>JARGYO010000198.1:13996883-14438028 GCA_029206835.1 Rana muscosa | reverse complement strand
CAACCAGGTGACTTTACCTTCCTGCTGTCACAGTATATATATAGTGGCTCCAAAATGTGTGCACTAACTGGGATGCGCATCCAACCATAGACATCTCAATGGAAAACCATCCGTTCAATTGAAAGATGTAAAAGTAATTCTATGGGGACAATTCGCACGGGAACAAGAGTCTATGTGAAAAAATTCAAAATGAAAATACTAACAAATGGCAAAACCTGTGGGTTGGATCCTGACTTAGTATAAACATACCATGATGCCCACATAGACATATGCGCTCAATGAATGCCAATGTAATATTGCATTTACAATACAATTTACATACAGATGAAATATCCACTTGTCCCCCGCCCACTGTCAATTGACGGCGGGCGGAGGATACTCTCGTTCTGGGAGGACGTCATATGACGTCCTCCCTTTAAAACGAGCTAGGAGGCGCGTGCTCGCCGCCAGTGCACGCGCGCGCCCGCCGCGTTCACAAGGCCCCGGTGCGCGTGCCCGGCGGCCGCGATTGCCGCCGGGCACCCGCGATTGCCTGGGAAACGAGCAGGAAAGTGGATCTCTGTGTGTAAACACAGAGATCCACGTCCTGTGAGGGAGAGGGGACCGATGGTGTGTCCCTTGTACATAGGGACAACCATCGGTCACCTCCCCCAGTCAGTCACCTCCCCCCACAGTAAGAACACATTGAGGGAACATATTTAACCCCTTCCCGCCCCCTAGTGGTTAACCCCTTCCCTGCCAATCACATTTATACAGTAATCAATTAATTTTTATAGCAGGGATCGCTGTATAAACGTGAATGGTCCCAAAAATGTGTCAAAAGTGTCTGATGTGTCCACCGCAATATCGCAGTCACAATAAAAAATCGCAGATCGCCGCCATTACTAATAAAAAAATAAAAATGCTATAAATCTATCCCCTATTTTGTACACGCTATAACTTTTGCGCAAACCAATCAATACGCGCTTATTGCGGTTTTTTTTTTCACCAAAAATATGTAGAAGAATACGTATCGGCCTAAACTAAGGAAAATTTTATTTAAAAAAAAAAAAATGGGTATTTATTATAGCAAAAAGTAAAAAATAGTGTTTTTTTTCAAAACTGGACGCTCTTCTTTTGTTTATAGCGCAAAAAATAAAAACCGCAGAGGTGATCAAATACCACCAAAAGAAAGCTCTATTTGTGGGAAAAAAAGGAGACAAATTTCGTTTGAGGGCCACGTAGCACGACCGCGCAATTGTCATTCAAAGTGTGACAGCGCTGAAAGCTGAAAAATGGCTTGGGCAGGAAGGGGGTTTTCGTGCACAGTAGGGAGGTGGATATGGGCCATAAATCTTGTGTATACATTTGCTTCCGAGATAAAACTCTATATGTCGTTTCCGTATACAGAATTAACTCTATATGTGCCCAAGACAGTTCATACTGTCAAGAATGACATGACAAAAACCAACATAAGTTAAAAAAGGAATAAAGAGACTATAAAACACACAAATGAATGTGTGACACATTTATAATAAAACGATCTGATCGTTACGATCTACCACTAATTGATGATTTGTGCAAAAGAAAGAGACCAAGTCCATACAATTTCTTCCAAACCAGGTGTAGAATAGTAGAACTATAATGTTCCATATGTTTTATAGGTGATAATACAGAGACCATAAAAGTTTAAACATGAAAAAAGCAATCAATATCATGGTAACTAGATAAAACAAAATGAAATGAAAAACTCCTGCCAACAATCCGGGTAAATGTATATATGCCCATGGACATGTGGTAGAGGAGGACAAGATTGCAATCTGAACCTCAGTTAACATGCATAGGTAATAAATGTTGGAAACATTGGAAAAGACCCCAGACACCAGAAACTAGAAAGGGCACTGTGCAGGACGCGAGGACTAATCATAATAATGGGATACATCCCATTCAAAATTAAGGCCTGCCGGTATCCTGGTATGCAATGAAAAAATCCAATAGACCTCACGCCTGCACAGTGTCCTGAATTTGTCTCCCCCTCTTAAAGGTGAACTAATCTTTTCTATACCTTGTATGGAGAGGCATGAGACATTTTTCTGATGTACTGATACCCAATGCCTGGCAACATTCGTGTTCCTGTCTTTCTGTATATCATACAGGTGATCATACAGTCTGTCTTTGAGTCTCCTAGTCGTTCTTCCGACATATTGGATATCGCACAGTTCACATTTAATCACATATACCAAAAACTTGGTATTGCAATTAATGAACTGCTTAATATCAAAAGAATTGTGATTGGTGCTTGACTGAACTGTGTCACCTGTTTTTATGTGTCTACAGTAGTTGCAGTGAGGCATTCCGCATCTAAAGGTGCCCTGAAAATGCAACCAGTTTGATGCCGAAGGTATGCTTGAAAAAAGGCTAGGTGAAAGGCGACTACCCAAGGTAGGGGCTCTGCGGGACACTGATTTAACTCCCCTAGAGAGTATTTCATGGTAGGCAGGGTCGTTCAGTAGAATAGGAAGGTATTTCTCAATAGTGGATTTTATTTTACCGAATTAAAAACTGTAAGGTGTAGAGAACACCGGTATTCCACTAAAAGACAGTGCCGCTTTGTTCTTACGTTTATTCGAACGATTCTGAAGTAAGGTCTCTCTTGGGATAGCACTCGCAGTTTTGAAGGCTCTTTTTATTATATTGGGAGCATAACCCCTGTTAATGAATCGTTGGGTCATATTTGTAGCTTCGGTGACAAAATCCTCAGGTCTGCTGCACAAACGTCGGAGCCTGAGGAATTGTCCGACCGGGACCCCACGAATGGTGTGGCTGGGGTGACCCGAGTCCGCTCTAAGAAGGACATTGCCAGCTGTGGGTTTTCTATAGATGCCTGTGACTACTACATCATTTACAGCCAACAACTTGACATCCAAAAAATCTATGGAGGTAATGCCAAGTTTTCCCGTAAAGCGAAGATTCATGGAATTATCGTTAAGGTGATCCAACCAATCCTGTAAATTTGTATCCTCGTTGGAGGAAACAAACAGGAGGTCGTCAATGAACCTACAAAAGAAGATCGTGTCTAAACGGCGGGGGCTATCATGTCCAAAAATGCGGGACCTCTCCCAAAATCCCATATAGAGATTAGCCAGGGAAGGCGAAAATTTCGCTCCCATAGAGGCCCCGCACCTTTGGAGATAATAGCCCCCGTCGAACATAAAGAAATTATGTGTAAGTAAATAGTCCAATGACAGCAAGATAAACTCCTGTAGCACTAACGAATACTTTCCAGATTCTTTGAGTAAAGTGGACACAGTCAAAACCCCAAAGTCGTGAGGAATACTTGAGTTGAGGCTAGTCACATCGCATGTAATCCACCTGTACTCTGCTTTCCACTGAAAATCCCTGAGTTTTATAAGCAGTTGTTTGGTATCGCGTAGATACCCTGGGAGGTTGACAACCAATGGCTGAAGTTGGCCGTCAACCCACTCTCCCAGGCGCTCGTTAAGGGATCCGATACCTGCCACTATGGGCCTGCCCATAAGTGGGCCCAGGCCCTTGTGAATTTTTGGCAGGTGATGGAACACCGGCATCACGGGATTAATAGGGATAAATAACAATTTCTCTTTATCTCAAAAAATTCCCGCATGGACTGCTATGTCCAACAAGGAGGAAAGTTTAGCAGAGAAAGGAATGGTGGGATCACCCTTGAGTGGAGTATAGGTATTGCTGTCAGACAACTGACGTAAAGCTTCACCTTTATAGGTGTCAGAATTGAGGACCACCACCAACCCACCCTTGTCCGCATTGCGAATGACAATGTTATTATCCATTTCTAAATGCTTAAGAGCTTTGTGTTCTGGTGGAGACAAATTATGGGAAACAGACCTCCTATGGCAATCACGAGCCAAATGGGTGAGATCCTTCTCGACCATACTTTGAAAGAGGTCGAGATCCTATCTTGCTGGAACGAGGAGCGATCCAACCAGATAGTAGAAACTCAATTAACCCCGTGCAGGTTTACACAAAAGAAGACATACTGTCCCACATCAAACCATATATCATGCATAGTAACCCAATACAGTGTATCGGTGGATATAGAAAAATACATTTTTAGAGATCTACCAATAAAGAACCCAACTCCGCAAAAATTTATGCAAACCTATAAAAAGGCAAAAAATAAAAAATACAAAATAAATATCTTCAAAAAACACTGCAAAAAGATTTTAGAATAGAAAAAATTTCCATGATTCAAGGAGATAGTTCATATCTGTCAGGGAACAATGTTCCAGTGTAAATCTATATTTTCTTTCATTTCACGATCCCCATCGGAACATACTTGATCACCATCTATAAAAAAGAATATACAAAAAAAATCTAGAGTAATCAAAAGCATTACAAAAATAAGTACAGGTCATAGTCCCTGTTCATCCCTTCCGGATGCAGGGACTGTAACCTGTTTATCCACCAAACCTCTCTTTGTTTCAATTTCAGTATCCTGTCACCCCCTCTTCTGTCTCGTGGAATCTCTTCCAGAATCATGAAGCGCAAATCTGAGTCCCGGTGTCCCTTCTCCAGAAAATGTCTGTTTGTGTCTAATAGTACTGCGATGTTGAGCAATTCTGTCCTTAATCTTCTGGGTAGTTTCTCCAAAATAAATCATATTGCATGGGCAAATAAGGATATATACAACATAAGAGGACTGACATGAAAATAAATTTCTGATAGCAATCCTATCCCCATTACTGGGATTAATGAAATGATCACCCTTTCGCATAAGGTTGCACTGAATACAATTCAGGCAGGGAAAACACCCTTTCCTTTTCTTTCCCAAAAAAGTCACTTTTACTTCCCGCTCTTTGGGTCTAAATTCAGATCTTACTAAGGAGTCACGTAAGGTTTTATTTCTTCTAAAGGCTTTAATAGGAGTATGTTGAAAGACCTCAATCTGCGGGTAAGCACGCTTCAAAAGGGACCAGTGCTTGCTAATAATTTTGTACACATGTTCACTGTAACTGTGAAATTGCATAGAAAAAGGTAATCGTACCACAGATGATTTTTTTCTATTTATAGTTACCTTCTTTTCCCCTTGTTGTACTTTGTTTAATTCTTGAAAAATGATTTTTTTTGGATATCCTCGTTCACGAAACTTAGAACACATTTCATTAATCCTTATGTCCCTTATAGCCTCATTACTGACAATACGTTTCACTCGTAGAAGTTGACTTTTAATAATAGATCTAAATACATGGGGGGGATGAAAGCTGTCAAATAATAGTAATTGGTTTCTATCAGTTGGTTTAACATAAAGATCGGATTCCAATCGGCCCTGTTCTATATAAATCCTGGTGTCTAAGAATGGAACTGACACTCCTCCAACATTCATTTTAAATTTAATTTCTGGACAGAAATTGCTCAACATGGCATCGAAGGTGATCAATGACTGAATGTCGCCACGCCATATCGCAAACACGTCATCAATAAAACGCCACCAAGTGACACAATGCTCGTTAAATAACTCATTCTGAAAAACATATTTATGCTCAAACTCATTCATAAATGTGCATGCATATGGCGGTGCGACATTAGAGCCCATCGCGACTCCCATTAGTTGTATAAAGAACTGGTCTTTAAACAAAAAGTAGTTGTTAGACAATAAATGTATTTTTCTATATCCACCGATACACTGTATTGGGTTACTATGCATGATATATGGTTTGATGTGGGACAGTATGTCTTCTTTTGTGTAAACCTGCACAGGGTTAACTGAGTTTCTACTATCTGGTTGGATCGCTCCTCATTCCAGCGAGATAGGATTCACCTGTTGGGTTACACCCTCAGGTGTTAGGATATAGTAATGGTCTGTTTTGGATGTTACCTTTACAACTAGCCTGTTAGCCTGAGGAAGAGCAGGGATGCTCGCAACTGTAGAGTAGCTATGCTTTTGAGTTTTCTGTCTACATATGGCATTGATTGAAGATATATCAGTAAAGAAATTGTCGTTGCAAATTGGAGTGATTGTCCCTTTGTTGAGACTATTTGACTGTTGGTGGAAATTGGGAGTCCACCTTGACTTTCCTCCATTGGATTCCAAAAAGTAAGAGGGAAGTAACCCACCCAAAGTTTTTGATTTATATAACTCCCCGCGAGTAAGTTACTTCTATCAATATGGAAGCTAGTGGTTCTACTTTCTCATTTACTCAAGAGGAAGCCACGCACATTATGGCCCAGATCTCTGGATCGAGGAACTTTTTGTTCGGAAATTCACCGGTTCATAATACCAGAACATGGGAAAAGTTACATAAGAAATATACATCACTTGAATTACATGGACTTACCCTCGCCGAATACCATCGGGTGCAGAGAATCCCCAGAGGCCTTCGGGTAAGATTGACCCCTACGTTATTTAGCGATAATGAGGAATACAAAGCAACTTTCATGCAGATCCTCAATAAATGTTCCTTTGACCTGATGACATTAACCATTTCATATATCCATAAAGAACTGGCCGTTGTTTCAGAGCAACTTTCTAAAGTGGAACAGGATTTAAAAACCTCTATTACATCGGAAGAATTTGTTAAATTAAAGGAATCGGTCGACGAGATTGTGAACAAACACCGGGCCGACCTAGAGGTGAGAAAGCGTAATAAATTTGACCGGGATATCGAGGATTACGAAAGAAACCAAGTGTATCGCTGGCCGCGCCAATATAACAGACATGGTCGCTCTGACTATGGAGGAACCCGCAGAGATCTATCCGACAATTCCTCTGCCAACACGGATACTGATTCTTCATCCACTTTTTTAGCACAAGGTCGGAGAGGAGGATCTTCTCGGATGGAGACCCGATCCCGGGCAAACAGGGACGACGCATCCGGCTCAGATCGGTATCGTCCTCCTCGGGGCTACCGAGGTCGGCCCGTCAGATCTGATTCATAACATTTCACGGCATGTCCTGTCTTCGGAGGAGGTAAGATTGATCAACCGAGGTCTCTCTTTTTGTCCTAAAAGCCACTTAAATGCATTTGAACTTGACCAGGACTTATACAGATTGTTCCGCAATATTAGATGGAGGGTGCATTTCACACATAAACCTTTCATTGAAGAGGATCCCATTGATTGTATATTGAACTGCAAATCTCTAGGTCTATGGGTTGTGACAGCAGGAAGGTAAAGTCACCTGGTTGCATCCAGGGGGGTAGATATATTTCACCCAGATTCAGGCTTTACGCCGACTTATACAACTAGGTGGAGAGTTGTATAAGCCCAGCTGAGGCTAGTGGGCTCATGGATGACTCATACCTCTAGGGAGAGTGTGGGGCGTCGTGCAGACAGGGAGTTGATGAGACCAGCTGAAGCTTGTCAGCTCATTTAGGCCTCTATAAGAACTCCCAGCTTCATTAGATGTTAGCTCATGCCTGGACCCAGACCTGTGTGGACTGTCTAGGGAGAGTGAACCCCTGTGCGGTGAGACAAAGCCTGTGTGGCTATTTGCTTGGACATTTAAAACCAGGGACTTAGGGACTAGGACAGCACTAGGCTGATCCCAGTTGTTAGTTAGGAAACCTGTATGTTTAGTCAGAGGTCAAGTTGACCAGGATTTATTTTGTTTATGTTTCTTTTGCTTTGCTGTGTTTTGTCACTGTAAATAGAAAATAAACCGCACCTTTTTGATTTTGAAAACCACAACCTCCGTTTGCTGGGCCTGTTTTTGTGTGGGGAGCCCATCTCGGGGGTCACACACACCCGCTGCCGAGCTAACCCCCTCACAGTTGGTGGAGAATGCGGGCAGTTTTTTTTTAAGCCAGCATGGAGGAGATACTGAAGCAGCTGGCTCTAGCAAATGCCAATCAACAGCAGACAAATGCAGGTTTGCAAAAGAGCCTTGCAGCTCAACAACAGAACTTCGCAGCCCAGCAGCAAGCTCATCAACAGAGCCTTGCAGCCCAGCAGCAGACAAACGCAACTTTGCAACAGAGTCTGGAGGCTCAGCAACAAGCCCAGCAGCAATCTGAGGCCCGCTTCATAGACCTGTTGCAGAAGCAAGAGCAGAGACTACAACAACAGATGGAAGCAGTAATGCAGCAACGTCCGCAGACCAGTGAGGAAAGCCGTCCCACTAATACCGCGTCCTTTGGGGTGAGTCGTTTATTGACAAAAATGACTGGAGAGGATGATCCAGAGGTATTTTTGACCACATTTGAAAGGACCGCTGAAAGAGAAAAGTGGCCTGAGGAGCAGTGGGCTGGACTGGTGGCTCCTCTGTTAACTGGTGAATCGCAGAAAGCTTACTATGACCTAGAGCCTAACCAAGCAAAAGACTATGTGATGCTAAAAGCTGAAATATTGGCAAGGCTGGGTGTCACCCAGGCTGTCCGGGCTCAGCGTGTGCATAACTGGACTTTCCAGCTTGGAAAACCCCCCAGGTCTCAAATGTATGATCTCATTCACCTGAGCAGAAAGTGGCTACAGCCAGAGACTTTGTCCGCACCAAAGATTGTGGAACGTGTTGTAATGGATCGGTTTTTGAGAGCTCTTCCTACTGCCATCCAAAAGTGGGTAAGCCATGGAGACCCAGAGACGGCCGATGGTCTTGTGGATCGTGTGGAGAAATACTTGGCTACAGAGAACCTGACGGCCTCTTCCAGAGACACTCGGACTTTCCACCCTAAGACCAGACCATCCCCAGGGGCGGATAAGAGGATTCCAAGGGGTGAGGGTGGAGAGAGTGAGAGGGTGGGAGCTCTACCCCAAGTTTGGCGAGAACAGCCTGGGAAATCAGCGGCTCAAGAGGCCGCAAGAAGGATCGTTTGCTACCGCTGCCGGCAAGCGGGACATATTGCAGCCAATTGCCCGGTTGTGGAGGAACCCATGCAGTGTGACTTTCTGACGGGCAGACGTCAGTCGCTGTGTGCGACAGTCGCATGCACTGCCATTCGAGGAACTGAGAAACATTTATGCAAAATGTGTGTTAATGGTAGAAATGTTGTGGTATTGCTGGATTCAGGTAGCCTTGTGACCCTGATAAAGGCTGAGTTAGTTAAAACAGAGGTCTCTGGGAATAGCAAGGTAGCTGTTATTTGTGTGCATGGGGACACCCGAGAGTATCCAGTGACTACAGTGTGTTTCGAGACCCCCAAAGGTACCCTCTCTCATCCAGTGGGCTTAGTATCTCAGTTACCGCATGACGCCATTGTGGGAAGGGATTTTCCGAAGTTCTGGGAACTGTGGGATGATCCTGAGCCCCCCACTGGTGCCCCTATGTACCAGGAATGTGATAGCCAGAACTCCCCTGAGAGTGGTGAGGACTCTCCGGAATTTCCCTTATCAGTATTGGCAGGGGAGACTCAAGAAACTGGAGAGGAGCCCACCTCCTCAGACGAAAACCTACCGTCTGTGGAGTTTTCTGATCTTAAGGTTCACAGGGAAAACTTTGCCACAGAACAGTTAAAAGACCCCGCCCTAATAAAGGCACGGGAAAACGTAGTGAAAATAGATGGCGAGTTAGTGAACCCAGATAATACCTGCACTTACCCATACTTCAGCGTAGAGAAGGACCTACTGTGTCGGGTGGCAAAAAGGGCAGAAGAAACCGTTGAGCAGCTTGTGGTGCCCAAACCTTACAGGAAGTTGGTGTTGGAGTTGGCCCATGGGCACATTCTTGGAGGTCATCTGGGGACAGAGAAAACCCGAGAGAGGGTATTACAGAGATTCTATTGGCCGGGGGTGATGAAGGACATAGAAAATTATTGTTCCTCCTGCCCTGTGTGTCAGAGGTCGGCCCCGATGCCACATTTCCGTAGCCCGCTGGTCCCTCTACCCATCATTGAGGTCCCGTTTGAGAGGATCGCCATGGATTTGGTAGGTCCTATAATCAAGTCCGCTAGGGGGCACCAGTACATATTAGTTATAATGGACTATGCCACCCGTTATCCAGAAGCGATCCCTCTCCGAAATACCTCGGCCAAAACCATAGCCAAAGAGCTATCTCTTGTGTTTAGCCGGGTGGGTATTTGTAAAGAACTGCTTACGGACCAAGGTACACCCTTTATGTCCCGGGTTATGAAGGAGCTGTGTAAATTGTTCAAAGTGACGCAATTACGTACATCTGTGTATCACCCCCAAACCGATGGGCTGGTTGAAAGATTCAACAAAACCCTAAAACAAATGTTGAAGAAAGTGGTGGATAGAGATGGAAAGGATTGGGACTGTCTACTTCCTTATCTGATGTTTGCTATTAGGGAGGTGCCCCAATCCTCTACGGGATTCTCCCCCTTTGAGTTACTGTATGGGAGACACCCAAGAGGGCTGTTGGATATTGCCAAGGAAACTTGGGAAAGTGAGAGTTCTCCCCACAGGAGTGTGATTGAGCATGTCGCCCTGATGCAAGACCGAATTGCACAGGTAATGCCCATCGTGAAGGAACATTTGGCCCAAGCGCAGTTAGCACAGCAGAGAGTGTACAACCGTGGAGCCAAGACCCGTACCTTTTCCCCGGGGGATAGGATACTGGTACTTGTCCCTACGGTTGAAAGTAAATTCCTTGCCAAATGGCAAGGCCCCTACGAGATAATGGAAAAAGTGAGCGAAGTGAATTACAAGGTCAGACAACCAGGAAGGCGAAAGCCCGAACAGATCTATCACGTTAATCTGTTGAAAGCCTGGAGGGATAGAGAGTCCCTAGTCGCAGACACTTGGTCACCAGCTCAAACTGGTTGCGTGATTCCTGAGGTTGGAATAGCAGCCACCTTGTCACAACCCCAACAACAGGAGGTTAAGGAGTTTGTGCTTCGCAACAAGGAGGTATTCTCTGAGCTGCCGGGACAAACATCTGGGGTAGAGCATGACATCATTACCCCGCCCGGTGAAAGGGTGAAGTTAAAACCCTATCGGATCCCAGAGGCCCGACGGGAGGCAATACGGGAGGAAGTACAGAAAATGCTGAACTTAGGGGTGATAGAGGAGTCCCAAAGTGATTGGTCTAGTCCCATTGTGTTGGTGCCTAAACCGGATGGGAGCTGGCGATTTTGTAACGATTTTCGTCAGTTGAACAAAGTTACAAAATTTGACACCTACCCCATGCCACGTATAGATGAGTTGATCGACCGGCTGGGAACAGCCCGATACATGACGACTCTTGACCTCACAAAAGGGTATTGGCAAATCCCCCTGGCCAAGTCGGCCAAAGAGAAAACCGCATTTGTAACCCCAGACGGGGCGTTCCAATATAAAAGAATGCCGTTCGGGTTACAGAATGCGCCGGCCACATTCCAGCGGAAAATGGACCAGATGCTGAGGCCCCATCGGAAGTATGCTGCGGCTTACCTGGATGACGTAATTGTCCATAGCACAGATTGGGCCTCACATCTGCCAAAAGTGCAAGCAGTCCTGGACTCTGTTCGGGAAGCGGGGTTTACGGCTAACCCCAAGAAGTGTACCATTGGGCAGGAGGAGGCCAAATATCTTGGGTACACCATTGGGAGGGGAGTAATAAAACCCCAACTCAACAAAGTCGAGGCCATCCAGAGTTGGCCACGTCCCAACAGCAAGAAGCAGGTACGAGCCTTTCTGGGAATCGCTGGGTATTATCGGCGATTCATTCCCCACTTTGCTTCTAAGGCTGTGCCCCTAACCAACCTGACGAAGGGGAAAGGGTCGGTCATGATTAAATGGACCCCCGAGGCTGAGGCAGCATTCCAATTCTTGAAACAAGCCTTATGTAGCCAGCCAGTGTTGTACTCACCCGACTTCTCTAAAGACTTTGTCGTACAAAGTGATGCGTCAGATGTGGGGTTAGGAGCAGTATTGTCCCAGGTCTGGAACGGGGAAGAGCACCCAGTCATTTACCTCAGCAGGAAGTTGAAGTCCCATGAGGTAAATTACGCCACCGTTGAAAAGGAGTGTTTAGCGGTGAAGTGGGCTCTAGATTCCCTTCGGTACTACCTGCTAGGTAGGCACTTTGACATGGTTACGGATCACGCTCCGTTAAAGTGGATGGCTCAAAACAAGGAAACAAATAGAAGAGTGAATAGGTGGTTCCTGGCCCTCCAGGAATTCAACTTCACAGTAAAGCATCGCCCTGGCGTTCAAATGGGGAATGTGGATGCTTTGTCTCGAGTACATGAATGCCTGATTGCTGGTGTTCCAACCCCGAGGTTAAAACAAGAGGGGGGGTATGTGACAGCAGGAAGGTAAAGTCACCTGGTTGCATCCAGGGGGGTAGATATATTTCGCCCAGATTCAGGCTTTACGCCGACTTATACAACTAGGTGGAGAGTTGTATAAGCCCAGCTGAGGCTAGTGGGCTCATGGATGATTCATACCTCTAGGGAGAGTGTGGGGCGTCGTGCAGACAGGGAGTTGATGAGACCAGCTGAAGCTTGTCAGCTCATTTAGGCCTCTATAAGAACTCCCAGCTTCATTAGATGTTAGCTCATGCCTGGACCCAGACCTGTGTGGACTGTCTAGGGAGAGTGAACCCCTGTGCGGTGAGACAAAGCCTGTGTGGCTATTTGCTTGGACATTTAAAACCAGGGACTTAGGGACTAGGACAGCACTAGGCTGATCCCAGTTGTTAGTTAGGAAACCTGTATGTTTAGTCAGAGGTCAAGTTGACCAGGATTTATTTTGTTTATGTTTCTTTTGCTTTGCTGTGTTTTGTCACTGTAAATAGAAAATAAACCGCACCATTTTGATTTTGAAAACCACAACCTCCGTTTGCTGGGCCTGTTTTTGTGTGGGGAGCCCATCTCGGGGGTCACACACACCCGCTGCCGAGCTAACCCCCTCACAGGGTGAAAACCAAATCGGTACCACCTACTACTTATGCCCCGGTCGAAATGTTTGTAAAAGAAGTCACTCGGAAGGTAAAAGAGCTGGTATCCCATATTGATTATAGGGACCATGTTTCCAACAATCTATCGCATGAAGAAAGAGTAGCTCTTAAAAACCTTAGTCGCAGGGATGATGTGATATTCAAACCTGCGGACAAAGGGGGAAAAGTGGTGATCATGGATCCTCAACTGTATGAGGAAGAGATCCTTCGTCAGTTGGATGATACATCTGTATATAAAAAAGTAACTATTGATCCTACTTGGCAAATAAGGAAACAGCTTGAAAACATCTTAAAACCAGCACTGAAAGATGGGGTAATCGCCCGTGACCTTTTTGAATTTCTTTTACCTGCCCACACACGGATACCAGTTTTATATATTTTACCTAAAATTCATAAGGATAGTCATCTTCCACCTGGTCGTCCGATAGTATTGGGACGCGATTCTATTTTTGTTCCCACTGCACAGTTCCTGGACAAAATCTTATCTCCCCTCATTAAGAATACAAGATCCTACATCAAGGACACTGATGATTTTCTACGGAAGATTAGGGAATATTCACGGTGTGAGGGGGATGAGATTTTGGTTACATGGGATGTCACTAGTTTGTATACATCGATTCCCCATCAAGCAGGCATTTGTGCTGCAATCAAGCTAATTAGAAGTAGTAATGAATATTCGGAAACACGGATTTCTTTTTTTGAAAAATTATTTCAACTGTTATTGTCTAACAACTACTTTTTGTTTAAAGACCAGTTCTTTATACAACTAATGGGAGTCACAATGGGCTCTAATGTCGCACCGCCATATGCATGCACATTTATGAATGAGTTTGAGCATAAATATGTTTTTCAGAATGAGTTATTTAACGAGCATTGTGTCACTTGGTGGCGTTTTATTGATGACGTGTTTGCGATATGGCGTGGCGACATTCAGTCATTGATCACCTTCGATGCCATGTTGAGCAATTTCTGTCCAGAAATTAAATTTAAAATGAATGTTGGGGGAGTGTCAGTTCCATTCTTAGACACCAGGATTTATATAGAACAGGGCCGATTGGAATCCGATCTTTATGTTAAACCAACTGATAGAAACCAATTACTATTATTTGACAGCTTTCATCCCCCCCATGTATTTAGATCTATTATTAAAAGTCAACTTCTATGAGTGAAACGTATTGTCAGTAATGAGGCTATAAGGGACATAAGGATTAATGAAATGTGTTCTAAGTTTCGTGAACGAGGATATCCAAAAAAAATCATTTTTCAAGAATTAAACAAAGTACAACAAGGGGAAAAGAAGGTAACTATAAATAGAAAAAAATCATCTGTGGTACGATTACCTTTTTCTATGCAATTTCACAGTTACAGTGAACATGTGTACAAAATTATTAGCAAGCACTGGTCCCTTTTGAAGCATGCTTACCCGCAGATTGAGGTCTTTCAACATACTCCTATTAAAGCCTTTAGAAGAAATAAAACCTTACGTGACTCCTGAGTAAGATCTGAATTTAGACCCAAAGAGCGGGAAGTAAAAGTGACTTTTTTGGGAAAGAAAAGGAAAGGGTGTTTTCCCTGCCTGAATTGTATTCAGTGCAACCTTATGCGAAAGGGTGATCATTTCATCAATCCCAGTAATGGGGATAGGATTGCTATCAGAAATTTATTTTCATGTCAGTCCTCTTATGTTGTATATATCCTTATTTGCCCATGCAATATGATTTATGTTGGAGAAACTAACCAGAAGATTAAGGACAGAATTGCTCAACATCGCAGTACTATTAGACACAAACAGCCTGGTTTGCCTGTCTCCAGACATTTTCTGGAGAAGGGACACCGGGACTCAGATTTGCGCTTCATGATTCTGGAAGAGATTCCACGAGACAGAAGAGGGGGTGACAGGATACTGAAATTGAAACAAAGAGAGGTTTGGTGGATAAACGGGTTACAGTCCCTGCATCCGGAAGGGATGAACAGGGACTATGACCTGTACTTATTTTTGTAATGCTTTTGATTACTCTAGATTTTTTTTGTATATTCTTTTTTATAGATGGTGATCAAGTATGTTCCGATGGGGATCGTGAAATGAAAGAAAATATAGATTTACACTGGAACATTGTTCCCTGACAGATATGAACTATCTCCTTGAATCATGGAAATTTTTTCTATTCTAAAATCTTTTTGCAGTGTTTTTTGAAGATATTTATTTTGTATTTTTTATTTTTTGCCTTTTTATAGGTTTGCATAAATTTTTGCGGAGTTGGGTTCTTTATTGGTAGATCTCTAAAAATGTATTTTTCTATATCCACCGATACACTGTATTGGGTTACTATGCATGATATATGGTTTGATGTGGGCCAGTATGTCTTCTTTTGTGTAAACCTGCACAGGGTTAATTGAGTTTCTACTATCTGGTTGGATCGCTCCTCGTTCCAGCGAGATGGGATTCACCTGTTGGGTTACACCCTCGGGTGTTAGGATATAGTAATGGTCTGTTTTGGATGTTACCTTTACAACTAGCCTGTTAGCCTGAGGAAGAGCAGGGATGCTCGCAACTGTACAGTAGCTATGCTTTTGAGTTTTCTGTCTACATATGGCATTGATTGAAGATATATCAGTAAAGAAATTGTCGTTGCAAATTGGAGTGATTGTCCCTTTGTTGAGACTATTTGACTGTTGGTGGAAATTGGGAGTCCACCTTGACTTTCCTCCATTGGATTCCAAAAAGTAAGAGGGAAGTAACCCACCCGAAGTTTTTGATATATATATATATATATGTAGCGGCCTCCGCTCTCTCCCTCCGTGTATCAGTTCTTCTGGCTCTGGCTTTCGTCTAGGGGTACTCTGGAGGAGAGAGTGTGGGGTCACCACGCCAAGTTCCCACTGCAGATGTATGTGCAGTGAGAGACAATCCTCTTTTACCTTCGGGTCGGTGTTCTGCATCTGGAGCCTCCTCCTGGTTTCCTGAACAATGTCTGCCAGTAAATGAGCCCCACACCATTAAAGTCCAACACTCCTTTATTCTTCTCAATGTAAAAGTGAACACAATTAGTTGGACTCCCTTGATGAACAGAACAGACAGGGGGTGTGGATGCGAGTAGGCCCAGGCACAATGAACTCTCCTACTTCCTTCCCAGAAGTAGATTCCTGCTCCCAATCGAGGAAGACATCCCCCCCGGCGGTCTCCGGAGGCTCACCCGTCACTGGCAATTTGCTGCACCAGGTCTTCAGGTAAGTACCCCCTCCAGTCCCTTACGCCACTGGATTCGGGTACCCACTCCCGGGGTCCCCTAGGAAGTCCCTCCCTCGCGGAGCCTTAGTCCAGGACCCTCAGTCCCAGACCTCCATCCAAGTACCGCACCCCAGGCTAAAGGTGCCTGGGATGGAACACGACCTCCGAACGTCCTCTAGGCCTAGGCCGCCTAGACTCCCGACACGAACCACCGCCCTCAGGCTGAAGGTGCCCGGGACTCGACCCCCGCCACCAAAAATGGCCACCCCCTTTATACCCTCTCCCAGCAAGCACGGCGGGTTCCCCGCCCCACCATACAACCGCTGAGAGAGGCCAAAAAGAAGTACGACACTGCAACGATGGCTCAACCTCGGGCCCAAAGTGACAGCGCCACCCGGTGGGCCCCAGGGAACCACACATCACAGTTTCCCCACCAGATTCAAACAGAAAAGCACATACCCGCTACATATATATATATATATATATATATATATGACACATAGACTTTTCTCCGCCCTGACCAGCTTGACCCTTAAGGGCTAGGCCCTTGAATCATCTTTTAACAGATGATTTATTCTAAATTTATGTCTTCTACTTCCTTCGCGAAGTCTGTTTCTAAAAAGCGTGTGCCCATAAATACTGTGTGTGTGTATAAGGCGTAGAAGCAACACATGATGGTTAATATCATGCGTGTTAACAAGGATCTACCATTCCTATCTATAATTTCTACATTATAGAGCCGTGCCACATATGTTTCACATGGAGGCATACCTTTGGCAAGTTGAGTCCCTATTATTCAAAGATATCAAAATGATTTATTCGTAACAGGGATTTGGGACCGACAACAGAAGCGTCGTGTCTCAGGCGTACCTGACTCCTGAGACCCATAAGAGTTAACCCTTCCTGGAAAGTTACTGATGTGTGGAGATTACATCTTAATACTTGAACCCTTGGTGTACCTTCCCTGAATAATGGACCTTTGCCAATCTTAAAGTGGTAACCCCCGGGAACACTTGCCATCCAATATGTCCTACTCCGGTAGTAGAAAAATAACACTCCAAAAACACAATCTGGACACTTACCCGGTATTAATACAGTTCTTATGCTCTAAAAATATGTCCGATTACCGTGATAAAAACGAAACAACTTGTCAGTCTATTTCCTTTTTGTGTATACACCTTTAAATTCCCTTAACCACTTTGCGCCCGTCATACGACAAATGACGGGCGCAAAGTGGTTCTAAAATGCCGGGAGGCCGTCATTATACGGCCTCCGCTCCTCCGGCCACTGGGGGGCGCGCGCGCGTGCCTGGCGCATCGCTGAGATGCTGATGCGCGTGCCTGGCGGCCGCGATGTCCGCCAGGTACCCGCGATCGGCCGGTACACAGACAAGGACATGGATCTGTGTGTGTAAACACACAGATCCATGTCCTGTCAGGGAGAGAGGAGACCGATGCTGTGTCCCTTTGTACATAGGGACACAGATCGGTCACCTCTCCCAGTCAGTCCCCTCCCACCAAAGTAGCAATCACTCATAGGGCACACATTTAACCCCTTCCTCGCCCCCTAGTGTTAACCCCTTCCCTGCCAGTCACATTTATACAGTAATCAGTGCAGTTTTATAGCACTATTCGCTGTATAAATGTGAATGGTCCCAAAAATGTGTCAAAATTGTCCGATATGTCCGCCGCAATATTGCAGTCATGATAAAAATCGCTGATCGCCGCCATTACTAGTAAAAAAAATAATAATAAAAAAAATGTCAGAATTCTATCCCCTATTTTGTAGGCGCTATAACTTTTGCGCAAACCAATCACTATTGGGATTTTTTTTTAACCAAGAATATGTAGAAGAATACGTATGGGCCTAAACTGAGAAAAAAATTTTTTTTATTTTTTTAAAAATGGGATATTTATTATAGCAAAAATCTAAAAATATTGTGTTTTTTTTCAAAATTGTCGCTGCTTTTTGGTTTATAGCGCAAAAAATAAAAACCGCAGGGGTGATCAAATACCACCAAAAGAAAGCTCTATTTGTGGGGAAAAAAAGGATGTCAATTTTGTTTGGGAGGCACGTCGCACGACCGCGCAATTGTCATTCAAAGCGTGACAGTGCCGAAAGCTGAAATTTCGCCTGGGCAGGAAGGGGGTTTATGTGC
This sequence comes from Rana muscosa, assembly GCA_029206835.1. Lineage (NCBI taxonomy): Eukaryota > Metazoa > Chordata > Amphibia > Anura > Ranidae > Rana > Rana muscosa. Next base: position 14,419,833 of record JARGYO010000198.1, on the reverse strand, counting down.
CCAATAAGGAAGGGGTTTATAGCCACCCAGGATTATATGTGTTCCCAGAACACTTTGTGTTCCCAGAACACTTTAGGTCTCGCCGGACCTGTAATAGCCCCTTAGGACTATTAATAATAGCCACCCAGGACTATATCAATGTGTTCCCAGAACACTTAAAAAATCTATACTTCCCCTACAGAGATCTTAAAATAAGAATAGTCGAAAGCACAGGTCACAGCAAGGTAGAAAAAATTAATTCAACACTTACCGGACAGATGCCTCGACTATTCTGCCGAAACTACGCCAATTGTCGGGGTGAGCCTCCTTAGCCCAATAGATTGTACGAGATCTGATCAAGTTGGATTTGTCCGTCTCAGTGAGCTCGGAGACCACAGTGGACAAATTTGTGACACACAGACAGGCAGTATTCTTTGTCCAAAGTGATCTGATCAGCAGTTTAATTATCACAGCTTATATGGGAAATTACAATATTACATCTTATGTTGAGTGTGAGACTTCTCACAGAGTGTCTCATAAACAAAGTTTATTTATGAGATTTTACACAGTGTGTTCCAAAACAATGTCTGAACAGACCCGAGCTTAGAAGTGTATAAATGTCACTTCGGGGAATTTCAGATTCTGTAAGAATATAACAATAAAACAATATCTGTGCAAAAGACAATTTTATACCAAGTGAGCTAATCTATCCTAAAATGGATGCTGACTACAAAATTGAGTCACATTGGTTCATATTCCTTCACTGATTAACAATTATAATTATAACAAAAAAATGTCAACTTCACACTCTCAATCACAAAAAGGATTTTTTATAATGTAAATGCTGTAAACTACTTGAGTAGTAGTGAGAAATTAACATCCTACACTCTCACGCCTCAGATCAGCCCCAATTCATGCACCTTCACACCTCAGATCACTGTCCCCCCTGCAAATCTGTTTCACCACTGTACCCCCCTGCTCATCTGTCCCACCACTGTACCCCCTGCTCATCTGTCCCACCACTGTACCCCCCTGCTCATCTATCCCACCACTGTACCCCCCTGCTCATCTGTCCCACCACTGTACCCCCCCTACAAAGAAAAAGAGCTGCTGCTCCAGGTGTATGATGATAACCTGAGGTGGAATGTCTCGTAGAGTGCCAGCCCCGGCCCGCCTCCGTGGTAAACTTGTAAGAAATGATGGCTGCACATCCAGGAATTCCGATGTCACGATCAGGCGTCGGGCTTGAAGACCAATTGCAATAGCAGTGGCAGGACAGGCATACAGGCAGTCACTTCTGGCAGATGATACAGGCTCACCTGAGTTGCGGAGTCTAAGTACTAGCTGGTTTTCCCCAGAGCTCCTTATGGTGGAGATGGATTTAGCTGCAAACTAGTACCAGGTTGCGGTCCTCAGGTTTGCCCCACCAGGCTGTGAGCAAGCCGGGGTCCAATAGCGGATAACAGACAAGGATAACAGACAAGGATGAAACAGCAGTCAGAAAACAAGCCAAGGGATCAATCACGAGTAGCTGCAGGTTGGGATCAAGCAGTAGAGTAGTCAAAGAACAGGCCAAGGGTCAAGCACGGGTGGTTGCAGATTGAGATCAGGCAGTAGAGAAGTCCAGGAACAAGCCAAGGGTCAATCACGAGTGGTTGTAGGTACAGATGGCAGCAGGAAAGACAACAGCAAGTCACCGGCAGGGAACGCACAATAACCTGGCAAAGAGGAAGTGCTGAGACAAGGCTTATATAGGAAGTTCATGGAAGGAGCAAGAAGTTCAAGGTTCAACAGTAATCAAGACTCAAGGCAGGGTTGTCCAGGATCAGATAGGTTTGACCAGCGGATCAGGCAGGGAGCTGTCCAGCATCCTAGATAGCTCAGTGGGAAGAGTCAATGCCAGTCACAGATGAGGTCCCAGGTTCAAGCCCAGGTCCTGACATCCGATTGCCTTTTATTGTTCAAAGTGATAACACCAAAGACACCAACACGAGGTCACATACGTAAATGTAAACAAGGCAGATCGCTGTTCTGTCAGTATGGAAGACATTGATCCTGTGTTCCTGCAAAACAGGTACAAGGATCTATGCCCTCCCTTAGTAAAAGCACCTCCCCCACAGTGAAAAAACACACATTTAACCCTTTGATTGTCCTAGATGTTATCCCCGTACCCGCCAGTGTCATTAATGCAGTGATAGTGAATATATTTAGCACTGATCACTGTATTAATGTCACCGGTTCCCACAAAGTGTAACTTAGTGTCCGATTTGTCTGCCGCAATATCGCAGTCCCGCTATGAGTTGCTGCTCGCCGCCATTACTACTAAAAAAAATATGTCCCCGGATTTCATTTTAAAAATCTGGTCACCTTACTGTAACCCCCTGCACATCTGCCCCACCACTGTACTACCCTGTACATCTGCCCTACCACTGTATCACCCTGCTCTTCTGTCCCACCACTGTAACCCCCTGCTCATCTGCCCCACCACTGTATCTCCCTGCACATCTGCTACACCGCCACACCAATCATTGTTTGCGTATTAATTGTTCCTGGTCTGTGGAAATGATGGCATGGCAGGGGTGTGATCCTTGCTTACATGCTTTGTGCCATTTTTTTTTAATTTGGGGTGGAGTTCCCCTTAAAATCCATGCCAGATCTAAAGGGCCTGGTATGGATATTTGGGGGAACCGCACGCATTTTTTTTTAAATTTGCGGCAGAGTTCCCCTTAATATCCATTCCAGACCTGAAGGGCCTGGTAATTGAATTTGGGGGACCCCCACGCTTTTTTTTGTGTTATCAAAGACTTTCAGTGACTTTTATCTGTATTGACGGGAACCAGCAATTCATTACAGCTACGAGGACTTTTAAATGACTATTATTTTACTTTAGAAATGTCATTTTGCTCTCGAACTGTTATAAACATGGAAAACATGCACTACTTTACAGGCATACTATAGACACCCCCAAGGTATGATATTTAGGGCAAGTTCACACCGGATGCAGTGCAGTGCGTTTTTTTGATGCATGAAAAACGCAAAGAAAGTTGATTACATTAATGCCAATGGCATAGGTCACACCACTGCAGTCCGTTCCAGTGCGTTTCATAAAGGAAAAAAAAAATTGGTCATGCTGCATTTTTTGGTACAGAACTGTACTGGACCGCAGTAAAACACATCAAAAACGCAACGGAACGTACCAAGAATGCACTGGAATGCACCGGACCGTACCTAAATGCACCAAAGACGCACTGCAACACACTTGTCCTAAGTGAAAAGAGGGAGAAAAAAACACTGGACTGCATCAAAAACGCATCAAAAATGCACTGAACACACTTGTCCTTCTCTTTGGTTAATAAAAAAGAGGGGTGAAAAAAAAGCACTGGACTGCATCAAAAACATAACAAAAATGCACTGGAACGTGTCAAAAACGCGCATGCAGAAAAGCACCTGGAACGCATCCAGACTGCGTTTCTATGGTGTGAACTAGGGCCAGTTCACACCATAGAAATGCAATCTGGATGTGTTCCAGGTGCTTTTCTGCATGCACGTTTTTGATGCGTTCCAGTGCATTTTTGTTACGTTTTTGATGCAGTCCAGTGCTTTTTTAACCTCTTTTTTAACCTCTATTAACCAAAGAGAAGGACAAGTGTGTTCCAGTGCGTTTTTGGTGCATTTAGGTGTGTTCCTGTGCGTTTATGATGCGTTTTGCTGCATTCCAGTACAGTCCAGTGCAGGTAAAATGCAGCATGTTCTACTTTTTTTGGGGAACTGGAACGCATTGGAACAAACACTGCCATTTAGAACCATATAACCAACTATCCATGCATTTTTGATGCATAAGAACGTAATGGATTGCATGTGGTGTGAAATGGCCCTTAAGCAATTTGGCATATTTAAAGGCACTTCTCTTTGTTTTGTTTTTGGTGTTGTCCAAATTGGTGACATTGATATATGTCCCTTAGGGTGGGACCTGGGCCCCCATTTTAAGGCCAATAACTAGAAGAAAAGCCAGCCAAGTGGGGACTAGCAAAATTAACAAGTCAGTTCCCATAGACTGCAATGGTATTTGTTGGTAAGTGGGTGGGGGGGGTGATTGTCCCATCTCTAATTTTGTAGCATGCTGGATGATGTGCTTAATTTTGGACGGGGGGGGGGGGGGGTTATTTTCTGCTAGCTGCATTTGAGTTCTTCTGAGCATGCCCAGCCTGTTAGATTTTTTTTTGGTGCTTTTTGTGTGTGAACAGCACCTGGATATTACTGGGCATGTTCAGAGATTGTTTTTATGGGTTAGTAATTGAAGGACATCCTTAACAGGTGTAGCCACTTTGAAGTTCAGTCTCTACATTGGGTGAACTTACATTTTGGGTGTTTCATGGACTGTGCATGTGTTTTCAATTGCCTCATTAGCTCACAAACATAGGTTATATAAAGCTCACAGTAAGGCTGGTTTCACACTGGGGCGGTGGGGGCGGTATAGCGCCGCTATTTTTAGTGGCGCTATACCGTCGGGATTGTTGAGCTATTCGGCCACTAGCGGTGCGGTTTTAACCCCCGCTAGCGGCCAATAAAGGATTAATACCACCCGCAAACCGCGGCTACAGCCACAGTTTGCGGGCGGTATTACCGCGGTATCCCATGCATTTCAATGGGAAGGAGCGGTGTAGGTGTAGGAGCGGTGAACACACCGCTCCTTTCACCGCTCCAAAGATGCGGCTAGCAGGACTTTTTTTACCGTCCTGCTAGCGCACCGCTCCAGTGTGAAAGCCCTCAGGGCTTTCACATTGGAGAGAAAGGAGCCGCTGTTTAGGCTCGGTTTGCAGGCGCTATTTTTAGCAAAATAGCGCCTGCAAACCGCCCCAGTGTGAAAGGGGCCTTAAGATTCCCTCCCTTGCCCTGAGAAGAGGCAAGTGTGTGTGTGTGGGGGGCAAAATGTACATTTTGGTGTCCTTATCGAGTTTGTAACACATGCATTTTATTTGTTAAGTCTTTGCAAAACAGGTGTTTGTTTTGTTTTGTGGATTGTATTTTTTTGTGTGGGGGAAATGTTCCCCTGAAATAATTTTGATGTTGTTAATGTTTTTCGTTTGTTCACTTTGATTTAATTGTCTGTGCTGCACTATTTAGCCAAATCTTTATCAAGATGTTGTGAGTCTGTAACTGTTTCAAATTGACCATGTTTTTAAATTTTAAATTTCTTATTTTTTATTCTTTGTTTTGTTGACCAATAAAATTTGATGCAAAGTTTTGAGGTTTGTTTTGCGTTTTCTTTGCAACAAATGTGACAGCTGATTGGCATGTCAAAACAACAGGTGTGATTTGTCTACCCTGGTGCCTTCATGCTAGCATATGCATGTATTGTATTGTGTGCTGCCATGGAGAGTCACCAGGAAATGAAAAATACAGAGCGGTAAGTATTCAATTTTCCTTTTTACTGCAGTGGTTCTCAGCCTCAGTCCTCAAGTACCCCCAACAGGACATGTTTTGTGAATTTATCTCATGGAGAATTGCTGTCCAAAATACCAAACCATTGACTGTGATCTAAAGCACATGTACAAGATGAAGGAAAACCTGTAAACATGGCCTGTTGGGGGTACTTGAGAAGCACTGATTTAGAGCACTGCACTTAAAAATAGCTCAAGGTAATACAATTCTAATTGTGGGCATTTTGAGGGAAACAAAGTAAGTGTTAGAACCCCTGCTTGTGTTTTTATTTTTATTTTTTTAAAGGTTGGGCTTTGTGTCCCCTTGTAGTAAAATTGGCTTCACTTCCTATCACACAGCTAAACAGGAAGTGAAGGTAAAACCCTACCAATGTCTTTTCTTGGGGACACACAGATCAATCTAACTAGTGTCCCCATTAAGCAAATTGCACTCTGGCACTTTGTTGTGTACACCCCAAATCATTGGGTAGTTTGGGGTTTAGTAAAGACAAATCCACTCTGCAGTAAAAGTGTAGCTGCTGAAAATCTGAGGGATCACTGGTGATTGTAACATCCAATCATGTAAAAGCAAAGATGGTGTTTTTTTTGTTTGCTTGCATTTCCCTTTCGGATATCCAGCAAGTGCACTTGTAGTGCAAAGTAGATTTGCCTTTATTAAATAAACCCCAAAGTCCAAAAAACCTAATAATTTGGGGTGTAACCTGCAAAATGCTGGAGTGCAATGTACATAATGGGGAAAGTATTTAGATTGACCTGTGTGTCCCCAAGGAAAGACATTGGTAGGGATTTCCCCTCACTTCCTGTGTGGCTATGTGACAGGAAGTGAATTATTTGGAAGGATAAAGTGGCCAAATTTGGGAGTTGTCTTCACCCTATCAGGGGTGCAGACATCCCCAAAAACTGTCTAGACTTGTAATCCCTCTGCACTCTATTCCCAAGCAAAAATAAGAAAGGATTTCATTTAGTTTAACTTTGCAAAGACACATTCCTAAGTTGAATTGTGATGCATGGCAATGGCCCATTTAGACCCTCTTTAAAGGGGTTGCTCCACCGGAAAAAAAAAATTAAAAGCCAGCAGCTACAGCTACAGCAGCTGCTGGCTTTTAATATTTGGACACTTACCTGTCCTGGAGTCCAGCGACGTCCGCAGCAGAGGACGAGCGACCGCTCGTCGCTCTGCTGCTCCCTCCGCCATCCTCGCTGAGGGAACCAGGAAGTGAAGCCCTGCGGCTTCATGCCCGGTTCCCTACGGCGCATGCGCGAGTCGCGCTGCGCCGTTCTGATTGGTGCTCCTGTGTTCTGGGAGCCGAGTGTCTCCCAGAACACCAAGGGAAGTCTGCGGGAAGTGACGTAACTCCCGCAGATTCCCGGAGACAAGACTCCCGGATGTGGGTGAAAATACCTGTCTTAGACAGGTATCTTCACCCCCTCCCCCCTGAAAGGTGTCAATTGTGACACCGGAGGGGGGGAGGGTTCCAAATAGCAAAAGTTGCTATTTAGGGTGGAGCTCCACTTTAATCACTTGAGATCAGCGCTATAACTGATCGCCAGCCACAGCACGGTCCTCAATTGCCGGGAGTCCGTCAATAAACGTTGTCCCCTTCTCGCGCGCGTGCGCGCGCTGTGGTCACCTAGTCACTGAGACTCGGCTGATGACAGATCCAAGTAAGGGGCCGATCCCTGCCCTTTACCATGTGATCAGCTGTCAGCCAATGACAGTTGATCACGTGATGTAAACAAAAGCTGGGTAATGGTTTTTGTTTTCTCCTTGTGCTGACAGCGTGAGCATAAAAAAAGGCAATCACCGGCTTATGTGCAAGGGACATCGGGCCCGAAGAGGAAGAGGCAATTCTGCGTCATCTGTGACAATCAGTAGCCCCTGCCAGTGCCACCTATCAATGCCCACCACTGCTGCCAATCAGTGCCACCTAGCAGTGCTGCCTATCAGTGCCCATCACTGCCAACTATCATTGCCACCTAGCAGTGCCACTTCTCAATGCCCACCAGTGCCAACTAGCAATGCCACCTCTCAGTGCCCCCCCTTGCCAACTTATCAGTGCCCATCAGTGCAGTCTCATCAGTGTACATCAATGAAGGAGTAAAATTACCTTTTGTCAAAATTTTCGAAATATTAACCACTTTCCTACCGCCCACCGTCAAATGACGTCCTTGGCTTTGTGCGGTGACATCTGAATGATGCCTGCAGTTGCAGGCATCATTCAGATATCATTCTTTTCAGCCGGCGATTCTGTGCACGATAAAAACGATCATAGCGGCAGTTCCGCCGCTTGATTGTTCTTATAGGCGGCGGGAGGGGACGTCCCCCCCCCTCCCGCCGCCATCCGGTGCTTTTCCGGGCTCTCCCGTGCCATCTTGGGCTCGGAGAACGATTTGGCCGGCGCCGGATGGGAAGCATAGCAATGAATGGGGACCAGATGACATCACGCCGGGTTCCCGTATGTAATCCAAGCCGTGATCTCGGCTGTCAGCATGAGATTGGTGAATTTTTTTGACCGATCTCATGCTTTCCAGTCTGGAGGAGAGATGTGGGGTCTTATTGACCCTGCATCTCTCCATAAAGAGGACCTGTCACAATAGATTCCTATTACAAGGGATGTTTACATTCCTTGTAATAGGAAAAAAAGTGATCCAAAAAACAAAAAAGGTAAAAAAAGAGTAAGAAATACAAAAAAGGAAAAAACAAAAACAAAAATAATCAAAAAAAAAGAAAAAACACCCATGTCCCCGGTAGCTCGCGCTCATAAGCGAACAAACACGTAAGTCCCGCCCACATATGTAAACGCCGTTCAAACCACACATGTGAGGTATTGCTGCGTGCGTTAGAATGAGTGCAACAATTCTAGCACTAGACCTCCTCTGTAATGGCAAAATGGTAACGTGTAAAAAAATTTAAAGCATCGCCTAGGGAGATTTTTAAGTACTGAAGTTTGGTGTTATTCCATGAGTGTGCACAATTTTATAGCGTGACATGTTAGGTATCTATTTACTCAGCATAACAACATCTTTCACATTATCCCAAAAAATTGGGCTAACTTTACTGTTTTGTAATTTTTTTACATTCATGAAACCATTTATTTCCAAAAAAAGGCGTTTGAAAATGTATTGCGCAAATACCGAGCGAGATAAAAATTTGCAATGACTGCCATCTTATTCCCTAGGGTGTCTGCTAAAAAAACATATATAATGTTTGGGGTTTTGGAGTAATTTTATAGCCATAAATGTACGATTTTTACATGAAGGAGGGAAGTGCCAGAATAGGCCCAGTGCTGAAGTGGTTAAAATATCAATTTTTTTATTTTTTAACTCGGTCTTTTGTATTTATATATATAAAAAAAAAAAAACGCAGAGGTGATCAAATAGCACCAAAAGAAAGCTCTATTTGTGTGCCAAAAAATAATACATTTTCATTGGGTTACAGTGTTGTATGAGCGCACAATTGTCATTCAAAGTGCATCAGCGCTGAAATGTGAAAATTGGTCTGGGCAGGAAGGGGGTTTAAGTGGCCAGTAAGCAAGTGGTTAATATAAGGCTACATGCACACGGACGTTTTTCAAGCCGCTTGTTTGAGCGTTTTTTGCAGCTTAAAAACGTCTCTCCATGTTAGCCTATGGCCTCATGGCCACCATGGCGTTTTTGAGCTGTAAATGGCATAGGTGTTTTTAGGCCCCATGTACACGGGACGCTGGTGCAAAGTGTTCAGAACTAAGTTTGAAAGCGGCATTTAGAAAGGCGCGCTTTGTGGCGTTTGCATGCCGCGTTTTACCAGATTTGCGTCTATATGCGCTTAGTTAGGAAACATGATAAGGAGCCGCTCTAAGCTCCAAAAACTGTATTATTAACGATTTCAGCTATTTTTTTAGACCAGAGTGAGTATCAGCAGCTGAGAGAGCAGCAGTGTAGTTGTATTTAGCGTGTCACTTGCCACGTCACTTGCCCCAAGTTGTGGATTGTCCACTTGCCACGTCAGCTGCCCCAAGTTGTAGATTGTCCACTTGCCACGTCAGCTGCCTCAAGTTGTGGATTGTCCACTTGCCACGTCACCTGCCCCAAGTTGTGGATTGTCCACAATGCAATGGAAGCAATTGCATAATTTTTTTGGTATACCGGTATATATATATTTTTAATGGTTTTTCTTCATTTGCCCTAATTTTTGAGTTTATCAATGTAAAAAAATAGGTCACCTTAAAAACGCTTCTAAACTAAAATGCGTCTAAACGCCAGTACCGCGTCTGAAACGTGGAAATTTTTGGCGTCTGAAGGCATTTTTAGGCTTTGTGAAAAACGAGTTTAAACGCAACTGCAGATTTTTTTTGCCAGGCCAAAAACAGTGTTTTGGATGTAATAGAATTAAATGGACCCGCATCCAAAACGCAAGTACCGCGAATTTGCGGCAATTTTTTTTTAACCTGCTTATAGCTGGTTGTTAAAGGAAATGTAAAAAAAATTAACATTGCCGGCTCTAAAAAAAAAAAACAGCCATGCCAGGCCCTTGGGTCTAATATGGATTCAAAGGGGACCTCCCCCCCACCAAAATGAAAAAAAATGGCGTAGGGGTCCCCCCAAAATCCATACCAGGCCCTTCAGGTCTGGCATGGATTTTAAGGAGAACCCCAGCAAAACTTAAAAAAAAATAGCGTGGGGGTCCCCCTATAAATCCATACCAGGCCCTTCAGGTCTGGTACAGATTTTAAGGGGAACCCCGCCAAATTAAAAAAAAATAGCGTGGGGTCCCCTAAAAATCCACACCAGACCCTTTATCCGAGCACGCAACCTGGCAGGCCGCAGGGGAAGAGGTGGGAACGAGAGAGCGGCCCCCCCTCCCTCCTGAACCGTATCAGGCCACATGCCCTCAACATGGGGAGGATGTCCCCATGTTGATGGGGACAAGGGCCTCTTCCCGACAACCCTGGCCGTTGGTTGTCGGGGTCTGTGGGCGGGGGGCTTATCAGAATACGGGAGCCCCCTTTAATAAGGGGGCCCCCAGATCCCGGCCCCCCACCCTATGTGAATGAGTATGGGGTACATCGTACCCCTACCCATTCACCTGGTGGCAAAAAAAGTTAATAAAAACACAACACAGGTTTTTTAATTAATTTATTAGGCAGCTCCGGGGGTCTTCCTGCCGGGCGCCCCGCTATCTTCTTCCAGCTCTTTTGCTAGCGGGGTCCCGGGCTTCGTCGTCGCCTTCTTCCGACTTCGGGGGTCTCTTGTTCTGTTCTCCGGTGTCGTCTCCGCGCTCTCCGGTGCCTTCTCCACGATCTCCGGTTCTTCTCCCGCTCTCCGGTGCCTTCTCCACGATCTCCGGTTCTTTCTGCCTTCTGCCGGGCACCCTGCTATCTTCTTCCAGCTCTTTTGCTAGCGGGGGCCGGTCTTCATCGTCGCCTTCTTCCCTCTTCTCTTCGCCCGATGTTGCCTCGTCGCTGTCCGCCGTTACAATGCTCTGGCAGCGGAGCGCGCCCACTTATATTGGCATGGGCGTGGTCACCGGGTGATGCCACCGCTGACCCCGCCCCGTATGATGTCACAGTCTCGAGAAATGATGGGACTGTGATGTGCTACGGGGGCAGGGTCAGCGGTGGCATCACCCGGTGACCACGCCCATGCCAATATAAGTGGGCGCGCTCCGCTTCCAGAGCATTGTAACGGCGGACAGCGACGAGGCAACATCGGGCGAAGAGAAGAGGGAAGAAGGCGACGATGAAGACCGGCCCCCGCTAGCAAAAGAGCTGGAAGAAGATAGCGGGGCGCCCGGCAGAAGGCAGAAAGAACCGGAGATCCTGGAGAAGGCACCGGAGAGCGGGAGAAGAACCGGAGATCGTGGAGAAGGCACCGGAGAGTGGGAGAAGAACCGGAGATCGTGGAGAAGGCACCGGAGAGGGGGAGAAGAACCGAAGAGCGCGGAGACGACACTGGAGAACAGAACAAGAGACCCCCGAAGTCGGAAGAAGGCGACGGCGAAGCCCGGGTCCCCGCTAGCAAAAGAGCTGGAAGTAGATAGCGGGGCGCCCGGTAGGAAGACCTCCGAAGACGACGAGGAAGCCCAGGACCCCGCTAGCAAAAGAGCTGGAAGAAGATAGCGGGGCGTCCGGCAGGAAACCTGTGTTGTGTTTTTTATTAACTTTTTTAGCCACCAGGTGAATGGGTAGGGGTACGATGTACCCCATACTCATTCACATAGGGTGGGGGGCCGGGATCTGGGGGCCCCCTTATTAAAGGGGGCTCCCGGATTCCGAAAAGCATGCCGCCCGCAGACCCCGACAACCAACGACCAGGGTTGTCAGGAAGAGGCCCTTGTCCCCATCAACATGGGGGCAGGGTGCTTTGGGGTGGGGGGGCCGCAGGTCGCCCCCTGCCCCAAAGCACCCACCCCCCCATGTTGAGGGCATGCGGCCTGGTACGGTTCAGGAGGGAGGGGGGGCGCTCTCTTCCCCCTTCTTCCCCTGCGGCCTGCCAGGTTGCGTGCTCGGATAAGGGTCTGGTATGGATTTTGGGGGGACCCCCACGCCGTTTTTCGGCTTAGGGGGTTTCCCTTTAAATCCATACCAGACCTAAGGGCCTGGTATGGATCTTGGGGGAACAACCACGCCCTTTTTTTTGGCTTAGGGGGTTCCCCTTAAAATCCATACCAGACCTAAGGACCTGGTATGGATCTTGGGGGAACCCCCACGCCGTTTTTTGGCTTAGGGGGTTCCCCTTAAAATCCATACCAGACCTAAGGGCCTGGTATGCTCCTGAAGGGGAACCTATGCCGGTTTTTTCATTAAAATTCGGCGTGGAGTTCCCCTTCATGATTCATACCAAACACGGGACAGCAAGGCTGCCGAGAACCAGCGCGATGCCATCGCGCTGGAGACATTCTCGGCCAGCTAGTCGCCTCTAGGACACGACTTGAGCGGCTGCTTCACGCTCAGGTCGTGTCCAAGTTGCCTCGCAAAGTCGCGCTGTCCCTGTGTCAGCCGGCACACGAGTCGCCCCGCGAGTCGGATCCGCTTCATCCGACTTCCCGGGCGACCTCTATTCAAAACAATGGGCTCCCATAGGGAACCATTCATTTTCAATAGAGCGCCGCTGACATTTGTATTTACTATAACAGTCAGTGGCAGTGCGTCCATAGAGGGCGCCGGAGCGCCGCCCCCTCTCGCTCCCGCACCGCCACTGAAATACAATACACAGATTCATGCATTGCATGAATCTGTGTATTGTCACCGCTGCCGCGCTGCCCACTATTCATATGGCCGGCCTCCTGGTGAGCGCCGGCCATATGAATTAGAGCGGCGGCCGGCAGTGGGTGTGGCTTGGAAGTGCCTATCAGAGCCAGCGGCTCTGATAGGCTTTCCGAATACAGCTCTCACGCTGTATTCGGCTTCCAAAAACTCCTCCCAGGTACGCACGGGGGTGCGTTCCTGGGAGAAGACTGTGGAGGTTTCAGCCAATCAGGTTCACCGGATCTGGTTACCGGTGACCTGATTGGCTGAAGCGACATCAAGGGCGGGAGAACATATTGAGGACGGCGCGGACCGAGGAAGGTAAGTGCAGGGCTGGGGGGGGGGGACAGGCTGCATTTGGGGGGGAACTAACTGTATATGGGGACAAACTGGCTGCATTTGGGGGGGAACTGACTGTATATGGGGGACAAACTGGCTGCATTTGGGGGGAACTGGCTGTATATGGGGGCACACTGGCTGCATTTGGGGGGAACTGGCTGTATATGGGGGACAAACTGGCTGAATATGGGAGCACACTGGCTGTATTATGGGGGACAAACTGGCTGCATTTGGGGGGAACTGGCTGTATATGGGGGCACACTGGCTGCATTTGGGGGGGAACTGGCTGTATATGGGGGCACACTGGCTGCATTTGGGGGGAACTGGCTGTATATGAGGGCACACTGGCTGCATTTGGGGGGAACTGGCTGTATATGGGGGCACACTGGCTGCATTTGGGGGGAACTGGCTGTATATGGGGGACAAACTGGCTGAATATGGGGGGAACTGGCTGTATATGGGGGACAAACTGGCTGTATATGGGGGGAACTGGCTGTATATGGGGGACAAACTGGCTGTATATGGGGGCACACTGGCTATATATGGGGACAAACTGGTTGTATATGGGGACAAACTGGTTGTATATGGGGACACACTGGCTGTATATGGGAGCACACTGGCTGTATATGGGGGCACACTGGCTGTATATGGGGGCACACTGGCTATATATGGGGACAAACTGGCTATATATGGGGACAAACTGGTTGTATATGGGGACACACTGGCTGTATATGGGGGCACACTGGCTATATATGGGGACAAACTGGCTATATATGGGGACAAACTGGTTGTATATGGGAGCACACTGGCTGTATATGGGGGCACACTGGCTGTATATGGGGGGCACACTGGCTGTATATATGGGGGCACACTGGTATATATATATATATATATGTGGGCAAACTGGCTGTATATGGAAACAAACTGGCTGTATTTGAGGGGGCAAACTGGTGGCATTTGGGCACAGTGGCTGCGTTTAATGGGCACAGTGGCGGCAATTGATTTTTTTTTTTCAGTTTGTTTGCGCCCCCCCAAAAATTTTGAGCACCAGCCGCCACTGATAACAGTGCGCCGCTGTGCGCCGCTGGTTCCTGCGCCAAGTGAAGGAGTTATCCGGCGCACCAATTAAGGTTAGAACCAGCGCAGCGCACTGTTATTAGTAAATCAGCCCAATAGTTTCTGTTGTTTCTGCCTGAGGTACCTCCTTAAAATCCATACCAGACTCAAAGGGTTTGGTATGTATTTTAGGAGGGAACCTATGCAATTTGTTTTCCCTATTCATGCTGTAGGATATTCTACAGCAAAAGTGAATTTTTTTCCAAAGTAAAAAAATTATACAGTTTAAAATTACAATCCATTGACCCCTATGTGTGTGAGAACATGTAACAAATTTAAAGTAGGTGTTATCTAAATTTGGCTGCAAAGGTGGAAATACACTTTGGGGTTGATTTACTAAAACTGGAGATTGCAAAATCTGGTGCAGCTCTGCATAGAAACCAATCAGCTTCCAGCTTTTTTTTGTCAAAGCTTAACCACTTGACAACCAGGCCAATTCTGGCACTTCGCTCCTACATGTAAAAATCATAATTTTTTTGCTAGAAAATTACACAGAACCCCCAAACATTATATATGTTTTTTTTAGCAGAGACCCTAGAGAATACAATGGCGATCATTGTAACTTTTTATCTCGCACGGTATTTGCGCAGCTATTTTTCAAACGCGTTTTAAAAAAAAAAAAAAACAGTTTCATTTAAAAAAAAAAACAAGTTAGCCTAATTTTTTGCATAATGTGAAAGATGAAGTTACGCCTAGTAAATAGATATCTAATATGTCACGCTTCAAAATTGCACACGCTCGTGGAATGTCGCAAAACTTCGGTACTTAAAAATCCCCATAGGCGACGCTTTAATTTTTTTTACTGGTTACATGTTTTGAGTTACAGAGGAGGTCTAGGGCTAGAATTATTGCTCTCGCTCTAATGTTCGCAGCGACACCTCACATGTGTAGTTTAAACACCGTTTTGATATGTGGGGGGGGGGGGACATACGTATGCGTTCGCTTCTGCGTGCGAGCACACGGGGACAGGAGCACTTTAAAAAAAAAAAATATGTTTTATTGTTAATTTTACTTACATTTTTTTATTTTGACACTTTAAAAAAAATAAATAAAAATTTGATCACTTTTATTCCTATTACAAGGAATATAAACATCCCTTGTAATAGGAATATGACCTGATCAGACCTCTTTACAGTGAGATATGGGGTCAATAAGACCCCACATCTCACCTCTAGGCTGGGAAGCCTAAAATAAAAATAAAAAATAAAAAAACGATCACCACTTCCTAGCCGAGGCGGCAACGTTTTTTTGAATGCAGAGGCCGGGCGTAATGTCATAACATCGCGCCCGGCCTCCGACGATCATAAAGACTCCAGCGACCATCTGGTCTGCCCCAAATCTCTATGGTCCAGAACCGAGGCCGGCGGATCCGTTCTCCGACTCACCGATCGTACATGTGAGTCGGTAGAAGCACCGGAGGGCGGCGGGAGGGGGGGACGTCCCCTTTCGCCGCCCGTAAGAACGATCAAGTAGTGGAACAGCCGCTATGATCTTTCTTATGGTGTAGGGAATCGCCGGCTGAAAACGGCAATATCTGAATGATGCCTGTAGCTGCAGGCATCATTCAGATATACCACCACAAAGCCGAGGATGTCTATGGACGTGAGGCGGTCAGCAAGTGGTTAATTGAATAAGCTGACAATAGAAGCAAATTGGCTACCATGCACAACTGCACCAGATTTTGCATTCTCCATTTTTAGTAAATCAACCCCTTTAAGCCCAAATGCTGATCCAGACTCAATTGCAAAAAGACATACAGGTCCTTCTCAAAAAATTAGCATATTGTGATAAAGTTCATTATTTTCTGTAATGTACTGATAAACATTAGACTTTCATATATTTTAGATTCGTTAAACACAACTTGAAGTAGTTCAAGCCTTTTCTTGTTTTAATATTGATGATTTTGGCATACAGCTCATGACAACCCAAAATTCCTATCTCAAAAAATTAGCATATCATGAAAAGGTTCTCTAAACGAGCTATTAACCTAATCATCTGAATCAACTAATTAACTCTAAACACCTGCAAAAGATTCCTGAGGCTTTTAAAAACTCCCAGCCTGGTTCATTACTCAAAACCGCAATCATGGGTAAGACTGCCGACCTGACTGCTGTCCAGAAGGCCATCATTGACACCCTCAAGCAAGAGGGTAAGACACAGAAAGAAATTTCTGAACGAATAGGCTGTTCCCAGAGTGCTGTATCAAGGCACCTCAGTGGGAAGTCTGTGGGAAGGAAAAAGTGTGGCAGAAAACGCTGCACAATGAGAAGAGGTGACCGGACCCTCAAGAAGATTGTGGAGAAGGACCGATTCCAGACCTTGGAGGACCTGCGGAAGCAGTGGACTGAGTCTGGAGTAGAAACATCCAGAGCCACTGTGAACAGGCGTGTGCAGGAAATGGGCTACAGGTGCCGCATTCCCCAGGTCAAGCCACTTTTGAACCAGAAACAGCGGCAGAAGCGCCTGACCTGGGCTACAGAGAAGCAGCACTGGACTGTTGCTCAGTGGTCCAAAGTACATTCAGAAATCAAGGTGCCAGAGTCTGGAGGAAGACTGGGGAGAGGGAAATGCCAAAATGCCTGAAGTCCAGTGTCAAGTACCCACAGTCAGTGATGGTCTGGGGTGCCATGTCAGCTGCTGGTGTTGGTCCACTGTGTTTTATCAAGGGCAGGGTCAATGCAGCTAGCTATCAGGAGATTTTGGAGCACTTCATGCTTCCATCTGCTGAAAAGCTTTATGGAGATGAAGATTTCATTTTTCAGCACGACCTGGCACCTGCTCACAGTGCCAAAACCACTGGTAAATGGTTTACTGACCATGGTATTACTGTGCTCAATTGGCCTGCCAACTCTCCTGACCTGAACCCCATAGAGAATCTGTGGGATATTGGGAAGAGAAAGTTGAGAGACGCAAGACCCAACACTCTGGATGAGCTTAAGGCCGCTATCGAAGCATCCTGGGCCTCCATAACACCTCAGCAGTGCCACAGGCTGGTTGCCTCCATGCCACGCCGCATTGAAGCAGTCATTTCTGCAAAAGGATTCCCGACCAAGTATTGAGTGCATAACTGAACATAATTATTTGAAGGTTGACTTTTTTTGTATTAAAAACACTTTTCTTTTATTGGTCGGATGAAATATGCTAATTTTTTGAGATAGGATTTTTGGGTTTTCATGAGCTGTATGCCAAAATCATCAATATTAAAACAAGAAAAGGCTTGAACTACTTCAGTTGTGTGTAATTAATCTAAAATATATGAAAGTCTAATGTTTATCAGTACATTACAGAAAATAATGAACTTTATCACAATATGCTAATTTTTTGAGAAGGACCTGTACAAGAGGTAGACTTCCTAGGTTTTATTAGTGTGGGAATTACTGATTCAAAGAGATCTCTGTCTATCGAAACGTGGGCTTCAACAGCCATATTGTTAAAGTCTGCGACCTGAAAGCAGGGTAGTAGACCCAGGGGCGTATCTACCATGTGGCAAAAAAGGCGTTTGCCCCTTCCCATCCCTCGTCATCCGTGCAACATTCCCAACATTGTTCGCTGCTGACTTAACGCCGGACCCAACAGCAGGCTGAGTGGAGCTGTCAATCATCCCCTATGAAACCTGCGACCCTGCCCTTCTTCCCCACACTGTCCCTGCCTCGCACTGGGATTTGGCATGGCCGCGGCTCCTCCTCCCCCCTCTTCTACAGCCTCATCCTTCTTCCTAACCTGTGGCCGTACCTTTCCCTATTACCATCAAGGTAAAGAAGGAGACAGAAGGAGAGGCCTGCCCCGCGGCCTTCCGGATCAATCCCTGCACATCTAAACTCTGTACAAGTTCGGGCACTTCTTCACTAAGTGCTCAGAACTCAGATGAGCTCCCCACCCTGGGGGGGGCTCTGCTTTTCTACAGCATCCCAACTACATCACCCAGCCAACAGTTGTCCTCTGGAGACATGTGACTGGGGGGTGTATGGGGTGAGTGTGGGGGCCAGAATGTGAGGTGAGTGTTTCTCTCCTCCTCCTCCCTCTCTCCCCTCTCCTCTCTCCCCTTCTTCCATTTCTCTCCTTTTCCATGTCCCCATCTCTCATTCCTATTCCTATATCTTCTTCTAGAGAGGGGGTAGCACTGTAGCAGTAGGATAGTGAGGGGCTTGGGGGAAGCACTGTGGCAGGCTAGCCGGGGGGGGGGGTTACTCCCCAGCGGTCCACCAGAGCCCCAGATTAGCCACTTTAGAAGGGGTGGGACAAATTTAGATGGGGGGGGGTTGCCCGGTTTTAGTCCTGCCCAGGGCAGCACAAAACCAAAATACACCACTGGGTAGACCGATTCTTGAGATAGTACGTTCAGTCAATCTGGAAGGGCCCACAGGGTGTCTGCCAGAATTTTGATTAGGTCAGAGTATCACATCTGCTTGGGGAAAGTTCAGAGCTACAACGATCCCCAGAATTTCCTCCATGCCAATTCTGTGGAGTAAACAAGGAAGGCGTTTCAAAAGAAAGGCATAAACCAGATTGTACTGATCCCCAGGAGCTACCAGCACATCCACTGTTTCTGCCAGAGGATCTCTGCATTTGCTAGAGGATCTCTGCGTCTGCCAGAGGATCTCTGCATTTGGAGACAAACCTGTCCAGTTTGTTGTTGAACCTAGAGGCCAGGAGGTCCACATCTTGAACCACCTGGTGACACAGGTCCTGAAACACATCTGGGTGTTGAGGCCATTTCCCCAAGTCCAGGAGTTAGGGGATAAGTTGGTCCACCTGCCAGTTGTCCATGCTTGGTATTTGGTTTTGGAACAGTAAATAGATTGGAGTAAAAAAATGTTTCAACATTTCTGCTGGTGAAACAATGGCTACAACTCCCTGGCTCAAGAGATCTGCAAGATCCGCAAGAAGGTCTGCTAATCTGTGCGGGGGCAGGTTGGAAAAGCATTAACCTGGTAGGGGGCAAAGAACAGTATTCCAGCTTGTGGCCATTGGAAACCACTTATTTTACCTAGGCATCTGAGTTTTAAGGATAGGGTGGCACCCAGTGGAGGTAGTGGTGGCAACTTGGGTGGGGGGAATCGAACAGCAAAAACAGATACCTTAGGTGACAATTAAAGCCTCATTCTGGGATAAAACAATTTCTTCCCACCTCCTGCTACCTGGTATTACTAGCCATTTTTCCCCCTACCTTGTGAAGCCAGATATACTCACTTAAAGCAGAACTAAAGGTACAAATACTTTAGTTCCAATGGTTCAACACCCGCAAAGTCCTTCGCTGATGCCAGCATCTTCTCCCTGGGTTCTTCCAGGTACTGGTTGATGATTGATTGGTACCCAGGAGTACAGTCATCCGGACACACTGGCAGTGTGCCAGAATGTAAACTGAGCTGCCACGCATGCATGTCTCTTTTGCAATAAAAAGCCTGCCTGTTTGCAATTTTCTTTTTTTTCCTTACATTTAGTTCTGCTAAAGGCGTAGACAGGGCCGGCCCTACCATGGGACCCAATGGTACCATCGGTCCCAAGCAGAACTTTCAGGGGGGCGGCAAATTGCCGCCCACCAGCCAGCCCGTTCCGCCTGCTCCGCTGCTAATCCCACTGTGAGGAGCCCGGCGCCGAGATAACAGGAGCGTGCGGGCAGAACAGGGGATTAGTCAGGGGGTGAGTCGGCGGCAGAATGAACAGGCAAGACGGTCGGCAGGTGAGCGGGCTTGCTGGCCAATCAGCGGCCCGGCGAGCAGAGAGATGACATCATCTCTCACCACCTGCCCTGCATCACTGCAGTTCCGCCCTCACTGTGCAGCCTCCGGCAGCAGAGAGATTACATCATCTCTCTGCTGCCTGCATTCACTCTGGGACACAGCAAGTGGCAATCCACTACGTGTGGCAGGTGAAGTGGCAAGTGACAATCTGCAACGTGTGGCAGGTGACGTTGTGGCAAGTGACAATCCGCAATGTGAGGCAGGTGGTGTAGCAAGTGACAATTCACTACGTGTGGCAGGTGACGTCGTGGCAAGTGGCAATCCGCAATGTGTGGCAGGTGACGTTGTGGCTAATGGAAATTCCGCAATGTGTGGCAGGTGACGCCGTGGCTAATGGCAATCCGCAATGTGTGGCAGGTGACGTCATGGCAAGTGACAATCCGCAATGTGTGACGTTGTGGCAAGTGACAATCCACAATGTGTGAAGTTGTGGCAAGTGACAATCCGCAACATGTGGCAAGTGACAATCCACATCTGGTGGCAGGTAACGCGGCAAGTGACGATCCGCATCTGAAGGCAGGAGATGTGGCAAGTGACACACTCAGGGATCCCACTGAATCAGCATTATGGTGATTTGAACTATTTTATATTATATATCTTTTTTTTTTTCCACAAATTTTTTTATTAGAGTTTGCAGGTATACAGAGATCACAACACATGTTACAAAAGGTAAGTAGTAACATACAGAAAGGCATACAAAAGAGATAATTAAATGTACATTAGAACATGAACAGTTGCAAAAGCATAAATGGAAAAGGTGGCGACATCAATAAACCAAAGCTTGTATGAAATATAAAGGCTCTGCGCCTACTATTTAAGCATGGAGCTCGGTAAGAATAGTGGGATTGAGCATGGTAGGGCTCTAAGCGGGATTTTGGCGCCCACTGAACCATATCGCCACGACACCCAATCACCCCTAATGGGATCCACACTGTGAGTGGGTGCGGGGCCAGGAGCCTCGAAAAAATGATGCACCACAGAAGTTCAGTGTATTATGCAGTTAAAGGTGAGCTCCATCGTAAAGTTACGGTAGTAATAATGGGTGAGTCCACCACGTTCACGGGCGATTTAATAGGGTCGTGGTACTGTAGTATTCGGAGGGGGAACAGCAGGGAGTGGGGAGGTAACGTATAACGAAGATCGTATAAGGAGTATGTGGGAGGCAAAAGGTAAAATGGGAGAGGGGGGCAGAGGCTACAGGGGTAAGAAACAGTTGTGATGAGTGTGAGAGAGAAAGAAAGATCACCTTTGTGGGGGATGGGTAGTGCTGGTAGTTGGGACAGTAGCGTCCGCGGAGTCTATAATGAATCCAACACGCCCACGTTGTCCTATATTTTGTCGGGTCATCTTTGGCCTGGTGGATGAGGTCTTCTATTTCAGCTATTTTGTTCACTCTGCGGACCCATTCTGCGATTGTCGGAGGGTCAGGACTCCTCCAGTGAGTGGGTATACACTGGGTGGCCGCATTTATGAGGTGCATAGTGAGGAATTTTTTGTATCGTGAAAGAGGGAGAGAGGTGTGATGGAGCAAGTACTGAGCTGGGGTGAAATCCGGGGTGTAAGTAGTGATTTGAGTAATCAATCAATGAATTTCGGACCAAAACGGTTATAAGAGTGGGCATTCCCACCAGATGTGGAGTAAGGAGCCTAATGCCGAGTTGCAACATCAGCATAATGGGGAGATAGAAGGTTGGAATTTGTGGATCCAAACAGGTGTCCTATACCATCGTGAGTAAATTTTATATCTATTCTCTTGGGTAGAGGAGTTTAGGGAACCTTTGTGGATATCAGTGTGTATGCGATTCCAGTCGTCTACAGAAAGATCTACACGCAGATCGTTCTCCCACTGTCGAACAGTTTTATCTTGCTTAGGGTTATAATTCTGGAGCAGGAGAGCGTACAAAACCGAGATTTAATGCTTCTGGGGTTCTACACAGTTGCAGAGCTCTTCGAAGGGTGTGAGATCGCGGTGCCAGTGAGCGGTAGGCGTATTGCTAGTGAGGAAATGTCTGAGTTGTAAGTATTTAAAAAATGGGAAATGTAGATCAGAAAATTTAGAGGAGATTGCAGAGTATGGTAGGAGTTCGCCATTATTAAAGAAATGGTGGGCTCTAAGCTGCGAGGCAAGAGACGTGTCCTCCGGGTTGGATCTAGATAAGCCAGGGGGAAAGTCTGGGTTTTGATTAAGCAGAGTTAGGGGGCCCGGTGAGGGGACCAGTTTAAGAGTTTTGCATGCAGCTCTAAAGATTAGTGTCGTGGGCCCTATGAGTGGGTGGGAAGTGAGTTCTGTAGGGGTAGATCTGTGATTTAGCCATGGTAAGTGAGAGATTGGTATCTTCGTAAAAGAGTTCTTGAGTTGAATCCAGTCTTTGCTGTCTACGTGTACGTGCCAGTCAACAATTCTGGTGAGTTGGGATGCCCAGTAGTATTTAAGGAGGTCTGGGAGACCCAGCCCCCCATTGAGCTTCGGAAGTACCAACCTGTCCCAACTTAGTCTGGGGGCTTTAGAGTTCCAAATGAAGTTTCTGCACATTTTCTTATAGGAAGAGAAGAAGGAAGGGGGGAGTTTGATGGGGAGGGCCTGAAAGAGGTATAGGAGTCTGGGGAGGACATTAATTTTTAGAATGGCGATTCTACCGAACCATGAAAAGGGGCCCTTTTACCACTTAATCAGGTCACCCTGAATAGTCTGGAGGATGGGTAGAAAATTTAATGTATAAAGGTCTTGCAGTTTGGTAGGAATTTGGGTGCCCAGGTACGTAATTGCGCGGGATGCCCACTCAAAGGGAAAATTAGATTGGCAATGTGCCACTACAGTTCGGGGGAGTGAAACGTTTAGGGCTTTTGATTTTGAAAAATTTATTTGGAGATTTGAGAGTGTCTTAAAAAGCGAGAAATCTTTAAGAAGATTGGGGATAGTGGTGATAGGATCTGAGAGGAAGAGCGGAATATCATCCGCATACGCTGCTAATTTATACTGTCTACGACGGACGTCAATACCCCTGATATCTGGGTTTTCTCTCAGCTTGCGGAGCATGGGTTCCAAGGTGAGGACAAAAATAAGGGGGGACAAGGGGCAGCCCTGACGGGTGCCGTTTGAAATGGAGAAGACGCTCGACAGGCGGCGGTTGACTCTAAATCTTGCCTTAGGGGATGAGTATAGTGCAAGTATCATTTGAACTAAACGGGCCGGAAAGCCCATCACTTGGAGTGTAGCCGACATGTAGTCCCAAGCCACCCTGTCAAACGCCTTCTCCGCGTCAAGGGAAAGGAAAAAACCTTTGGTGGAAGACGTGGAGAGCCAATGATGTATATTAATGGCTTTTATGGTATTGTCCCTGGCCTCTCGGCCAGGAACAAATCCCACTTGGTCCAGTGCAATCAATCTGGGTAGGAGGGGAAGAATGCGATTTGCCAGAACCTTTGCGTAGTGTTTCAGATCCACATTAAGTATTGATATCGGGCGGTAGTTGGGCACTAGGGCAGGATCTTTACCCGCTTTAGGGATGAGTGTGATGTAGGCTTCTAGAATGCCGTTATTGGGAGTTGGGGAAGAATGGAGAGTATTGAACAAACTGAGAAATGAGTGTGTTTGCAAAAGATTTATAGTAACTGACCATCAGGACGTCTGGGCCCGGGCTTTTACCCGATTTCAATTGTTTCAGGGCAGTCAATGTCTCTTCTAACGAGATCGGGAGATCTAAATCTGTCGCCTCAGTTGAGGTGAGGGGCGATGGGCAATATTGTGAGAGAAAATCGTTTAGTATCTGCGTACGTTCCGCTGTTGCATCCGATGTGGGTGGGGAGGGTATGTTGTATAACTGAGTAAAGTAGTGTACAAATTGGTCGGCAATGTCTTCCGAGGAGACTTTAGTGTTGCCTGAGGGATCCCTAATGGAATGAATAGTGTGTGCAGCTTTTTTAACTTGAAGGGCTCTGGCCAGTAATTTCCCGGACTTATTTACGAACTGATAAAACAGCTTTTGGGTAAGGGCAAATTTACGTTTAAGCGTGTTGTAAAATACCTCTAGGAGGTAGGATGTGGCCAGTGATCGTTTGTGCGTTTGTTCAAGTAAGCGAATCCGCGCCATCAGTTTTTCAATGTGAGCTTTTCTAGTTCTATGTCTTTCGGCTGCTAGGGAGAGGAGTTCACTCCGGATCACACATTTGTGGGCGGTTCAAATATTGACCGGGGAGGAGTCTGACGTAGTGTTTTCAGTGAAGTAGTGGGCTAGGCATTCGCGTAGTTTGAGTGATATATCCATGTCTGTCAAGAGGGAATTGTCTAGGCGCCATATATGTGATCTGTGGCGTGTCATTGGAAGCGTTCGAGTCACGGAAATCGGATTGTGATCTGAGAGCAACATGGGACCAATGGAGGTCTTAGTAAGGAAAGTGAGGTCATTCTGGGAGACAAAGAAATGGTTGATCCTTGAGTATTTATTGTGCGGAGGAGAAAAGAAGGTGTAGACTTTGACGTTCAGGTGTAACGTGCGCCATGTGTCATGTAGGGACAGTTCACTGAGTTTTTATCGCACGAAGAGCTCTATATGTTAAAGAAGAAGCCCCATTGGAGGTATCTAGGGAAGGATTCAGAGCGACATTGAAGTCTCCCCCCACAATCAAAGTGCCTGACTAAAAGTGTGTAAGTTGGTGTAGGGTGTTGTGGAAAAAGGAGACTTGGCCTGAATTGGGGGCATAGAGGTTCGCTATTGTTATAGGCCTATCCTGCAGAGTACCTTTGACAAACAAGAAGCGGCCTAAAGCATCACTCAGGACATCTGTTATCTGAATGGGGCAATGTTTTGATATCAAGATAGATACTCCTTTTGATTTGTTGGACGCATGGTACACTGTAGGAAAGTGAGGATTGTGAAGTTTGGGGACAGTGTCAGTTCTGAAATGTGTCTCTTGTATGAGTGCAACATGCACCTTGGATTTCTGGAGAGTGTAAAGCAATTGAGATATTTTTTCGGGAGTGTTAAGGCCACGTATAATTATGGAGTATAATTTGAGTTGGAATGGAGGTTGTGGCTGTCCGTGGAGCCCTCCCGGTGAGGCGGTGCCGTCTGCCATGTGGGGGGGTGTAAGATAGGGGGCGGGGCGATGATGTAGGGAAGGGGGTGGTGGTTAAGTTGGGATGTGGTGAAGTTGGGGGTCTTTTGTAGTTACTGTCAATATGAATAGAGTGACGTAATCTCTAAAAATAATCCGATGAGGTATGGAAAGGGTATACCCTCTACCTCAGTATATCACAGTATCGGAAGTGTACAGAGTGTATACATCGTGGCACCCGCAGCGGAGGGCCAACACCCTGTACCACCACTGTGTGGGGGTTGACCAGTACCTAACCTGTGGGATGTGTTAGAAATACAGGACAGAACAACCCATCGCCACCGGATCTAAAACAGAATATGGAGGAGGGTATCCCCTTAGCTAAACAGAAATATTTGGGGAAAGGAGTGTCATCTTAATGTGGAGGTGTAGCAAGTGGAGGGATAGTCAGGAGCAACTCAAGCAGCCCCATGGAGGGAAGAGCAGGAGATGTAGTTGACGTAGTTGAAAAGTCTGGTCGCTTAGCTGATCATGACAATTGCAAGGGATCAGGAAATTCCATCATGAGTCCCCTCGGGGGACACAAGATGGAAGAACCACGATCCAAAATATGCTCGGGGTGATCCCTAGCCAGAAGAATAAACATAGTGAAATGGAAACAAAATGAGTACAACAATAAAACTGAACATACACTCCCTTATTACTTGTAGCAGAAGTATTCAGAGGGACCATAGCATAAAAACAGGAAGATAAGACAAATCAAATGGGTAGCCAGGGATTAGCGGGAGAGTATAAGATACCTCATAGATAAAGAACATGCAGGTAGCTTGAGCAGTCAAATAGAACAGGGGGTTAGTGCCCTTGTAGGCGGTAGGAGAGAGGTCTGAAGTGCATCCTGCAGCAGAGCCCGGCGAACGATCTTACAGATCGTAATGTTTCTGGTGTAAAGGGCAGCGAAGGGCTGGCAAGCAGAGTGAGAATGCCGCAGGTTAAGCCATAGGAGTTTGAGTGTGCCAAGTTCCACTGCCAATAGAGCCACTAACCTGCCAGCAGAATGGTGAGAATCATGGATTACAGTACCTGTGAGCGGAAGTAGGCTCCGTTGCCATGGGGATCGTAGCTTGGAGGCAGCAGCATCCGTAAGTTAGAAGGAACCGGTCGGAGGGAGAACAACAGGGGTGTCAGCATCCCAGAGTCATTGGTCAGTAGGCGAGCAACAGGCGATGAGGGGATGAGGAGCTGTTCCGAGCGAAAGGGATCACAACATCCGTTGCGCGGTGAAAGAGGATGTCGGTCTCAATGGAGTGACGTCAGACGTAGGAGGACGTAGTTGCGTTTCCTCCCAGCGAGCAGTGGTGGACACAGGGCAGCATGGGAAATGTAGTTCGGGTAGCTACCGCGCACTCCATGCTTTATCAAGGAGGAGTATAGTCCGCCCTGTGACAATTTGAACTGGAGGGCAACAAAAGGCATTGGCATATTCTCCCCTAGTGTGATTCAACAGTACTTGAGCGGGAAACAGGGGCCTCTCAGCATAGCACACAAACCCAAACAAGAAACTTATGAAGACTACCTAAAATTAGTAAAAATAAAAAGTCCAAGGAGCCAACGTGGCTAACAGTGTGCAAAAATCAGGGAGCATCTGACAGAGGCTTAGCGACCCCGGCGGGATCTCCTGGACCTGGGCGGGTATGACGGGCTGTGTTCCTGAAGGTAGTCACGGGATTCAGTGTGTTGCCTCTGTCCCGAGGGAGATCTTCTTCTACGATAGCTGGTGGGCTGCGCATCCATGGGTTCCTCTGGAGCAGTGGAGTTTTTGACCGTGGGACGACGAAAGTCAGCATACCAGTTAGGGACATCCACCAGGGGGATGCCCAGGATTTCACAGAAGTGCCGTAGATCTTCTGGTACCTTTAATAAAGCAGTGAGTCCTTGTGAGGATGCTGACAAGCAGAAAGGGAACTTCCACTTATACTGGATGCCTTTATCACGCAGGGAGTCATGCAGGGGCTTCAGGTCTCTGCGATGTTGCAACGTAATGCCGGAGAGGTCCTGGTATATTTGCACATTCACTCCCTCATGTGTCAGTTGTGGCCGGCTCCTCGCCTGATGCAGTATCTCTTCCTTCAGCCTGAAGTCTACTATGCAGCAGACAATGTCCCTGGGAGGGTCTGTGTCCCTACCCCTAGGCCGCAACGCTCTGTGAATCCGTTCCGTATCAATCGCTGTTTGAGGAGGCCTATCCGGTAGGTTGTTAAACAGGCTAGTGACCACAGTGGGGACCTGATCCCCCTCGACCGTCTCGGGCAGACCTCGGATCCGGAGGTTATGGCACCTGCCTCTGTTGTCAAGGTCCTCCATGTGGCGCTGCATGTCCCTCAGTTGCAGGGTATGGGTGTCGATGTGATGAGTGGCCCGGCGGAGCACAGTGTCATGGCGCTCAGTCACCTTTTCCACCTCATACACTCTATCAGTGAGTGCATGGATATCCAGCCTGAGTTCGGAGATGGCGGCCGAGAGGGTATCCTTGATATCTGCTGCAATGGTGCGGAGGTCGTGGAGGCTCAGTTGTTGTGGTTGAAGGGGAGCCGCTATGCCTTACACACCCGCAGTGACTGCTGAAGGTGGGGCGGACATCGTCTCAGTCTGTGAGGGGACAGTAAGGGGTTGCGAGTAGCCGTGGCGGGAAGCCGCCATGTTCCCTCTGGGGGTCCGGAACATGTCGGGGATAGTTTGGCTGAGGCTCCCATTCTGTTCCCGGGGGGAGCGTGAGCTGGATGCCGAAGAGTTGCGGGAAGCCGTCCCCATGATTTGGATAGGTTTAGGGGTGAGGATACCCCCGGTAATGGGTAGCTGTATCCAGTGGCGGCGGGAGCTCACTAATTAGGCGTCCATCTTCTTGCCAGGTCAGGCCACGCCTATTTTATATTATATAACAATGTAATAATAGAAATAATGCACTTCAATGATTTATTTTTGCGATACGGCACTGCGACGATTTAACTGACAATTGCGCAGTCGTGCGACGTTGTACCAAAACAAAATTTACGTCCTTTATTTCCCACAAATAGAGTTTTTTTTGGTGGTATTTGATCACTTCTGCGGCTTTTATTTTTTGTGCTATAAACAAAAATAGCGACAATTTTGAAAAAAATATATTTTTTAACTTTTTGCTATAATAAACATCCAAAAAATAAAAATTTCTTTAGGCCAATATGTATTTTCTACATATATCTGGTAAAAAAAAAATGCAATAAGTGTATACTGATTAGTTTGCACAAAATTTATAGCGTCTTCAAAATAGGGGATAGATTTATGGCATTTTTTATTATTATTATTATAGTTTTACTAGTAATGGCAGTGATCTGCGATTTTTAGCGAGACTGCGACATTGCGGTGGACAGATCGGACACTTTTGACACATTTTTGGAACCAGTGATATTTATACAGCGATCCGTGCTGTAAAAATGCACTGATTACTGTGTAAATGTCACTGGCAGGGAAGGGGTTAAATGTGTTCCCTGGGAGGTGTTTCTAACTGGGGGGGATGGAACTGACTGAAGGAGGAGAGAGATCTATGTTCCTAATCACTAGGAACAGCAGATCTGTCTCTCCTCCCCTGTCAGAATGGGGATCTGTCTGTTTACATTGACAGATCCCCGTTCTGGCTCTCTGTGGAGTGATCGCGGGTGGCCGGCTGACATAACGGCCATGCACAGGTCCTTTTATACTCCTTTATACTTGTATAGAGCCATGACAGGTCCTCTTTATACTCCTACATACATGTATAGAGCCGTGACAGGTCCTCTTTATACTCTTATATACATGTATAGTGCCATGATAGGTCCTCTTTATACTCCTATACATGTATGGAGCCATGACAGGTCCTCTTTATACTTCTATATACATGTATAGAGCCATGACCTGTCCTCTTTATACTCCTTAATACATGTATAGAGCCATGACAGGTCCTCATTCTCCTATATACATGTAGAGAGCCATGACAGGTCCTCTTTATACTCCTATACATGTATACAACCATGACTGGTCCTCTTTATATTCCCACATACATGTATAGAGCCATGACAGGTCCTCTTTATACTCCTTCATACATGTATAGAGCCATGACAGGTCCTCTTTATATTCCTACATACATGTATTGAGCCATGACACGTCCTTTTACACTCCTATACACATGAATAGAGCCCTGGCAGGTCCTTTTATACTCCTATATACATGTATGGAGCCATGATCGGTCCTCTTTATACTCCTACATACATGTATAGAGCCATAACAGGTCCTCTTTATACTTCTATATACATTTATTGAGCCATGACAGGTCTCTTTATACTCCTATATACATGTAAAGAGCCATGACAGGTCCTCTTTATACTTATATATACACGTATAGTGCCATGACCGGTCATCTTTATACTTCTATACATGAATAGAGCCCTAACAGGTCCTTTTTATAGAGCCATGACAGTTCCTCTTTATATTCCTACATACATGTATTGAGCCATGACACGTCCTTTTACACTCCTATACACAAGTATAGAGCCATGACAAGTCCTCTTTATACTCCTACATACATGTATAGAGCCATAACAGGTCCTCTTTGTACTCCTATACACAAGTATAGAGCCATGACAAGTCCTCTTTATACTCCTATATACATGTATAGAGCCATGACAGGTCCTCTTTATACTTTTATATACACGTATAGTGCCATGACAGGTCCTCTTTATACTCCTATACAT
Organism: Rana muscosa; assembly: GCA_029206835.1. NCBI lineage: Eukaryota > Metazoa > Chordata > Amphibia > Anura > Ranidae > Rana > Rana muscosa. Next base: position 14,390,176 of record JARGYO010000198.1, on the reverse strand, counting down.
GAGTAGAGCCATAACAGGTACTTTTTATACTCCTATACATGTAAACAACCATGACAGGACCTCTTTATACATGTATAGAGCCATGACAGGTCCTCTTAAGTTATTATGATATAAAATTATGAATGTGGGGGTCTTTTGGTGGGCGTGATTTTTTTGGGGGGGGGGCAGCATTTCATTCTTGGTACCAGGTAGCACAATGTCTTGGGCCGGCCCTGGGCGTAGAAGTACACTTATGGCCTCCTTAGTGATTCTAGTCGCCAAATATAGTTGCAATTTGGCCCAATAAACCAAGTAAATCTGCAGAAAACTCCTATATGGATAAAGCAAAGGAGGAAACTGCACATCACTGAGCTAAAAAACTTTGAAGAATGTATTTATTAAGCAGGGGACAATGATCTAGACTGCTTGTGTCAGGTCCCAAAGGAGGAACACTGCAGGCTGTCCCACCACTGTGAGTAGATTGTTAGGTGGAGAGACATGATTCAGTGGGACTGTTCTCTTTGTATTTGGGATCTAGCATGTTGCACTGTTTAACAGAGGCAACTTGATTAGAAAAAGTAGGTAAAATCATGGGTACTCACAAACCAGCTGGAGCAGGAGAGGTTCAATGGCTGGAGGCGACTAGGTCACTGTAGAAGGCAGCAAGGACCAGCTGTTGGGGCAAGCAGCTACCTCATCCTAAATAGGTGGGAACAGAGCATGGAGTACACATGCACAACCCTCCAGTTAGTGACGCAACACTTAGTTGGCCATCAAGCTAACCCTCTCTGTGGAAATCAACCAAAAACGATATGTAATAATAGTGATCAACAGTACCAATAAATGTAGTGGCCCCTGACACTCTGCCTGAACAGCCTAATCATGAATGAATCTTCAGAAACTGGTTTACACCAGAGGTTGTGCCACAGCTCTGGACCCGAATAGCGCTCTGTGGTAAATAACAGCACAAAAAGGTCTGTGTTTGAACGTCACATTCTAGGCAGGCCCTGCAATCTTTGGTCCAGCGGAGTCTGGCTATGGCCTTCAAAGTTATTGCTGAGGATATGCTGAACCAGATAAATGCATGAAGAACCCAACTCAGCAGCACATAAAAGAAGTTGTGATGGAGGTGTGGGTGGATCAGAACACACACAGAGAGAAAGAGGGATTTTAGGGACCCTGACCAAGTGGTTCTTTATTTTGGGGGTTTAAAAAACAGGGAGTCAGATAAGGGAAGGCCACAGGGCAATAATTTCAACACCGTGAGAGACATGCAAAAATATAACAGGGTGGCAATAGGCAGTGTTGTAACTAACGCTGTTTAAATAAACAGCGTTAGGTAACGTAGCCACTTTTTGGGGTAACGCGTAATCTAACTGATTACTCTTACACTCGTGGCACCGCCGTTCCCATTACTTGGGCGGCGTTACCCCAATTACATCTACTCGCCGCAGCCGCCGTGAGTAGATGTAATGTGTAAAACTAACTAACTGCAAGCCGCCGTCTGCCTACCTGAACAGCGTGTCATGCAGACAGACGGCGGTCATTGCAGTTTTCAAAAGCCACGCCTCCCGAGTCCTCGTCGCCTGTGATAGGCGGAATACTCAATTTCCCAGCAGGCAGTGTTCCGCCTATCACGGACATCCTCTCATCCTCGTCTGTGTTATGAGGATGAGCGGATGTCCGTGATAGGCGGAACACTGAATGCTGGGAAACTGAGTGTTCCGCCTATCACAGACAACGAGGACTCGGGAGGCGCGGCTTTTGAATACTGTGGAATGGCCACTGGGACGCCGCTAATCAGGTAGGGGGCTAGGGGCACGCACAACACTGCACAGTGAGTGAGTGAGGCATTGGGCACAGTGAGTGAGGCATTGGGCACAGTAATTGAGGCATTGGGCACAGTGAGTGAGGCATTGGGCACAGTGAGTGAGGCATTGGGCACAGTGAGTGAGGCATTGGGCACAGTAATTGAGGCATTGGGCACAGTGAGTGAGGCATTGGGCACAGTAATTGAGGCATTGGGCACAGTAATTGAGGCATTAGGCACAGTGAGTGAGGCATTGGGCACAGTGAGTGAGGCATTGGGCACAGTAATTGAGGCATTGAGCACAGTAATTGAGGCATTGGGCACAGTGAGTGAGGCATTGGGCACAGTGAGTGAGGCATTGGGCACAGTGAGGCAATGGGCACAGTGAGGCAATGGGCACAGTGAGGCATGGGCACAGTGAGGCATGGGCACATAACCAATATTATTTATTGTTATCCCTCCTATTATTTTATACACTTAAAAAATTACATATATATCATCCTTCTACCGCCCCCGCCCCCGTGTATATATAATATAACCAATATAGTTACTTTGCAGAGTAACTAATTACTTTTTCAATGTAGTAACTGAGTGAGTAACTCCATTACTTTTTGGAAGAAGTAATTTGTAACTGTAACTAATTACTTTTTTAACGTAAGATGAACAACACTGGCAATAGGGCACATCAAGGGATAAGTCCAGGGTCACAGGGAAGCAAATAAGTACAGCAGAGTATTATTCCAGAGTCACATGACAAAAAACTTGGCACAGTGAGTAGCAGGCCACAATCCAGTACAGCAAAGTCCAGGGGCACAGGGCAGCCATTTAGTACAGCAGGGGCTTAGTCCAGAATCACAGGGTACAGTCCGGGCACAGTGAGTAGCAGGCCACAATCCAGTGCAGCAAAGTCCAGGGGCATATGGGAGCAATTCAGAGACTCACCGGCCAACAGTGGCCTCAGCAGAGAAAGTCTAGGCAGAGTGGCTGGGAAAAGGAGGTCCAGAGGGCAGAGGTTCTTCACAAAGCCATCGTGGGTCCTTGAAGGGCTGTGTGTCCTGGCCTCAGCTTCAGCGCCATACAGACAGTAGCTGAAGGCAGAGCAAAAAATAGAGTAAAAGTCCCAGTGTCCAGAATGCCACACAGAACAAGTCCCAGCAGTGCAGAAAGCAAAGATAGCGTCAGCAATTCCATGTATTTTCTAGTCTCCTTCTAATGGAACAGGCAGACAAAAGTTCCCGTGTCCATCACTGGGGAAAGCTCCAACAAAGACTGACACCCTTTTTTTATCTGCGTTTTGAATTTAGCCAGTGACCTCACCTCGAATTCAGGTGGTGCCTATGTGTCTGGCTCTTTCCTGCCACAGTTTACAATAACTTATGCGCTATCTACTGAGTGCAGCCTCAGGTCCTACCCCCTGTGGGAACACAGGACCTCACAAACCAAATTATGCAGATAAGTTGATTGTGTTACAAACTGCATTTGGACTACAGACTAGGAATGGGCCGATGTTCGAGTTGAACTAATCGGGCGCTCGTGGGACGTTCGCCCACCGACGAACGCCCCATAATGCACTGCGAGATCGCAGTGCATTGAAGGCTGCTGATTGGCCAAAGCATGCACCTGACCTGTATGCTTTGGCCAATCAAAGCTCGATGTGCTGTTAGAGCCATGATTGGCCAAAGGCAGGGTGCCTTTAGCCAATCATGGCTCAGGGGCTAAGTCCACGCTCCACACTATATAAGGCTGCTTACACAGCGGCCGTGTATAGTGTATATGAATGGAGATTAGGCAGGGTAGTTAGTGTATTGTGCGGTCAGTCAGTGTAAAATATATAATACAGTGAAGTGTAGAGAATATACTGTATAATACTGTAGTGTAGAGTATATAATACAGTGTAGTGTACAGAATATAAAGTACAGTGCAGTGTAGAGAATATATAATACAGTGCAGGAGTATATAATACAGTGTAGAAAATATATAATACAGTGTAGTGTAGAGAATATATAATACAGTGTAGTGCAGTGTATATAATACAGTGTTGTGTGGTGCAAATAATACAGTGTAGTGCGGCGTGTTTAACACAGTGTAGTGCAGTGTATATAACACAGTGTATATAACACAGTGGGGCTGATTTACGAAACGTTTGCGCCATGAGTATTGGCGCATCTGCGTGTGCAATGGCTGTTTTGGTATTTACAAAACATTAGCGCCTGTAGCGCAGCCCTATTTGCCATTTACTATAGTGTTGTCGGCAGACGGGAGGAGGCGCTCAGTGCGCCACTATGAACCTGGCGCACGGCATGTTAAAATCTAAATATAAAGAAGCTGGAAGTGAGAATATAATGGGGGTGATGTGGGGTGATGTGAGGAAGTGTAGTGACACCTGCCCAAATAACTAATATGCCCAAAATAGAGAGAGAAAGTAACTTTTTCAAAACCAGCCCGCTGCGCCGGCAATTCCAATTCGAGCTGCGGGAGGTTTTTTTGAGCTCAGCGCGGGAATTTCAATGGTTCAAATGCGCCAGGGACACTGCATCGGCAAAATCTTAGTAAATGTCAAGTCACGTAAACCAAATTGCATAAGTTGAACAGGCGCAGCTCTGAACTTTCCATTGCGCCTGCAAAATTACATTTCTAAAGGAAAAAAAAAGGCATTTAAAAGCAGCCGTGGCTATAATGAATTGTCGGCTCCCGGCAATATAGAGAAAAGTCATTGAAAGTCTTTGCTAACCACAAAAAAAAAGCGTGGGGGTTCCCCCAAATTCCATAACCAGGCCCTTCAGGTCTGGAATGGATATTAAGGGGAACCCCGCTGCAATTTTTTTTTTAAAATGACGTGGAGTTCCCCCCAAATATCCATACCAGGCCCTTCAGATCTGCCATGGATTTTAACCACTTAACGACCGCTCACTGTATATATACGTCGGCAGAATGGCACCGACAGGCACAATCACGTAGAGCATACGTGATTGCCTTTGTATAGTTGGGGGGTCCAATCGGACCCCCCTCCTATACAGTGAGCGGTGGCTAAGTGTCCGGGAGCGTTCCGGATGAGGGGGCAGCCATTCGTTTCCGGCCACCCCCTCGCGATCGCTCCCGGCGAATGGAAATGCCCCCTCTGTCTGTGTCAGGCAGAGGAAGCAGGAGGAAGTGATGTCATCTCTGGTGCGGCGCTCACATATACCGAGCGCCGTACAAGAGAAGACATCAGGTCAGTGCACACAACACTACACTGACACCAGGACACATAGGGACATAAATCGCCCCCCCAGGCCCCCCCAGATCACCCCCCAGATCACCCCCCCAGCCCCCAGTCACAGTGTCACTGATTGCAGTGACCATTTATTTACTGATCACTGCAATCAGTGACATTTGTGACTGTAAAAGTGTCAGTACATTCAGTTTTAGGTCCAGTGTAGCCCCCTAACCCCCCCTAATAAAGGTTTAACCCCCTGATCACCCCCCAGATAACCCTTTCACCCCCTATCACCACTGTCGCTAAGCGATCATTTTTCTGATCGCTGTCTTAGCGTCAGTGATGCCGATCGGCAGCCAGTAATTTTTTTTAGGTTCGCTGCATGTTTTTATAGTGTCAGGTACCCCAATATATTATCTAATAAAGGTTTAACCCCCTTGATCGCCCCCCAGGTAACCCTTTCACCCCCTATCACCACTGTCGCTAAGCGATCGTTTTTCTAAACGCTGTCTTAGTGTCGGTGATGCAGATCGGTAGCTGGTAATTTTTTTTTAGGTTCGCCGCAGGTTTTTATAGCGTCAGGTACCCCAATATATTATCTAATAAAGGTTTAACCCCCTTGATCGCCCCCCAGGTAACCCTTTCACCCCCTATCACCACTGTCGCTAAGCGATCGTTTTTCTAAACGCTGTCTTAGTGTCGGTGATGCAGATCGGTAGCCAGTAATTTTTTTTAGGTTCGCTGCATGTTTTTATAGCGTCAGGTACCCCAATATATTATCTAATAAAGGTTTAACCCCCTTGATCGCCCCCAGGTAACCCTTTTACCCCCTATCACCACTGTCGCTAAGCGATCGTTTTTCTAAACGCTGTCTTAGTGTCGGTGATGCAGATCGGTAGCCGGTAATTTTTTTTAGGTTCGCCGCAGGTTTTTTATAGCGTCAGGTACCCAATATATTATCTAATAAAGGTTTAACCCCCTTGATCGCCCCCCAGGTAACCCTTTCACCCCCTATCACCACTGTCGCTAAGCGATCGTTTTTCTAAACGCTGCCTTAGTGTCGGTGATGCAGATCGGTAGCCAGTAATTTTTTTTAGGTTCGCCGCATGTTTTTATAGCGCCAGGTACCCCAATATATTATCTAATAAAGGTTTAACCCCCTTGATCGCCCCCCAGGTAACCCTTTCACCCCCTATCACCACTGTCGCTAAGCAATCGTTTTTCTAAACGCTGTCTTAGTGTCGGTGATGCAGATCGGTAGCTGGTAATTTTTTTTTAGGTTCGCTGCAGGTTTTTATAGCGTCAGGTACCCCCATATATTATCTAATAAAGGTTTTAACCCCCTGATTGCCCCTAGTTAACCCTTTCACCAGTGATCACCATATAAGTGTTACGGGTGACGCTGGTTAGTTAGTTTGCTTTTTATAGTGTCAGGGCACCCGCCGTATATAACCCAATAAAGGTTTAACCCCCTGATCGCCCGGCGGGTGATATCAATTAGGTTTTAGCGTCAGAGAGGGTCTGCGTCACACCCCAGGCAGCGTCAGGTTAGTGCCAGTAACGCTAACACCCACGCGTGAAGCATACACCCCCCTTAGTGGTATAGTATCTGAACAGATCAATATCTGATCTGATCAGATCTATACTAGCGTCCCCAGCAGTTTAGGGTTCCCAAAAACGCAGTGTTAGCGGGATCAGCCCAGATACCTGCTGGCACCTGCGTTTTGCCCCTTCGTCCAGCCCAGGCCACCCAAGTGCAGTATCGATCGATCACTGTCACTTACTAAACACAACACACATAACTGCAGCGTTCGCAGAGACAGGCCTGATCCTTGCGACTCCAGTGCTGTAGGAGGTGATTTCACCACCACAGTTAAATAAAAAAAGCATATATGCCGAAGCATTGGGGCAGCAGGAGCGGAGGAGCGATTTTGCTCCTAATGCCGCGTACATACGGTCGAAATTCCGACGGAGGCTTGCCTGTGGAAAAGTCTGACCATGTGTGTGCGGCATAACTTTTTTGCGGGAAGATGCCCCCATGCTTCGGCATATATAAATAGTGCGTGTATGCCCATCATTGGAAGTGGGTGGATGAAGGGCGGTATTCTAATGGTGGGCATACCCACCGATCAATCTCTTTTTTCGTTCAGCCAACTGGCTGCATGAAAAAAAAAGATTACAATACATGTCCAACAAGGACCAGCAACGTACTGGTATGTTGCTGGACTTTGAATGTTTATACCAGAATGATGCCTGCGGGTTTAGGTATCATCTTGGTATCATTCTTTTCAGCCTGCGGCCGGCTTTCATGTAAAAGCAATCCTAGCGGATAATTAGCCTCTGGACTGCTTTTACAAGCAGTGGGAGGGAATGCCCCCCCCCCGGATATAAAAAGCGCCATTGGGAAATTGGGAAAGCATTTTATCACACCGATCTTGGTGTGGTCAGATGCTTTGAGGGCAGAGGAAAAATCTAGGGTCTAGAAGACCCCAGTTTTTTCAAAAAAAGAGTACCTGTCACTACCTATTGCTATCATAGGGGATATTTACATTCCCTGAGATAACAATAAAAATGATTAAAAAAAAAATACTTGGAAGGAACAATTTAAAAATAAAATAAAAAAGCAAAATTAATAATAAAAAAAAAAAAAAAAAAAACACCCCTGTCCTGCCCTGCTCTTGCCCAATGGCGAACGCAAGCGTCGGTCTGGCGTCATATGTAAACAGCAATTGCACCATGCATGTGAGGTATCACCGCGAAGGTCAGATCGAGGGCAGTCATTTTAGCAGTAGACCTCCTCTGTAAATCTACTGGGGTAACCTGTAAAGGCTTTTAAAGGCTTTTAAAAATGTATGTAGTTTGTCGCCAATGTGCGTTTGTGCGAAATTTTAAAGCATGTCGTGTTTGGTATCTATGTACTCGGCCTAAGATCATCTTTTTTATTTCATCAAACATTTGGGCAATATAGTGTGTTTTAGTGCATTAAAATTAAAAAAAGTGTATTTTTTAACCCAAAAAATGCGTTTGAAAAATCGCTGCGCAAATACTGTGTAGAAAAAAAAAATGCAACACCCACCATTTTAATCTGTAGGGCCTTTGCTTTAAAAATATATATAATGTTTGGGGGTTCAACATAATTTTCTTGCAAAAAAATAAATGTTTTCATGTAAACAAAAAGTGTCAAAAAGGGCTTTGTCTTCAAGTGGTTAGAAGAGTGGATGTAAGCTTCCTAATGTTGTGTATAAAATGCCAGAACAGTTCAAAACCCCCCCAAATGACCCAATTTTGGAAAGTAGACACCCCAAGCTATATACTGAGAGGCATGTCGAGTCCATGGAATATTTTATATGTTGACACAAGTTGCGGAAAAACGACAATTTTTTTTTTTGCACAAAGTTGTCACTAAATGATATATTGCTCAAACATGCCATGGGCATATGTGGAATTACACCCCAAAATACATTCTGTTGCTTCTCCTGAGTACGGGGATACCACATGTGTGAGACTTTTTGGGAGCCTAGCCGCGTACGGGACCCCAAAAACCAAGCACCGCCTTCAGGCTTTCTAAGGGTGTAAATTTTTGATTTCACTTCTCACTGCCTATCACAGTTTCGGAGGCCATGGAATGCCCAGATGGCACAAAACCCCCCCAAATGACCCCATTTTGGAAAGTAGACACCCCAAGCTATTTGCTGAGAGGTATTGTGAGTATTTTGCAGATCTCGCTTTTTGTCACAAAGTTTTGAAAATTGAAAAAAAAAATATATATATATATATTTTCTTTCTTCATTTTCAAAAACAAATGAGAGCTGTAAAATACTCGCCATGCCTCTCAGCAAATAGCTTGGGGTGTCTATATTCCAAAATGGGGTCATTTGGGGGGGTTTTGTGCTATTTTGGCATTTTATGGCCTTCGAAACTGTGATAGGTAGTGAGGAGTGAAATCAAAAATTTGTGCCTAGAAATCCTGAAGGCGGTGCTTGGTTTTCGATGTCCCGTACGTGGCTAGGCTCCTAAAAAGTCCCACACATGTGGTATCCCCATACTCAGGAGAAGCAGAAAAATTTATTTTGGGGTGTAATTCCACATATAACCATGGCATGTGTGAGCAATATATCATTTAGTGACAACTTTTTGTAATTTTTTTTTTTTTTTGTCATTATTCAATCATTTGGGACAAAAAATATATATATATTCAATGGGCTCAACAGGCCTCTCAGCAATTTCTTTGGGGTGTCTACTTTCTAAAATGGGGTCATTTGTGGGGGTTTTGTGCTATTTTGGCATTTTATGGCCTTCGAAACTGTGATAGGTAGTGAGGAGTGAAATCAAAAATTTGCGCCCTTAGAAATCCTGAAGGCGGTGCTTGGTTTCCGGGGTCCCGTACGCGGCTAGGCTCCCAAAAAGTCCCACACATGTGGTATCCCCATACTCAGGAGAAGCAGCAAAATGTATTTTGGGGTGCAATTCCACATATAACCATGGCATGTGTGAGCAATATATCATTTAGTGACAACTTTTTGTAATTTTTTTTTTTTTTTTAGTCATTATTCAATCACTTAAGACAAAAAAAAAAAAATTTCAATGGGCTCAACATGCCTCTCAGCAATTTCCTTGGGGTGTCTACTTTCCAAAATGGGGTCATTTGGGGGGGTTTTGTACTGCCCTGTCATTTTAGCACCTCAAGAAATGAGATAGGCAGTCATAAATTTAAAGCTGTGTAAATTTCAGAAAATGTACCCTAGTTTGTAAACTCTATAACTTTTGCGCAAACCAATAAATATACGCTTATTGACATTTTTTTTACTAAAAACATGTGGCTGAATACATTTTGGCCTAAATGTATGACTAAAATTGAGTTTATTCGATTTTTCTTATAACAAAAAGTAGAAAATATCATTTTTTTTCTAAATTTTCGGTCTTTTTCCGTTTATATCGCAAAAAATAAAAATCGCAGAGGCAATCAAATACCATTAAAAGAAAGCTCTATTTGTGGGAAGAAAAGGACGCAAATTTCGTTTGGGTACAACATTGCATGTCCGCACAATTTACAGTTAAAGCAGCGCAGTGCAAAATTCTGAATTCACCTCTGGTCCTTTAGCTACCAAATGGTACGGGGCTTAAGTGGTTAAGGGGAACTCCACCCCAAATAAAAAAAAAAATGGTGTGGAGTCCCCCCAAAAATCCACACCAGACCCTTTATCCGAGCACGTAACCTGGCCGGCTGCAGGGGAAGAGGGGGGGACGAGAGAGCGCCCCCCTCCCTCCTGAACCGTACCAGGCCACATGCCCTCAACATGGGGAGGATGTCCCCATGTTGATGGGGACAAGGGCCTCATCCCCACAACCCTTGCCCGGTGGTTGTGGGGGTCTGCGGGCGGGGGGCTTATCGGAATCTGGAAGACCCCTTTAACAAAGGGGACCCCCAGATCCCGGCCCCCCCATGTGAAATGGTAATGGGGTACAAATGTACCCCTACCATTTCACAAGGAAAGTGTAAAAAATGTAAAAAATGACAAGAGCCGGTTTTTGACAATTCCTTTATTAATGTCTTCTCCTTTCTTCCATCTTCTTCCTTCTTCTTCTTCCTTCTTCTTCTTTTCTCCATTCGGGTTTCTTCCTCTTCATCTTTATCTTCGTCTTCCTTCTTCCTTCGGTGTTCTCGTCCGCATCTTGCTCCGGCTTCTTCCCTTCTTCTTCCTTCTCCGGCCACTCCGTTTGAATTGGAGGTTCCCGCTGTGCGACGCTTCAGTTCTCCACTTGGTCCGCTGCCACCCGGTGGCTCCGCCCCCCTCTGACACCACGGGGAAAGTCCCAGTGAAATCCATGTGCGTCAGAGGGGGGCGTGGTCACCGGGTGTAAGTGGACCCAGAGGAGAACTGAAGAACTGAAGCGTCGCACAGCGGGAACCTCCAATTCAAACGGAGCGGCCGGAGAAAGAAGAAGAAGGGAAGACGCCGGAGCAAGATGCGGACGAGTACACCGAAAGAAGAAGGAAGATGAAGATGAAGATAAAGATAAAGAGGAAGATGAAGATGGAGGAAGAAACCCGAATGGAGAAAAGAAGAAGATGGAAGAAGAAGATGGAAGAAGAAGGAAGACGAAGAAGATGGAAGAAGAAGAAGATGGAAGAAGAAGATGGAAGAAGAAGAAGGAAGAAGATGGAAGAAAGGAGAAGACATTAATAAAGGAATTGTCAAAAGCCGGCTCTTGTCATTTTTTAAATTTTTTAAACTTTCTTTGTGAAATGGTAGGGGTACATTTGTACCCTATTACCATTTCACACGGGGGGGGGGGGCGGGATCTGGGGGTCCCCTTTGTTAAAGGGGTCTTCCAGATTCTGATAAGCCCCCCGCCCGCAGACCCCCACAACCACCGGGCAAGGGTTGTGGGGATGAGGCCCTTGTCCCCATCAACATGGGGACATCCTCCCCATGTTGAGGGCATGTGGCCTGGTACGGTTCAGGAGGGGGGGCGCTCTCGTCCCCCCCTCTTTTCCTGCAGCCGGCCAGGTTATGTGCTTGGATAAGGGTCTGGTGTGGATTTTTGGGGGGACTCCACGCCATTTTTTTTAAATTTGGGGGGGAGTTCCCCTTAAAATCCATGCCAGATCTGAAGGGCCTGGTATGGATATTTGGGGGGAACCCCACGTCATTTAAAAAAAAAAATTGCAGCGGGGTTCCCCTTAATATCCATTCCAGACCTGAAGGGCCTGGTAATGGAATTTGGGGGACCCCCACGCTTTTGTTTTTTGTGTAATCAAAGACTTTCAATGACTTTTATCTGTATTGACGGGAACCAGCAATTCATTACAGCCGCAAAGACTTTTAAATGACTATTATTTTACTTTAGAAATGTCATTTTGCTCTCCAACTGTTATAAACATGGAAAACATGTGCTACTTTACAGGCATACTATAGACACCCCCCGGGTATGATATTTAGGGCCAGTTCACACGGGATGCAGTGCAGTGCGTTTTTTTTGATGCATGAAAAACGCAAAGAAAGTTGATCACATTAATGCCAATGGCATAGTTCCCACCACTGCAGTCCGTTCCAGTGCATTTCAGAAAGCAAAAAAAAAAAATTGGTCATGCTGCATTTTTTAGGTACAAAACTGTACTGGACCCCAGTAAAACACATCAATAATGCAACGGAACGTACCAAAAAACCTAAATGCACCAAAGACACACTGCAACACACTTGTCCTAAGTGAAAAGAGGGGAAAAAAAACACTGGACTGCATCAAAAACGCATCAAAAATGCACTGGAATGTGTCAAAACCGCACATGCAGAAAAGCACCTGGAACGCACCCAGACTGCGTTTCTATAGTGTGAACTAGGGCCAGTTCACACCATAGAAACACAATCCGGATGCGTTCCAGGTGCTTTTCTGCATGCACGTTTTTCATGCGTTCCAGTGCATTTTTGGTAAGTTTTTGATGCAGTCCAGTGCTTTTTTTTCACCCCTCTTTTTTATTAACCATAGATAAGGACAAGTGTGTTCCAGTGCGTTTTTGGTGCATTTAGGTGTGTTCCTGTGCGTTCCAGTGCGTTTATGATGCGTTTTGATGCGTTCCAGTACAGTCCAGTGCAGGTAAAATGCAGCATGTTCTACTTTTTTGGTGGAACTGGAACTCACTGGAACAAACACGGCCATTTAGAACCATATAACCAACTTTCCATGCATTTCGGATGCATAAAAAACGCAATGGACTGCATGTGGTGTGAAATGGCCCTTAAGCAATTTGGCATATTTAAAGGCACTTCTCCTTGTTTTGTTTTTGGTGTTTTCCAAATTGGTGACATTGATATATGCCCCTTGGGGTGGGACCTGGGCCCCCATTTTAAGGCCAATAACTAGAAGATAAGCCAGCCAAGTGGGGACTAGCAAAATTAACAAGTCAGTTCCCATAGACTGCAATGGTATTTGTTGGTGGGGGGGAGGGGTGATTGTCCCATCTCTAATTTTGTAGCATGCTGGATGATGTGCTTAATTTTGGATGGGGGGAGGGGGGGGTTATTTTTTGCTAGCTGCATTGGTGTTGTTCTGCACATGCCCAGCCAGTTAGTTTTTTTTGGGTGCTTTTTGTGTGTGAACAGCACCTGGATATTTCTGGGCATGCTCACTCAGAGAGTGTTTTTATGGGTTAGTAATTGAAGGACATCCTTAACAGGTGTAGCCACTTTGAATTTCAGTCTCTACATTGAGTGACCTTGCATTTTGGGCGTTTCATGGACTGTGCATGTGTTTTCAATTGCCTCATTAGCACACAAACATAGGTTATATAAAGCTCACAAGGAGCATTTGTTCGCTTGCCCTGAGAAGAGGTGTGCGTGCGTGCGACACATGTATTTTATTTGTTATGTCTTTGCAAAACAGGTGATTGGTTAACTTTTGTGGATTGTATTTTTTTGTGTGGGGAAAATGTTCCCCTGAAATAATTCTGATGTTGTTAATGTGTGTTGTTTGTTCACTTTGATTTAATTGTCTGTGCTGCATTTTTTTTGGCCAAAAATTTCTCAAGATGTTGAGTCTGTAACTGTTTCAAATTGACCATGTTTTTTATTTTGCCTTCCCTTTTTGTTTTGTTGACCAATAAAATTTGATGCAAAGTTTTAATGTTTATTTTGTGTTTTCTTTGCAACAAATGTGACAGCTGATTGGCATGTCAAAACAAAACAGGTGTGATTTGTCTACCCTGGTACCTTCATGGTAGCATATGCATGAATTGCGTGCTGCCATGGAGCGTCACCAGGAAATGAAAAATACAGAGCGGTAAGTATTCAATTTTCCTTTTTTACTGCAGTGGTTCTCAGCCTCAGTCTTCAAGTACCCCCAACAGGACATGTTTTGTGAATTTATCTCATGGAGAATTGCTGTCCAAAAATCAAAACCATTGACTGTGATTTAAAGCACATGTGAAAGATGAAGGAAAACCTGCAAACATGGCCTGTTGGGGGTACTTGAGAAGCACTGATTTAGAGCACTGCACTTAAAAATAGCTCAAGGCCATACAATTCTAATTGTGGGCATTTTGAGGGAAACAAAGTAAGTGTTAGAAGCCCTGCGTGTGTGTTGTTGTTTTTTTTTTTTTAGATTTTTTTTTTTGTAGTTTGGCCTTTGTGTCTCCTTTTCTTAAAATTGGCTTCACTTCCTGTCACACAGCTAAACAGGAAGTGAAGGTAAAACCCTACCAATGTCTTTTCTTGGGGACACACAGATCAATCTAACTAGTGTCCCCATTAAGCAAATTGCACTCTAGCACTTTGTTGTGTACACCCCAAATCATTGTATAGTTTGGGGTTTAGTAAAGACAAATCCACTCTGCAGTAAAAGTGTAGCTGCTGAAAATCTGAGGGGAAAGTACTGGTGATTGGATGTTACAATCATGTAAAAGCAAAGATGGGGTTTTTTTTTTTGCTTGCATGTCCCCCTCAGATATACAGCAAGTGCACTTGTAGAGCAAAGTAGATTTGCCTTTAGTAAATAAACCCCAAAGTCCAAACTACCTAATAATTTGTGGTGTACCCCGCAATATGCTGGAGTGCAATGTGCATAATGGGGAAAGTATTTAGACTGACCTGTGTGTCCCCAAGGAAAGACATTGTTAGGGATTTTCCCTCACTTCCTGTGTGGCTATGTGACAGGAAGTGAATTATTTGGAAGGATAAAGTGGCCAAATTATTTAGTTTAAGGCCTCGTACACACGACCGATTTTCTCGTCGTAAACAGTCAAGAAAAGTGCCGCGAGAGTTTTTTTGTCTAGAAAAACGTTCGTGTGTATGGTTTTACGACGAGAAACTTGACGAGAATCTCGACGAGAAAATAGAGAACCTGCTCTCTATTTTCTCGTCAGGATTCCAGATTTCCTCGTCGTGTTTCTCGTCGGCCTGTTTTGTGACGAGAAAATGGTTCGTGTGTATGCTTTTACGACTCTTCCAAAAGCGCGCATGCTCACAAGCAACTATGAGACGGGAGCGCATCTTCTGGTAAAACAAGCCTTCATAATGGAGAGAGCACATTCGTCACGCTCATAAATATTTCATCGTTTAAATGTTCTGCATTGAATTCTTCGTTAGAATGTTACATTAATCAAAACGAGAGACCTTCTTTTGCTGCTGATATTCACACAGAGTTCTGCCTTATTTTTAACCTTTTTCATGCTGCTCTTTATAAGATTTATGTGTATTATATCGTGCAAGTTTTTAGGAATAATTTAAATGGTTAGATTTTTCAAAATGATGTTAATTATAATTTCTCAATGTTTTGATAGCGATCTCCCATTTAATTTTCTAATCTATATTTTTAAAATTTCACACCATGTTTTTGAGCTAATCAGATTTAGTTATTCTTTTGGGGGGGTGATATCTGTGCCTTTTATTGTCAGTCAAATGTATCTGCTTACTCCAAAGCTTGTTTTTTTTTATTTAAAAATACACATAGTCAAGTATGAACTTAAACAAAAAACACATTTATTCATGTTTATAAATTAAATAAAGAGAAGGCAGCGCTGGAGAAGCTGCTGCCATTTGTGCATCCCAGGGACCCCAGAGCACACAGCAACCCTGTGTGGACACTAAAATTGGGAGCTTGAGAAGGCCCACATTTCAGAACACAATCTGATGCTGGCCTCCCAGAGGTCAGGAACAGCAGCAGGTGAGATATATGTCCCAAGTGTGTGGTACTACAACAGGCTGCCTTCTGTCCGACCAGTGCGACCACAATGAAGCAAGGCCATCACTTCCTCTTCTTCCTGGCAACCTTCCCTGCAGCCTTTCCTGAAGCCTTTCCTGAAGCCTTTCCTGCAGCCTTCCTTCTTCGTTTAGCTGGAGGCTGGCCCACTGGAGGGGTACTCCTGTCAGGAGGAGGAGGTGGAGGTGTAGCAGAAGGGGGTGGGGCAGAAGAAGAAGGTGGAGGTGTAGCAGAAGGGGGTGGGGCAGAAGGTGGAGGTGTAGCAGAAGGGGGTGGGGCAGAAGGTGGAGGTGTAGCAGAAGGGGGTGGGGCAGAAGGTGGAGGTGTAGCAGAAGGGGGTGGGGCAGAAGAGGAAGGTGGAGGTGGAGGTTGAGGTTGGGTCAGTTGGGCCACCTCACATATGGCGGTATTGGGGGTAATTTGCTCCATCACCCCCTTGTTGAGCAAGGTGATGAGCAGGGGTTCGCATAGGAGGCGTTGCTCCATGCTCATCACCTTGAACTTAGCCTCCACTAGGCCGGCAATGGCCTCTTCAGGGGATGTGGGCTCCTTGAGGGTGGCATAGGCCTCTTTAATAAGGGCCATTGCTGCCTCACTGGTGGTCCTGTCCCTCCTGCCTCTTTTGTGAAGCCTGATGGGAGGCACCTGGGATCTGGTGCTTCTCCTTTGCCCTGCCACCTCCTGTCTGCCACTGGGCCCTGCCACCTCCTGGCTGCCACTGGGCCCTGCCACCTCCTGGCTGCCACTGGGCCCTGCCACCTCCTGGCTGCCACTGGGCCCTGCCACCTCCTGGCTGGTACTGGGCCCTGCCACCTCCTGGCTGCCACTGGGCCCTTCCTCCTCCTGCCTGACAGTTTCCAGACCCTCCTCCTGGCTGATTTCATCCTGTGTATGAAAAAGAAACATAGTTTAATATGTTGGTTTAATCTTTGCATCAAACTTTGTAATCCTGATGGAAGCAATTAGAATGTAAATGCATAAATCCTTGCTTTAAATTTACCACTACATCAGCTTGACTATTTACCACACAATTAAGTGCAGAATAATGTCTACAGATCATGATTTCACTTGTGGAATACAAAATAATGTATGTTTCTCATCCTGACATATTTGGGAAACATTAATTTTATCCCACTACATTTTCAGTTAATACTATACCTGGCTCCAGATGGACAAATCAGGATCATCCAGGATGGCTGCCTCCTCTTGCTCCAGAGAAGGCTCAGGTTGGCTGCAGGGAAGTCTGGGGGGAAGAGTGGAGAGTGATGGCCTTGGCTCAATGTGGTCATCCAGGAAGGACATCCTGCTGTAGTACCACAAAACCGGGACATAAACATCATCTGCTGCTGCTCCTGACCTCTGAGAAGCCAGCACCTTAGAGCGTTCAGTCCTGTAGGTACCTCTCAAGCTCCCAATTTTAGTGTCCACTTGTTTTGCTGTGGCTGTGGGCACCTTGGTATGCACAAATGGGAGCAGCTTCTCCAGCGCTGCTTTTCTCACCCCTTTTTTTTTATGGATGGGGTTTTTGGTCTCCCACAGAGCCGGCAGCTCCCTTACCCGGTCAATAAATTCCGCCAGGAACTCTTTGTCGCTAATAAAGACATTCATATTGTATCTGCAAGTAAAATAAATTATATTTAAATAATGTGAGGCAAACAGTCTAACCTCCTTCACATCCTAGTCACCATATATATCCTCCACCAATCTCAAGACAGTATAGGCCAACAATTTTTACAAGTCTCACAAAATCACATACCTTTTTTTCGCACGTCCGTCACTTGAACTCCTCTCTCCGCACACTGAACGTACTATAGTCACATGTGTGTTTGCTATATACACACCACGCATGCGTCCAAATTCGAACACGTCGCTCCGCACACGTCGCCCGCCCATGACGTTCTAACTAACATCTTTTCCCCGCCCCTTCTCTTTCGGCGCGCAGACAGATATGGCGGAGTTACAGCAGGTGTCTGATAATTCCGCAACTAGCGAGGAGACAAGCCCGGAGACCGAGGACACGTCACGATCAAGGAGGAGATTCAAGGCATCGAATATGTCTTTGGCGGAGATGGCGGAGATGGTGGACATCTTGGTCAAGGCTGATTATGATGCCAAGCATGGGCCGTATAGCAAACCAAATAGAAGGAAGGCCAAAATCATCACTAAAGTTGTGAAGAGTCTGAGGGCGAAGTTCGGGGTGAAACGCTCAAATGAGCAGCTCAGAAAGAGGTGGTCAGACCTCAAACTGAGGGAGCCAGACCAGTTGAGGAGCATAAAGAGGATGCTCGCTAAAAGTAAGTAAAATGACGACCTTTCTGCTATTAATCTTTTTAGAAACTGACATTTTTTTTTTTTTTATCATATTGGACTCCCTTCCAAAATGTAATATTTTGAACTAGGTTGGGCACAGTAATCGTTCGTTACGTTACCGACACTTCGTTCGGCCACTATCCGCGGTTTTGGCTTATTTTAGACCCCCAAAAGTAATTAGACATCTGCCATTTTTGATCAAGTATTGTGGATAATTTTTAAGTCTAGATGATGTGTTTGTAAGGAGAATGAAATGCAAACTTTAATCAGTGTAAAGGAGAGGACACTCAGCAGCTGCTTCCACATCTGTACTTTGGAGCACTATAGTGTGGGCCACCAGACCCGCCTTTTTTGGGTGTCCCACACAGGTGCATCAGAGTTTATTTGTGGTGCCTCCATGTCCAAAAAATTACATCCAAATGTGAATACTAAACATATTTGGGGTCATAAATAATGCATTTTTCTTTAAATTCCGCACAAACACACACTTGTACCCCACTTCCAAACAATTTAGCCTGTTTTAAGTTTAAAAATGAGATTTTTACAGTGTGATAAATAGACGTTTGGTTTTATTCTCATAGGGGAGAGAAGACTGGGAGGAGGACACTCCAGGGAGCACATGCACCCCACAACTTCCAAGCAACCCCAAACTCCCAAAGATCCACAACCGAAAGATGTGCAGGAAGTTGAGGTGGAGGAAGGAGAAGTGCAGGAAGGAGAGGTGGATGACGTTGTGGATCTGGTCACCACAACAGGTCAGTATCTGACACCACAGCTTAAGGTAAGCGAGGTAGGCCTGCAGAGTTTTATTAATTTTTTTTTATGGTTTTTAGGGGATGGAAATGTTGTGAAGGATAGCACACCGTTCTCTGCTGACAGTGCCCTCCGCCTCATCCAGCAAGTGATGGAATGTAGCACGGAACTGGACCTAATTAAACAAAGAATCCATGTGATGGAACAAACATTTAAAGACATTCTCGATGTTTTGGGGAGAATTCAATAAGCCATCCAAACACATTTGTTTTTACATGTTTGTTTTTATATTTTTACTAATTTTTTGAGTAACAAAGCAGCCAAAAATTGAATATGCACACAGTGTGTGAACATGTGCTATCTGCCATCAGGGGATATCCATGTACGTCTTTTGTGGGTGCAACCCCTTCCTCGTATCAAAAGTCGGTGAACTGAGGAAGGGGATGCACCCCCAAAACACGTCCATTGATCACCCCTGATGGCAGATAGCACATGTTGACAATAGGGATCAGGATTGTAAACTTCCTATTTGCAAAAAAGTAAAAATGTGTGCATATTGAATTTTTGGCTGGGCAAGGGGTGGCAGGACCCCATATTAGGACGGGCACATAGAGACATAGTTTGTGTAACTGAATGTCTCAGATTGCTCAGAGGTATCCAATGTTGTCATTTTAGAAATGCAAGTGGTATTTTTGTATTTTCATAAGCCAAAATTTGCCGGGTTGTGGCCAGGCCAACCCCAAAGTAAAACAAAAAAAAATGTGCAGAGAGTAAAAAATTTGACCACAAACAACGTGTAGCTTCTTTTTATAATACTCTCTAAGCTTATTTGGTTCTTTTGTAAGGTAACATAGTGAAATTGGTTGTTATTTACTAAAGTAAAATACACTTGCCACTACAAATGCACAAAGACAAACTAGGAGACAGGAAAGAACAAATAATTAAAGGTTTAAACAAGATTTTTATTGGGATACTTAGACATAGGCTGGCATAGGAATTGCCCCCCTACCCATGAAATACTCCATGTATTTGTCCCGAACCACACGGGCATTTTGGGGGGGCAAGCCAAGACGGGCAGATTCCAGGCCCGGAAGGAGATTTGCAGGGGAAAGTCCAGCCTCTGGCAAAACTGAGGCCATATATGAATTAGATTTGCGGCAAAGAAAATTGTGTAGCACACAGCAGCATAACACTACATAGTTTATTTTGTAGTCCGCCAAGTGGATGGAAGTCATAAAAAGGCGGAACCGGCTGGCCATTATGCCGAAGGCATTTTCAACGACTCTTCGGGCCCTGGCCAGCCGGTAATTGAACACACTCTTCTCTGGGGTCAGGGTCCTCTGTGGAAATGGCCTCATAAGATGCCGTCCGAGTCCGAAGGCTTCATCAGCCAAGAAAACAAAGGGGAGTCCTTCAATATTCCCTGCATCCGGTGGCAATGCAAGGTCGTCACTCTGGAGACGGAGGGCAAACTCCGTCTGGATGAAGGATCCCCCATCGGACATCCGGCCATTCTTCCCTACATCAACATAGAGGAATTCATACCGTGCTGACACCACCGCCATCAGCACAATGCT
The DNA here is from genome assembly GCA_029206835.1 of Rana muscosa. Classification (NCBI taxonomy): domain Eukaryota; kingdom Metazoa; phylum Chordata; class Amphibia; order Anura; family Ranidae; genus Rana; species Rana muscosa. The sequence goes on along the minus strand of JARGYO010000198.1, from coordinate 14,369,856 downwards.
ATGAAACCCCTTGTAATTGTAGTAGTAGGATCCAGAACGGGGTGGCGGCACGATGCGGACGTGCTTCCCGTCTATGGCACCACCGCAGTTGGGGAAGTCCCACCGCGTGGCAAACTCCGATGCCACAGTCTGCCATTCCTGTGGCGTGGAAGGAAGCTGTGGAGTGAAACAAGATGAAATAATATTAGAAAAACAAAGGCATACATTACAAGCAAATTCTAGACCAAAAAATTAGAGACCAACATCAATCTAATTATACGTTTATTAAGGTGTGTAAAAAAAGTATAATGGAAGGCTCATTTATCATATTCATCACCCCCTCTGATGGGCCATTACTAAATTATTTTGGGGGGGGGAGATGTGTTTGGCCACAGGATAGCATTGCAGTGGCGGTGCGTCCAGAGTGGGCGCTGGAGCACTGTCCCCTCTCTCCTGTGCCCATCACTCAGAACAATACATAGGTTCATGCGTTGCATGAACCTATGTATTGTCTATGCCGCACACTATTCAGGTGGATGGCCTCTTGTAAAGCGACCGACATATGAATAATTGCGTCATTTAGGGGGTTAAAATTGCAGAGCAGAAACAGGTATTAAAAAAGTCTTGCAAATTACAACCTGAGGGATGTAATTGGCTTCCTCAAAGAAAAATCGGGGACGCAAGGAGGGGGCATTCCTTGTGTAAACACTGACAGGCTGCTCTGGCAATCATGTTCACCAAGTCTGTTTAATGGTAACATGATTGGCTGATGCAACATGAAGGGAAGGAGAAGACATCAAGGACAGAAGAAGGATGGCGCTGACCACAAGAAGGTAAGTGCAGGGCTGGGGGGAAACTGGCTGCATTAGAGGGGACTAAATGGCTGCATTGGAGGGGACAACTGGGGGCGTTTATTAGGCAACAGAGCAAAAAAGGAGGAAGTTTATTTCCGAAATTGGGGTTGGAACCCCCCAACATTTGGAGCAACAGGCGCCCCTGCTGGAAAAGTTAGTGAGGGGAAATATTTAGGGAGGATAAAAAAGGGGCAATCTAAAGCTTCCAACATGCATGGGGACAAAGGGGACATTCTCAGCATATTACAATCATGGTAATTAGGGAAGGATGAAAGAAATACAATACATTAGCATACATGTAATACATAAAATGTGATGTTAAGGGAGAAAACTTACCCTAATATAGTCCTCCTGCAGGACTTGTATAATAGCAGAACAGGTGTCTGGGATTATGAGGCCCAGAGCCTGGGGGGAGATGCCTGTGGTGAACTTCAAGTCCTGAAGACTTCTCCCTGTTGCCAGGTAACGCAACGTGGCGATGAGCCTCTGCTCAGCACTGATGGCTTCCCGCATAACGGTGTCCTTCCTGGTAATATAGGGGGACACCAAAGCCAACAGTTCCTGAAAAACGGGGTCAGACATCCTCAGAAAATTCCTGTAGTCCTCAGGATTATTCTCGACGATCTCCCGCAGCAGAGGCATGTGGCAGAATTGGTCCCGCTGGAGCAACCAATTCTTGGTCCATGAACTCCTCCTCACACCATTCATGGACTGGTCTTGGTCCAAAACAAGCAGACCAACACCAAGCGCACGCACAGCACGAACTCGACGACGAGAACGTCCAGGCAACATGGCTAGGAAACGGTCGTCTAATCAGAACGTACAGAACAGAACGCACTTTAGAACAGCAAGGCCTATGAATAACGACCTGAAATTCAGAAACGAACAGGCAAGAACGCACTGTAAAACAGATACGACCTGCCTAGACGCCCTGAAAGTCAAGATACGAACCCACAAGCACAAACTGAACGGCAGAAAACGATCTGAAAAGTACGAAGACTGAAAAGCGCGAATCGTCTCTTCCCAAACTTTTACTTCACACGCGGTAACACGAGATCAGCAAAAGCAGCCCAAGGGGTGGCGCCAAGAAAAAAGATCTTCCCCTTTATAGTGCCGTCGTACGTGCTGGACGTGAGCGCAGAGAACCACGAGGAAATTGGAAAATGACAGTGTGTACGCATAGAAAGCTTGACGAGAAAATCGACAAGCTTAACAAGAATCTCGTCGAAAAAAACGACGTGTTTTTTACGACGAGAAAATCGGTCGTGTGTACGAGGCCTAACTTTTCAAAGACTCATTCCTAAGTTGAATTGTGATGCATGTCAATGGCCCATCTTTAATCACTTGAGATCAGCGCTATAACTGATCGACGGCCACAGCATAGTCCTCAATTGCCGGGAGTCCGTCAATAAACGTCCTCCCCTTTGCGCGCGCTGTGGTCACCGAGTCACTGAGACTCGGGTGATGACAGATCCGAGTAAGGGGCCGATCCCTGCCCTTTACCATGTGATCAGCTGTCAGAAAATGACAGCTGATCACGTGATGTAAACAAAAGCTGGGTAATGGTTTTTGTTTTCTCCTTGTGCTGACAGCGTGAGCATAAAAAAAAGGCAATCACCGGCTTATGTGCAAGGGACATCGGGCCCGAAGAGGAAGAGGCAATTCTGCATCATCTGTGACAATTAGTAGCCCCTGCCAGTGCCACCTATCAATGCCCACCACTGGTGCCAATCAGTGGCACCTAGCAGTGCTGCCTATCAGTGCCCATCACTGCCAACTATCAGTGCCACCTAGCAGTGCCACTTCTCACTGCCCACCAGTGCCAACTAGCAATGCCACCTCTCAGTGCCCACCCTTGCCACCTTATCGGTGCCCATCAGTGCAGTCTCATCAGTGTACATCAATGAAGAAGAAAAATTACCTTTTTTAAAAATATTAACCAGTTTCTTACCGCCCACCGTCAAATGACATCCTTGGCTTTGGGCGGTGACATCTGAATGATGCCTGCAGTTGCAGGCATCATTCAGATATCATTCTTTTCAGCCGGCGATTCTGTGCACAATAAAAAACGATCATAGTGGCAGTTCCGCCGCTTGATCGTTCTTATAGGCGGCGGGAGGGGACGTTCCCCCCCCCCTCTTGCCGCCATCCGGTGCTTCTCCAGGCTCTCCCATGTCATCTTGGGCTCGGAGAACGATTTGGAGATGACTGGTGACCAGCTGTCATCAGTCATCTCTATGACCGTCGGAGGCGCGGGCATGAGGTTATGACATCACGCCGTGTTCCCGTATGTTAACCAAGCCGTGATCTTGGCTGTCAGCATGAGATTGGTGATTTTTTTTGACCAATATCATGCTTTCCAGCCTGGAGGGGAGATGTGGGGTCTTATTGACTTCTGTGTCACCACTGATCCCATTTTTGTTTTCATTAATATACAGTTGTTCTCATAAGTTTACATACCCTGGCAGAATTTATGATTTCTTGGCCATTTTTTAGAGAATATGGATAACACTAAATTTTTCTCTCATGGTTAGTGTTTGGCTTAAGCTATTTATTATCAATCAACTGGGTTTACTCTTTTTAAATCATAAATAACAACAGAAACTACCCAAATGACCCTGATCAAAAGTTTACATACCCTGGTGATTTTGGCCTGATCATATGCACACAAGTTGACACAAAGGGGTTTGAATTGCTATTAAAGGTAACCATCCTCACCTGGGATCTGTTTGCTTGTAATTGGTGTGTGTGTATAAAATGTCAAGGAGTTTCTAGACTCCTGACAGACCCTTGCATCTTTCATCCTGTGATGCACTGACGTTTCTGGATTCTGAGTCATGGGGAAAGCAAAAGAATTGTCAAAGGATCTGCGTGAAAAGGTAGTTGAACTGTATAAAACAGGAAAGGGATATAAAAAGATATCCAAGGAATTGAGATTGGCAATCAGCAGTGTTCAAACTCTAATCAAGAAGTGGAAAATGAGGGGTTCTGTTGAAACCAAACCACGGTCAGGTAGACCAACTAAAATGTCAGCCACAACTGCCAGGAAAATTGTTTGGGATGCAAAGAAAAAACAAACAAACAAATAACTTCAGGTGAAATACAGGTGTAGCGGGTGGTTACATTTAGGGGGAAGCATCTAAGTGGTAACTAGGCTCAGATGCACAAATTGTTAGGTCTCATGGACCATTTCTATCTCTGGGAGATAGTACTGGTGTGTAAGTTCACTGGGGTCTATGGGTGGCGCTGTTGCCATGGCCCCGAGTTTGAACCGCAGTACAAGGTTGTGTCCTTTTTGTCCCCTCTCGGCAGCAGTATGGCGGGGCAGGGAACCTGCTGTGCCTGTCGGGAGAGGATATAAAAGAGGGGCGGCCATCTTCCAGAGGGGTCGTCAGTTCCGCGCTCAGGCACCTTAGGCCTGGGTGCGTGTGTGTCGCCTCCGGGTGCCCTAGGCCCGGAGGCCTGTTCGGGATATCTTTGGGTGCCCTAGGCCCAGAGACGGAGCTGCTGTTCCATCTCAGACACCTTCAGTCTGGGGTGAGGTACTTTGAAGAAAAGGCCCAGAGCCCAGCAGCCTTCGGCTGGGATCCGCCGGGGACCGAGACTCCCAGGGATCCGCCTTGCGAGGGGACCCATATCCAGGACGAGGAGGCCAGGGAGGTGACCCTTTCTGAAGACCCAGCGCAGAGTCGTGGTGACAGATGGGGCACTGCCACCGACCGGGTGAAAAAGGTGAAAGTCACTGCCACTGACCTTGGGTGCGTAGTGTCACTGCCACTGTGATTTAAAGAACACGCACTTCCTACCGTTAGTGAACTAGCCTGTCAAGGATTGATAATTGACCAGACTGTGTGACCTCATAAAAGGAAACCAAACGGGTGTAGGTGAAAATATATAATTTATTATGGTGAGTGACCAACATACAACAACCAATAGAACGCAGTGCAATAAATCAACAGTGACTACAAACAGTATATACAAGTATGGGAAATACCAGAATCGTAGTGGAAGCCAGGCCAAGGTCATACACAAGGGAATCAAGCAGATGGGTATGGATGGGAGGAAGCAGGAACAGGGAGGGGACGGATGGATAGGCTGCAGAGCAGGGATCCGGGTAACAGAAGGGAAAGCTGCAGGATGGGCACAAGGTAGGGATCGGGTAAAGCAGGATGCAGAATGCAGGTTCCAGGTAGGGATCGGGTCGAGCAGGGTGCAGGTTAGGGATCGGGTCGGATACGGGCTCAAGACAGGGTCACAGGTCCTAGGTCAGGGAGAGAGATACCAGGGCAAGGAGTTTTTTCACTTGCCGGGTATATATGGAAGTCCAGTGATTGAGCTTCAGGTCACAGCTGACCACAGGAAATGCTGCCTGCCCCATACTGCCAGAATACACCCGCTGGTGGATGCCGGTACTGCAGTCCACGTATCATGTGTTACCACCAGCAGGTGAGATCCTCCAACAGAGATATTGGCTGCAGGAGGACACCTGCTGGCGGACACTAGCACTGCAGTCCAAAGGACCAACAGCACCACCAGCGGGTGAAGCCTTTCCTGACAGTACCCCCCCTCAAAGGAGCGGCCTCCGGACGCTCCAACGACCTGCTGCTGGGGGAAGTTCATAGCAACAAGCTGGGCAACAGGCAAGGTCACATCCGGGCAGACAGCGGGCACATCCGGGCAGGAAATAATCCTATCAAGCTGGGCAGCGGACAGGGGCACACCAGGCTGGGCAGCAGACGGGAACACCTCAGGCTGGGCAGCAGACGGGAACACCTCAGGCTGGGCAGCAGACAGGAACACCTCAGGCTGGGCCGCAGGCTCCACAGACTGGGACGCGGGCCTCATACCCTCAAGCCGGGAAATGGGCACCGCAACCTCAAGCCGGGAAACGGGCACCACAACCTCAAGCCAAGGAAACGGGCACCGCAGCGGGCACCACAACCTCAGGCCGGGAAACGGGCACCACAATTTCAGGCCGGGAAACGGGCACCACAACCACAGGCCGGGAAACGGGCACCGGATCTTCCGACTGGGACACTGTCATCAGGACTTCAGTTTGGAAGGCAGGCACATGAACTGCAAGCTGGCAGGCTGGCACGGGAACTTCACGCAGGCAGGCTGGCACGGGAACTTCACGCAGGCAGGCTGGCACGGGAACTTCACGCAGGCAGGCTGGCACGGGAACTTCAGGCCGGCAGGCTGGCACAGGGTCTTCAGGCCGGCAGGCTGGCACAGGGTCTTCAGGCCGGCAGGCTGGCACAGGGTCTTCAGGCCGGCAGGCTGGCACAGGGTCTTCAGGCCGGCAGGCTGGCACAGGGTCTTCAGGCCGGCAGGCTGGTACAGGGTCTTCAGGCTGGCAGGCTGGAACAAAAACTTCAGGTCGGCAGGCTGGTACAGGGTCTTCAGGCTGGCAGGCTGGTACAGGGTCTTCAGGCCGGCAGGCTGGTACAGGGTCTTCAGGCCGGCAGGCTGGTACAGGGTCTTCAGGCCGGCAGGCTGGTACAGGGTCTTCAGGCCAGCAGGCTGGTACAGGGTCTTCAGGTCGGCAGGCTGGTACAGGGTCTTCAGGTCGGCAGGCTGGTACAGGGTCTTCAGGTCGGCAGGCTGGTACAGGGTCTTCAGGCCGGCAGGCTGGTACAAGGTCTTCAGGCCGGCAGGCTGGCACAGGGTCTTCAGGCCGGCAGGCTGGAACAGGGTCTTCAGGCCGGCAGGAACAAAAACTTCAGGTCGGCAGGCTGGAATAAAAACTTCAGGCTGGCAGGCTGGTACAGGGTCTTCAGGCTGGCAGGCTGGTACAGGGTCTTCAGGCTGGCAGGCTGGTACAGGGTCTTCAGGCTGGCAGGCTGGTACAGGGTCTTCAGGCTGGCAGGCTGGTACAGGAACCTCCGGCTGGAAGGCTGGCTCGGGAACTGCAGGCTGGAAGGCTGGCTCGGGAACTGCAGGCTGGAAGGCTGGCTCGGGAACTGCAGGCTGGAAGGCTGGCTCAAGAACTGCAGGCTGGAAGGCTGGCTCGAGAACTGCAGGCTGGAAGGCTGGCTCGAGAACTGCAGTCTGGAAGGCTGGCTCGAGAACTGCAGGCTGGAAGGCTGGCTCAAGAACTGCAGGCTGGAGCAGGTTGGTGGGTGTGGAGGTAGGTTGGATTGTGTGGGTTGGGAAGTACTTCCGCTTTTTCTTAGATTTAGTCACTGCAGGTTTGCAAGTAACGGGGGGGGGGGGGGAATATATGAAAAGGTTGGGATTGAACAAATGGAAGAAAATGGCAGAGGTGCAGGGACAATGGCTGGAGGAGGTTCTTGTGAATTGGCTACGGATAGGAGGGAAGAAGCAGGTGGATTGAAGGCAGGGTAGGTGCAACAGGTAGAGACGGGGTAGTAGTATTTGGGGGGCTGAACACACTGGACGGTAGCTGGGGTTGCCATAGGCAATGGACGGATATATCCTTGGGAAGGCAGGTGTTTGATGGAGGGGCCGGGATGTTGTGGCTTGGCTGAATTCAGGAGGAGATCTGACCATGCCTGCAGCAAAGGCTGAACAAAAGCTGATTCGCACACACCCTGTCTAATCAGACACTGCACAGAACTAACACATTCAGATAATACCTGCTGGGAACAGAGGGAATAATGCTCATCAAAAGAATCTGGATCATCCTCTAATAGCCAAACCAGGGACTCAACCTGATCACTACTGAAAGGGGGAGAGAAGTCATCCCTTCCTTCGGGAACAAATGACAGGGCTGGTTCTACACATAACCGGGTCAACGGCAGTTCATCCTCAGGCTGCATGTAACCCTGATCCACCCAGAAATTAGCTGATCGGATCATTTCCCTCAGCTGGTCACTCGTCCATCCCCTTAACATCTGGCGACAATATTCACCATCCTCTGTCGCCAGCAGAGACTAGTACAGGATCTCATCGTGATCCATATCAGCCAAACGCACCACAGGATGGTTCCTCAATGAAGTCACGTCTGATCAGGAATGGCCCTGGTATACTGTCAAGGATTGACAATTGACCAGACTGTGTGACCTCATAAAAGGAAACCAAACGGGTGTAGGTGAAAATATATAATTTATTATGGTGAGTGACCAACATACAACAACCAATAGAATGCAGTGCAATAAATCAACAGTGACTACAAACAGTATATACAAAGTATGGGAAATACCAGAATCGTAGTGGAAGCCAGGCCGAGGTCATACACAAGGGAATCAAGCAGATGGGTATGGATGGGAGGAAGCAGGAACAGGGAGGGGACGGATGGATAGGCTGCAGAGCAGGGATACGGGTAACAGAAGGGAAAGCTGCAGGATGGGCACAAGGTAGGGATCAGGTAGGATCGGGTAAAGCAGGATGCAGGTTCCAGGTAGGGATCGGGTCAAGCAGGGTGCAGGTTAGGGATCGGGTCGGATACAGGCTCAAGACAGGGTCACAGGTCCTAGGTCAGGGAGAGAGATACCAGGGCAACGAGAGTTTGCATTTGCCGGGTATATAAGGAAGTCCAGTGATTGAGCTTCAGGTCACAGCTGACCACAGGAAGTGCTGCCTGCCCCATACTGCCAGAATACACCCGCTGGTGGATGCCGGTACTGCAGTCCACGTATCATGTGTTACCACCAGCAGGTGAGATCCTCCAACAGAGATATTGGCTGCAGGAGGACACCTGCTGGCGGACACTAGCACTGCAGTCCAAAGGACCAACAGCACCACCAGCGGGTGAAGCCTTTCCTGACAGTACCCCCCCTCAAAGCAGCGGCCTCCGGACGCTCCAACGACCTGCTGCTGGGGGAAGTTCATAGCAACAAGCTGGGCAACAGGCAAGGTCACATCCGGGCAGACAGCGGGCACATCCGGGCAGGAAATAGTCCTATCAAGCTGGGCAGCGGACAGGGGCACCTCAGGCTGGGTAGCAGATGGGAACACCTCAGGCTGGGCAGCAGACAGGAACACCTCAGGCTGGGCAGCAGACGGGAACACCTCAGGCTGGGCAGCAGACGGGAACACCTCAGGCTGGGCAGCAGACGGGATCATCTCAGGCTGGGCAGCAGACGGGATCATCTCAGGCTGGGCAGCAGACGGGATCATCTCAGGCTGGGCAGCAGACGGGATCATCTCAGGCTGGGCAGCAGACGGGATCATCTCAGGCTGGGCCGCAGGCTCCACAGACTGGGGCGCGGGCCTCATACCCTCAAGCCGGGAAACAGGCACCGCAACCTCAAGCCAAGGAAACGGGCACCGCAGCGGGCACCACAACCTCAGGCCGGGAAACGGGCACCACAATTTCAGGCCGGGAAATGGGCACCACAACCACAGGCCGGGAAACGGGCACCACAACCACAGGCCGGCAGGCTGGCACAGGGTCTTCAGGCCGGCAGGCTGGCACAGGGTCTTCAGGCCGGCAGGCTGGCACAGGGTCTTCAGGCCGGCAGGCTGGTACAGGGTCTTCAGGCCGGCAGGCTGGTACAGGGTCTTCAGGCCGGCAGGCTGGTACAGGGTCTTCAGGCCGGCAGGCTGGTACAGGGTCTTCAGGCCGGCAGGCTGGCACAGGGTCTTCAGGCCGGCAGGCTGGCACAGGGTCTTCAGGCCGGCAGGCTGGCACAGGGTCTTCAGGCCGGCAGGCTGGTACAGGGTCTTCAGGCCGGCAGGCTGGTACAGGGTCTTCAGGCCGGCAGGCTGGTACAGGGTCTTCAGGCCGGCAGGCTGGAACAAAAACTTCAGGCTGGCAGGCTGGTACAGGGTCTTCAGGCCGGCAGGCTGGTACAGTGTCTTGAGGCAAGCAGGCTGGTACAGGGTCTTCAGGCCGGCAGGCTGGTACAGGGTCTTCAGGCTGGTACAGGGTCTTCAGGCCGGCAGGCTGGTACAGGGTCTTCAGGCCGGCAGGCTGGTACAGGGTCTTCAGGCCGGCAGGCTGGAACAAAAACTTCAGGCTGGCAGGCTGGTACAGGGTCTTCAGGCTGGCAGGCTGGTACAGGGTCTTCAGCCTTTCCTGACATAGCCCTTATAGAACAAGAACATCCCTCCGGAGAGTTAGCAGAGGTTGACAGTTGCTTACTGGGGAGAATTAAAGACTTGTTTCTGACTACTGCAGAAACAAGGTCAGCACTGGAGGCTTTTTGACACCGGCTGCAGGCAGGCCCGAGAAACTAACACCGCTCAACCTCCCTATTCAGGAGGGTACGGGCTTGTGGTGCAGTGTGCCTCATTCTTTTCCTGCGGAGGAGCCAAGCAGAAGAAAAGCAGGTAAAGTCTGGGGTTGGTGCGCTACACAGGATTCTCTGAAAACATGTGGTGTGGCGGTTTCAAGATGCACAATAAGGGGGCACTTGAAGAAAGATGGGCTGCATGGTTGAGTCACCAGAAGAAAGCTATTACTACGCAAATGCCACAAAGTATCCCGCTTACAATACGCCAAACAGCTCAGAGACAAGCCTCAAACCTTCTGGCACAAATTAATTTGGAGTGATAAGACCAAAATTTTGCTTTTTGGCCACAACCATAAACGCTTCATTTGGAGAGAAGTCAACAAGGCCTATGAAGAAAGGTATACTATTCCAACTGTGAAACACGGAGGTAGATCGCTTATGTTTTGGGGATGTGTGAGCTACAAAGGTACAGGAAATTTGGTCAAAATTGATGGCAAGATAAATGCAGTATGTTATTAAAAAATATTGGAGAAACATTTACATTCATCAGCCAGGAAGCTGCGCATGGGACGTACTTGGACATGACAATGATCCAAACATGACAATCCAAACATGACAATGATCCAAAACACAAGGCCAAGTCGACCTGTCATTGGCTACAGCAGAATAAAGTGAAGGTTCTGGATGGGCCATCTCAGTCTCCTGACCTCAATATCATTGAGCCACTCTGGGGAGATCTCAAACATGCAGTTCTTGCAAGACAGCCCAAGAATTTCCAGGAACTGGAGGCTTTTTGCCAAGAGGAATGGGCAGCTTTACCATCTGAAAAGATAAAGAGCCTCATCCACAAATACCACAAAAGACTTCAAGCTGTCATTGGTGTTAAAGGGGGAAATACACGGTATTAAGAACTGGGGTATGTAAACTTTTGATCAGGGTCATTTGGGTAGTTTCTGTTGTTATTATGATTTAAAAAGAGTAGATTGATAATAAATGGCTTCAGCCAAACACTAACCATGAAGAAAGAAGTTTTCGTGTTATCATTCATATTCTCTGAAAAATGACCAAGAAATCATAAATTCCGATAGGGTATGTAAACTTATGAGCACAATTGTGTATATATATATATTTTTTCCTTTTTTTTTGCAGTATCAGGTTCTGTTGCTGCTATTATTAGTACTCCCCCTTCTGTGTCACAGGTGTTATTCCTTCTGCGTCAGCATAGCAGTGGTATACTTTTTTTTTTTGAAGGAGCAGCACCAAGAATATTTAGGGCATAATTTCTGTCCCCCCTTCTGCATCAGCAGTGGTTCCCTTTTTTTGGGCTTTTTGATTTACAGTATTTATTTTCTTTCCAGCAGCAGCAAAAATACATTTCTCCATAATTGCTATTTCTTCTTCTGAGAGCACCCCAAAGCACTCTCCCCATGTTGAGGGCAAGTGGCCTGGTATGGTTCAGGAGGGGGGGAGGGGGTGCTCGCTCGCCCCCCCCTTTCCTGGCCTGCCAGGCTGCATGCACGGATAAGGGTCTGGTATGGATTTTAGGGAGGGATCCCACTGCATTTTTTTTGGTGTGGAGTTCCCCTTAAAATCTATACCAGACCTGAAGGGCCTGGTATGGATTTGGGGGGAAAGTTATGCCGTTTATTTTCCTGACAATAAGGGGGCCCCCTGATCCCGGCCCCCCACTGTGTGAATGGGTAGGGGTATTTTTTTTAAATAAAGGATTTGTCAAAAACGGTTTACTCTGTGTCTTACTTTTTGACACATAGGGGACACCCCACCCGCAGAACCCAACAACCCCAGCACAGGGTTGTTGGGAAGAGGCCCTAGTCCCCATCAGCACCCACCCCCCCATGTTGAGAACATGTGGCCTAGTATGGTTCAGGAGGGGGGCGCTCACTCCTCCCCCCCTTTTTTCCTGACCTGCCAGGCTGCATGTCATATGACGTCCAGCAGGATAAGCCGAGGGCACGCTGCGATCGGTGGTGTGTCAGTCTGACACCCTGCATCTCTGATCTAGGTAAAGTGCCTCTTTACCACGTGATCAGCTGTGTCCAATCACAGCTGATCACAATGTAAACAGGAAAAGTCATGTATCGGCTTTTCCTCTACTTGCGATGACAGGCGGGAGTAGAGGAGAGCCGATCGGCTGTCCTACTGACAGGGAAGGTCTACACTGATTGATTATCAGTGCAGCCCCCCCGAGGATACCCACCCAGGACCACCAGGGATGCCCACCCATGACCAGCAAGGCCCATATCCATGCTGCCAATCAGTGCCCTCCAGTGCCACCTATTAGTGCCACCTATGAGTGCCCATCAGTGCCACCTATGAGTGCCCATCAGTGCTGCCTGTCAGTACCGCCTGTCAGTACCACATATAAGTGCCACCTCATCAGTGCCTCAAAGTATAACCCAACATGGTTGAGAGACCCTCTGCATTGAACTGGATTGCCTCCCAATCGATGGGGAAGTGGAGCGGAACCAGACATACCTGGCCTACGCCACATACCAAGACACAAGTACTAGCTTTCCTGGGTACCACCGGATACTATCGTCGGTTCGTCAGTAATTACAGCACCATTGCCAAGCCCCTGACTGACCCGACTCGAAAGGGCCTTCCCAGACAAGTCCTGTGGTCCCCGGTGTGTGAGACAGCCTTACAACAGTTGTAGATAAGAGACCTCTACAACCTGTTTCATGAGTCACATAGGCAGGTTGTTGAGGTCTCCCATCAATAGCCTCAATGGCAAGTGAAGTGGCACGAAGCTGCAGCGGAATCGAGTGCTTAGACACAAAGGCACCATCTATGAACAGGCCTGGAGCAACAGAGTCGATTAAAGCCTGTATCTCGATGGACGACTCAGGCCAAGAAAGGGTAACCGCCACCTAAGGTCTGTCCCCTACAGGTGTTTTTCCCCACCATTTTACGGTGAAGTACCCCTGCAAATTGAAAAAAAAATCCTAAGTACCCCTATCTCGAGAAAATAATTTCTATTGTTTGGGTGTCATGGTTTCTGTGTGTGTGTTTAATGTCAGTATGTTATAAATAAAGAAAACTCCTGCGCTGTCTAAATAAAACTAATCTAGGGGACGCTGCTGCAAAACACCTGTGAATCTAATGCAGAGAAACAAAATAATAATTGCAATAAAGGGGGGTGGTGACTGCGCTGTGTGATGGAAGCAAGGGAAGTGGAAGGGATGGGGCTAATAAAACAATAACAGTGAATAAACAGTATGTGCGTAATCTCAGATCAAAACTGTAAATGACAATGTGACAAACAAATGAGACAGGTGATCACAGTATGATACAGGAATAAAGTAACATCAAAAAAACATCCAAAGATATAAGTGATAATAAACTTGTGAATCCAATAAATAAAGTGTCCCGAAAAACAAAGCTGAAAATATAGTCTTGTGTGTTATAAGTCCCGCCACCAAACTAGGGCATAATATGCTGTAAAAATCTTCAGTGAAAAACACCTCCGTGTCTGCAAGCAGCTTACCTCACTGCTGTTAGGCAGACAGCATGAATGGGCCACAGAAGTGGATGCAGATGGTAATTGTAGCGGTATGGTAGTCTCCTTAACGCTGCTGCAATACCCTCAGTGGCAGAAATACACCATGCATAAAGATATAAAAACAGATAGAGCGTTCATAGCATGACTTGAGAAGGAACCACAGTAGAACAAGGGCAAATCACACAGCATGGCACTCACTTTAAATAAAGGAACGCGGGCATCAATCCACGAACGCCGAGTTCGTACACCCCTAAGTGTGTTGGCCCTGGTCCACTCCTGTTTCCGGATTTTCAACAAATATGGACTCAATGGATGGTAAGATAAATGAAAGAAAAGGCACTCATAGCGTAATCCCGTATACAAAGGTCATTTACCGTATATACTCGAGTGTAAGCTGAGTTTTTCAACACATTTTTGCGTGCTGGAAATGCCCCCTCGGCTTATACTCGAGTCTGTGTCCATCTTCAACTTTGTGCGCCTTATCCTGGCTAGCCGTAGGTCCCCTGGACCCCAAACTTTGCACACACGTAGCCCCACTCTTCCTCTACAAGTGTGCAAAGTTTGTTGTTCGGGGGACCTACGGCCGGGGAGCACCGATTTTTCAAGTCCGGGCACCCCTTCTATAGACTCCCATGTTAAACGTCAGTCTAGTCACACAGCGCCGGAGATCAGGTAGGGAGATTGGGCACAGTGAGGCATGGACACAGTGAGGCATGGGCACAGTGACAGTGAGGCATGGACACAGTGAGGCATGTACACAGTGAGGCATGGGCACAGTAAGACACAGTGAGGCATGCAGATGGACACCCTAGGCTTATACTCAAGTCAATAAGTTTTCCCATTTTTTTGTGGTAAAATTAGGTCCCTCGGCTTATATTCGGGTTGGCTTATACTCGAGTATATACTGTAATTAAAAGTGGAAGAGAAATAAAACTCACATTTAGCAGTAATATATGATACAGACATCCACGAGCGCCGAGCTCTTACTCATGCCATCAAAATGTATGTGTACTGTGGCAGAGCGAGGCTCTGTCCCAGTGAAAAAAGGGTTAAAGTGGACACAGAGTCTGCATATCGGCTGAGTGCAGAGCTACAGAGCGTAAATTTAAAAAAAACAGAAAACTGCTCTGGCAGTTTTGTCAGATTTTGCTATTTCTACATGGGGCTTCTATGGCTTGGAGATCCTTCAGAGTCTTGGGTGGGATGGGATCTCCAACCCTGTGTCCGGGTCTTGTGGACAGCCAGCATGGTGTGTGCTCAGGTGCACACAACCAATATAATGAGGGGCTGGTGAGAGCAGAGCAGAGTGAAGGAGAGTGAAGGATGGTGAGCAGCTTGCTTACTGCAGTAGCTGCTAGTGAGTAGGGATGAGCTTCGTGTTCGAGTCGAACATACGTTCGACTCGAACATCGGCTGTTCGATCGTTCGACGAAGATCGAACGATTTGGGCCGTTCGCGCCAAATTCGAGTGACGCGAACGGCCCACAATGCACTACGCCATCGCAGTGTCATCCAGGCGCTGTGATTGGCCAAGCATGCACTGTGACCCCGCATGCTTGGCCAATCACAGCGCCGGCAGCGAGGAGAGCAATGATTGGCCACAGGCAGGATGCCTGTGGCCAATTATTGCTGAGGGTGTTTAGTACACGCCCCACACTGTAAAAGGCCGCCAGCACGGCGGCCTAGTGTAGTGTGTTCCGGAGCAGGGAAAGAGAAGCATAGGCAGGGACAGTGACATTTATTTTTTCTTGCTTAAGCTGGATTCCTTTAGTTTAGGGAAAGAGAAGGATAGGTAGGGAGAGTGTCAGTGTGTTTTACTGTGCGAATCCTTGTTTCTAGGGACAGGGAAGGACAGTGAGGGAATTCTCCTTGTGCTATAGTGTGCTTTAAAAAAACATTTTTTCTAGGGACAGAAAACTACAGGTAGGGAGAGTGTCAGTGTGTTTTACTGTGTGAATCCTTGTTTCTAGGGACAGGGAAGGACAGTGAGGGAATTCTCCTTGTGCTATAGTGTGCTTTAAAAAAACATTTTTTCTAGGGACAGAAAACTATAGGTAGGGAGAGTGTCAGTGTGTTTTACTGTGCGAATCCTTGTTTCTAGGGACAGGGAAGGACAGTGAGGGAATTTTCCTTGTGCTATAGTGTGCTTTAAAAAAACATTTTTTCTAGGGACAGAAAACTATAGGTAGGGAGAGTGTCAGTGTGTTTTACTGTGCGAATCCTTGTTTCTAGGGACAGGGAAGGACAGTGAGGGAATTCTCCTTGTGCTATAGTGTGCTTTAAAAAAACATTTTTTCTAGGGACAGAAAACTATAGGTAGGGAGAGTGTCAGTGTGTTTTACTGTGCGAATCCTTGTTTCTAGGGACAGGGAAGGACAGTGAGGGAATTCTCCTTGTGCTATAGTGTGCTTTAAAAAAACATTTTTTCTAGGGACAGAAAACTATAGGTAGGGAGAGTGTCAGTGTGTTTTACTGTGCGAATCCTTGTTTCTAGGGACAGGGAAGGACAGTGAGGGAATTCTCCTTGTGCTATAGTGTGCTTTAAAAAAACATTTTTTCTAGGGACAGAAAACTATAGGTAGGGAGAGTGTCAGTGTGTTTTACTGTGCGAATCCTTGTTTCTAGGGACAGGGAAGGACAGTGAGGGAATTCTCCTTGTGCTATAGTGTGCTTTAAAAAAACATTTTTTCTAGGGACAGAAAACTATAGGTAGGGAGAGTGTCAGTGTGTTTTACTGTGCGAATCCTTGTTTCTAGGGACAGGGAAGGACAGTGAGGGAATTCTCCTTGTGCTATAGTGTGCTTTAAAAAAACATTTTTTCTAGGGACAGAAAACTATAGGTAGGGAGAGTGTCAGTGTGTTTTACTGTGCGAATCCTTGTTTCTAGGGACAGGGAAGGACAGTGAGGGAATTCTCCTTGTGCTATAGTGTGCTTTAAAAAAACATTTTTTCTAGGGACAGAAAACTATAGGTAGGAAGAGTGTCAGTTTCTTTCACTGTGATAATCCTTGTTTCTAGGGACAGGGAAGGAAAGTGAGGGAAATTCTCCTTGTGCTATAGTGTGCTTTAAAAAAACATTTTTTCTAGGGACAGAAAACTATAGGTAGGAAGAGTGTCAGTTTCTTTCACTGTGATAATCCTTGTTTCTAGGGACAGGGAAGGAAAGTGAGGGAAATTCTCCTTGTGCTATAGTGTGCTTTAAAAAAACATTTTTTCTAGGGACAGAAAACTATAGGTAGGAAGAGTGTCAGTTTCTTTCACTGTGATAATCCTTGTTTCTAGGGACAGGGAAGGAAAGTGAGGGAAATTCTCCTTGTGCTATAGTGTGCTTTAAAAAAACATTTTTTCTAGGGACAGAAAACTATAGGTAGGAAGAGTGTCAGTTTCTTTCACTGTGATAATCCTTGTTTCTAGGGACAGGGAAGGAAAGTGAGGGAAATTCTCCTTGTGCTATAGTGTGCTAAAGCATTCCTCATCAACCATCTTTGAAATCCTTGTTTTTTTGGACAGTCAGGGAAATTGTCGTTGTGCTATTCTGTGCAAAAGCAATCATCCTCAACCATATTTAGAAATCCTTAAGTAAAGGGACAGAGAAGGACACCTGAAGGTAGCCCTTATTGCTTTTTTCCCATCTCCCTGCAGGCCATCTATTAGAATGTCTGGAAGGCAAACAAGGAGAGGCAGACAGTCAGGAGGCAATAAAAGAGGGCAAGCAGGCTCTGTGTCTGGGGGCAACAGTGCTGGTCGTGGACGCGGTGCATTGTCATCAGCACATGGCCATGGGACACGCTTGTCCTTCTTTTCGGCAGCTGGACATGTTGAGCCACATCATGCCGAAGACTTGGTAGAGTGGATGACCGAGCCCTCCTCCTCCTCCTCATCCTCTCTCACCCAGGCTCAGGGTACTGGAAAAGCAGCTGCCAAAGCGTCCTCTTCCCTGGTATCAATGTCAGACTCATCATCAGTCACTCCTTCCCTAGACCCACCATGTCCTCCTCCTGAGGAGTCCCCCGAACTGTTTGAGCACAGTGTTGGGTACATGCTCCAGGAGGATGCCCAGCGTTTCGAAGGGTCTGATGATGAAACCCAGCTACAGGAAGGCAGTAGCGTGAGAGCAGACAGAGGGGATGCTCAAGAAGGACACCAATCTGGCAGTCATGTTCCAGCAGCTGCAACATACTGCCAGATTGGCTCCAGTGATGAGGAGGGAGGGGATGATGAGGTCACTGACTCCACGTGGGTGCCTAATAGGAGAGAGTAGGAGGAGGAGGATGAGGAGGAGGCACATCTCCAACGAGGCAGGATGCCCTTTGGTGGCCAGCGTAAGGGCAGTACACCGACGGAATCACACCGCAGAGCTCCGCCTGTGCAGGGCGCTGCCTCTGCCCGTCATTCAAAAAGTTATTTGGTGTGGGCCTTTTTTGAGGCTAGTGCATCAGATCGCACAGCTGCTGTTTGCAACATATGTCTCAAGCGTATATCGCGTGGCCAAAACATCAGCCGCTTGGGTACCACATGTCTGACCAGACATATGTTGACCTGCCATGCAGCTCGTTGGCAAGCCTACCTCAAAGACCCACACCAAAGAACAAAGCGGACCTCTCCTTGCACCGCATCAGCTGGGATCTCCAACCCCACTATAACTTCAGTCCTCTCTGAAACATGCACTGAGAGGAATGAAGGTGTAGAATTAGGTGTGTCACAGCCAAGTACTTGCGGCCACTCTGCTAGCAGTACACCGACGTCCGATTCTAGCAGGCAAATTTCCCTGCCCCAGCTGCTGGACCGTCGAAAGAAGTTCACTCCCAGCCATCCACATGCCCAGCGGTTGAATGCTAGCTTGGCTAAATTGCTAGCGCTTCAACTGCTGCCTTTTCAGTTGGTAGACTCGGCCCCCTTCCGTGAGTTTGTGCAATGTGCGGTTCCTCAGTGGCAGGTTCCCAAACGCCACTTTTTCTCACGGAAGGCTATTCCGGCTCTCTACCGGCATGTGGAAGGCAATGTCTTGGCCTCGCTGGACAGGGCGGTCAGCGGTAAGGTGCATATTACCGCTGACTCATGGTCCAGCAGGCATGGACAGGGACGTTACCTTTCTTTCACGGCCCATTGGGTCACTCTTTTGGCAGCTGGGAAGGATGCAGGACAAGGTGCAGTAGTGTTGGAGGTTGTTCCACCGCCACGCCTCCAAAATGCTACTACTGGTTGTGACACACCTCTCTCCTCCACCCCCTCCTCTTCTTCTTCCTCCATGGCCTCTTCCTGTGGTTTGTCCTCGGAACCAGCGGTGCTCCGTAGGCGTTCAAGGGGCTACGCAAGTACGCAGGCAAAAAGATGCCATGCCGTGCTTGCGCTGGTGTGTTTGGGGGACAGAAGCCACACTGGGGCAGAGGTCCTGTCTGCTCTGCAGGGCCAGGCCGAGAGGTGGTTGACGCCACGCCAGCTTAAGCCAGGAATGGTGGTTTGCGACAATGGCACCAACCTCCTCTCCACCCTCCGACAGGGACAACTGACCCATGTGCCCTGTGTGGCTCACGTCCTTAACCTGGTGGTGCAGCGGTTCTTGGGCAGGTACCCGGGCTTACAGGATGTCCTGAGGCAGGCCAGGAAAGTCTGTGTGCATTTCCGCAGATCTTATAATGCCAGTGCTCGCCTGGCTGAGCTGCAAAAGGAGTTGAACCTGCCCAAGAACAGCCTTATATGTGACATGCCCACCAGGTGGAACTCAACGTTGGCCATGCTGCAGCGGCTGCACACGCAGCAGAGGGCCATCAATGAGTACCTGTGCGACTATGGCACCAGGACAGGGTCAGGGGAGCTTGGTTTTTTTTCTCCACGCCAGTGGGGCATGATCAAGGATGCATGCACTGTCCTGGCACCATTTGAGGAGGCCACGAGGATGGTGAGCAGTGACAGTGCATGCATCAGTGACACTGTACCTCTTGTCCACCTGTTGGAGCACACGCTGCGTGGAATAATGGACAGGGCACTTGAGGCAGAACAGAGGCAGGAAGAGGAGGACTTCCTTGCCTCTCAAGGCCCCCTTTACCCAGACAGTGTTCCTTCTGTCCCACCCATCGCACAGGAAGAGGAGGAGGAGGAGGAGGAGGAGGAGGAGGAGGAGGAGGATTGTGTCAGCATGGAGGTGGAGGCTGGCACTCAGCATCATCAGCAGCAGTCTTTTAGGGATGATTTACAGTCCCAAGAAACCAGTGGACTTGTACGTGGCTGGGAGGAGGTGGCTGCGGATCATGTCGTCCTTAGTGACCCAGAGGACTCCGGAGCGAATGCCTCAGCAAACCTACGCTGCATGGCCTCCCTGATCCTGCAAAGTCTGCGGAAGGATCCTCGTATTCTTCGGATCAAGGAGAGGGACCATTACTGGCTGGCCACTCTCCTTGATCCACGGTACAAGGGTAAGGTTGCGGACCTTATGTTACCGTCGCAGAGGGAGCAGAGGATGAGACAACTCCGGGAGGCCTTGCAGAAAGGTCTGTGCAACGCGTTCCCAGAGACTGGGAGGTTACAAACTCCTGGTCCTGGACAACGAGTTGCTGAGGCTTCGGCCAGTCAAAGAAGGAGCGGTGGGGAAGGTGGCCGTCTGACCGATGCGTTCAGACAATTCTTTAGTCCGCAGCCCCAAAGTATGATCGGTTCCAGCAACCATCGCCAGCGTCTGATAAACATGGTGCAGGAATATCTAGGGGCAAGGTCAGACTTGGACACCTTCCCCACCGAAAATCCTCTGGCTTACTGGGTCTTGAGGATGGATCACTGGCCAGAGCTTGCACAGTATGCAATTGAGCTACTGGCCTGTCCTGCATCCAGCGTTCTTTCGGAACGCACATTCAGTGCTGCTGGAGGATTTGTCACGGATCACAGGGTGCGCCTGTCCACCGACTCGGTTGATCGACTGACTTTCATCAAGATGAACCAGTCTTGGATCACCACCAGCTACCACACACCTGATGCTGATATAACAGACTAATTGATTTTAACATGTCACATCCCTTCAAGACTGATGCTGATGCTGAGTGCCTGTGCTGTTATGTTGACTGGCTATCCTCCTCCTCCGAGTCCTCAATGATACGATTGATGATGATAGCTTGGAAGATCATTTTTGTTTATGGGTGCCGCCACCAGTGGCTAAGGCCCAATTTTTCAGCCCCTGTTTTACAGGGGCGTGTAATTACAATTTTTTTAGCAATAATTTGCCATAGGGCTCATTGCTGTGCTCCAAGTACAGTATCTGTGAGGGGTTGGAGTGTTGTGGCACCAGTGCCTAAGGCCCAATTTTTCAGCCCCTGTTTAACAGGGGCGTGTCATTACAATTTTTGAAGCAATACTTTGCAACAGGGCTCATTGCTGTGCTCCAAGTACAGTATCTGTGAGGGGTTGTAGTGTTGTGCCACCAGTGCCTAAGGCCCAATTTTTAAGCCCCTGTTCAACAGGGGCATGCAATTACAATTCTTGATCTAATAATTCACAGCAGGGCCCATTGCTGCACCCACCAAGAGTAACTCTGAGGGCTTACAGTGTTGTGGCAACGCCACCACCACCACCACCACGAAAGGCCCAATTTTTCAGCCCCTGTTCAAAAGGGGCATGTAATTACAATTCTTGATCTAATAATTCACAGCAGGGCCCATTCCTGCACCCACCAAGAGTAACTCTGAGGGCTTACAGTGTTGTGGCAACGCCACCACCACCACCACCACGAAAGGCCCAATTTTTCAGCCCCTGTTCAAAAGGGGCATGTAATTACAATTCTTGATCTAATAATTCACAGCAGGGCCCATTCCTGCACCCACCAAGAGTAACTCTGAGGGCTTACAGTGTTGTGGCAACGCCACCACCACCACCACCACGAAAGGCCCAATTTTTCAGCCCCTGTTCAAAAGGGGCATGTAATTACAATT
This sequence comes from Rana muscosa, assembly GCA_029206835.1. NCBI lineage: Eukaryota > Metazoa > Chordata > Amphibia > Anura > Ranidae > Rana > Rana muscosa. The sequence goes on along the minus strand of JARGYO010000198.1, from coordinate 14,348,444 downwards.
CTTGATCTAATAATTCACAGCAGGGCCCATTGCTGCACCCACCAAGAGTAACTCTGAGGGCTTAGAGTGTTGTGGCAACGCCACCACCACCACCACCACCACGAAAGGCCCAATTTTTCAGCCCCTGTTCAAAAGGGGCATGTAATTACAATTCTTGATCTAATAATTCACAGCAGGGCCCATTCCTGCACCCACCAAGAGTAACTCTGAGGGCTTACAGTGTTGTGGCAACGCCACCACCACCACCACCACGAAAGGCCCAATTTTTCAGCCCCTGTTCAAAAGGGGCATGTAATTACAATTCTTGATCTAATAATTCACAGCAGGGCCCATTCCTGCACCCACCAAGAGTAACTCTGAGGGCTTACAGTGTTGTGGCAACACCACCACCACCACCACCACCACGAAAGGCCCAATTTTTCAGCCCCTGTTCAACATGGGCATGCAATTACAATTCTTGATCTAATAATTCACAGCAGGGCCCATTGCTGCACCCACCAAGAGTAACTGTCAGGGCTTACAGTGTTGTGGCACCAGCACCACCATCAAAGGCCCAATTTTTACTACCACTGTTCAACAATTATATGTAATTAAAATTCCTAATATAATAGTTGACAGCAGGGCGTTCCAGCACCAACCAAGAGTAACTGTGAGTGCTTACAGTGTTGTGCCAACACCAACAACTAAGGGGCCTATTTCTGCAGAGTATATACGGCAGGTCCCTACTTTCAAACATCCAACTTACAAACGACTCCTACTTGCAAACGCAAGAAGACAACAGGAAGTGAGAGGAAATCTACCACTAGGAAGGAAAATTCTCTCCTGCAAGAATAAATATGGGAGAAAGGTGTCTCCTCTGTACTGATGCTTTATCACCAATCCTTGTTTCAAGAAAAACACCACATTTCAAAAACAGTTGTCATTGGGACGGAAAGTGAGGTGAAATGTTCTGAACAGGGGCACAGACAGCAAAACAAATGTTACAGGGGTGATAACCCTTACCTATGTTTTCCAAAAAGTTTAAAAATAGATTTTTGGGCTGGAGCTACACTTAAACAATGTACCTGTTCAAAATTACAAACAGATTCTACATAAGAACAAACCTACAGTCCCTGTCTTGTATGCACCGCCTGTATACGGCTGTTCAGAGTATATAGGGCCTTTTTTATTTTATGTGCGGGGTTCCCCTTAATATCCATACAAGACCCAAAGGGGCTGGTAATGGGCTGGGGTAGGGGGGGGGGGGGTCATGGGGTAGCTATGCCATTTTTCTTAAAGATTTTCATCCATATTACCGGGACCAGACATTACATTAAAGCCGCAAGCAGTTTTAAATGGCTTTTTTTTCCTTTAGAAGTGTCATTTTGTGCAGGGACAGTTCTAAACACGGGAAACACGTGGCACTTCACAGGCATACTTTAGACACCCCCCAGGTACGATATTTAAAGGAATATTTGACTTTTTTTTTTTCACTTTATGCATCATTAAAATGACTGCTCCCGAAAAACGACCGTTTTTAAAACTTCTTTTTGCATTGATACATGTCCCCTGGTGCACAACCCGGGTTCCCAAACCCTTTTTAGGACAATAACATGCATAATAGTTGTTATAATTAGCACTTTAGAATTCGAACGTTCGCATCCATTGTATTTAATAGGGTTCTAATGTTCGTACGAACTTTCGGTCCGTTCGCGGGTTCTGGTGCGAACCGAACCCGGGGGTGTTCGGCTCATCACTACTAGTGAGTGTCTCTGTGTGAGGACAAACGCTGTGTGCGTTGAAGGGCTTTAAGCTGTGTGCGTCCAAGGAGCCAGAAGCTGTGTGCATTAAGGGACTTCAAGCTGTGTGCGTTTAGGAAGCCCAAAGCTGTGTGCATCCAAGACTGTGAGATTGGAAGATATAGTGGTTTAAGGTATCAGTACCTAAAGCAAGCAGAGGAACTGCTAACGAGAGCCAGGTGGCTTGGTATGTTTTCCTTATTTTTTTGAACTGCTAAATGAAGTTAAACCCCTGCGTGGGAATCCTGAAGGGACAGTTTGCTTTTGTTTTTCTGTTTAAATAAACGTGGGCTACCAGGCCCTTAACTAGAATGCCTGTCTGATATGGACTCACTGCATAAAAACACATCTATCCACTTGAGCTAAAACACCCCAATATCACAGTACCAAGTGCTCCAATCAAAAGCACTAGGTACACATACATTTTAACGGCAGGAGTACGAGCTGGTGTATTTCTGCCACTGAGAGTATTGCAGCAGCGTTAAGGAGACTACCATACCGCTACAATTACCATATGCATCCACTTCTGTGGCCCATTCACTTATCTTACCATCCATTGAGTCCATATTTGTTGAAAATCCAGAAACAGGAGTGGACCAGGGCCAACACACTTAGGGGTGTACGAACTCGGCTTTCGTGGATTGATGCCCGCGCTCCTTTATTTAAAGTGAGTGCCATACTGTGTGATTTGCCCTTGTTCCACTGTGGTTCCTTTTCAAGTAGAGTTGAGCGGACACCTGGATGTTCGGGTTCGACGGGTTCGGCCGAACTTCGGTAAAAAGTTTGAGTTCGGGACCGAACTTGACCCCGAACCCGAACCCTATTGAAGTCAATGGGGACCCGAACTTCTGAGGACTATTAGCGCTTGTTTCCCGTGCTTAGAACTGTCCCTGCACAAAGTGTCATTTCTGAAGGAAAAAAAGTCATTTAAAACTCACTCGCGGCTATAATGAATTGTCGGCTCCCGGCAATACATAGAAAAGTCATTGATAAAAAAAAGAAAAAAAAAAGCGTGGGTGTTCGCCCAAATTCAATTACCAGACCCTTCAGGTCTGCTATGGATATTAAGGGGAACCCTGCCGCAAATTTAAAAAAAATGCGTGCGGTTCCCCCCAAATATCCATACCAGGCCCTTCAGGTCTGGAAAGGATTTTAAGGGGAACTCCACCCCAAATTTAAAAAAAAATGGCGTGGAGTACCCCCAAAAATCCAGACCAGACCCTTTATCCAAGCAAGCAACCTGGCAGGCCGCAGGAAAAGAGGGGGGATGAGAGAGCGCCCCCCCTCCCTCCTGAACCGTACCAGGCCACATGCCCTCAACATGGGGAGGATTGTCCCCATGTTGATGGGGACAAGGGCCTCATCCCCACAACCCTTGCCCGGTGGTTGTGGGGGTCTGCGGGCGGGGGGCTTATCGGAATCTGGAAAACCCCTTTACCAAAGGGGACCCCCAGATCCCGGCCCCCCCCCTATGTGAAATTCGACTTGATTCTGAGCATGCGTGGGTTTTTTATCCAATGGAGTTCCCCACAGACGATAGTAATTTGCTATCGCTTTTTTTCAAAGACTGATGGGGCCCATACACGATCGGTTTGTCCGATGAAAAAAGTCCATCGGACTGTTTTCATCGGTAAAACCGATCGTGTGTACAGGGCTTTACAGTAAAGAACCCTCTACGTAGTTTAAGGTTAAACCTCTTTTCTTCTAACTTTAATGAGTAGCCACGTGTCTTGTTAAACTCCCTTCCGCAAAAAAGTTTTATCCCTATTGTGGGGTCACCGGTATGGTATTTGTAAATTTAAATCATATCCCCTCTCAAGCGTCTCTTCTCCAGAGAGAATAAGTTTACTGCTCGCAACCTTTCCTCATAACTAATATTCTCCAGATCCTTTATTAGCTTTGTTGCCCTTCTTTGTACTCGCTCCATTTCCAGTACATCCTTCCTAAAGACTGGTGCCCAGAACTGGACAGCATACTCTAGGAGTGGCCGGACCAGAGTCTTGTAGAGTGGGAGATTTATTGTTTTATCTCTGGAGTTAATCCCCTTTTTAATGAATGCCAATATTCTGCTTGCTTTGTTAGCAGCAGCTTGGCATTGCATGCCATTGATGAGTCTATCATCTACTAGGACCCCCAGGTCCTTTTCCATCCTAGATTCCCCCAGAGGTTCTCCCCCCAGTGTATAGATTGCATTCATATTTTTGCCACCCAAATGCATTATTTTAAATTTTTCTACATTGAACCTCATTTGCCATGTAGTTGTTCACCCCATTAATTTGTTCAGATCTTTTTGCAAGGTTTCCACATCCTGCGGAGAAGTTATTGCCATGCTTAGCTTAGTATCATCCGCAAATACAGAGATTGAACTGTTTATCCCATCCTCCAGGTCATTTATGAACAAATTAAACAGGATTGGTCCCAGCACAGAACCTTGGGGGACCTCACTACCCACCCCTGACCATTCCGAGTACTCCCCATTTATTACCACCCTCTGAACTGGCCCTTGTAGGCAGTTTTCAATCCATGTATTCACCCTATGGTCCATGCCAACAGACCTTATTTTGTACATTTAACGTTTGTGGGGAACTGTGTCAAATGCTTTTGCAAAATCCAGATACACCACGTCTACGGGCGTTCCTTTATCTAGATTGCAACTCACCTCCTCATAGAAGGGTAATAGATTGGTTTGGCAAGAACGATTCTTCATGAATCCATGCTGATTACTGCTAATGATACCATTCTCATTACTAAAATCTTGTATATAGTCCCTTATCATCCCCTCCGAGAGCTTACATACTTTTGATGTTAGGCTGTAATTCCCAGGGATGTATTTTGGGCCCACTTTAAATATTGGTGCTACATTGGCTTTTTTTCCAATCAGCTGGCACCATTCCTGTCAGTAGACCGTCAGTAAAAATTAGGAACAATGGTCTGGCAATTACTTGACTGAGTTCCCCAAGTACCCTCGGGTGCAAGCCATCTGGTCCCAGGGATTTTTTAATGTTAAAGGGGTTGTAAAGGTTCGTTTTTTATTTTCTAAATAGGTTCCTTTAAGCTAGTGCATTGTTGGTTCACTTACCTTTTCCTTTGATTTACCTTCTAAATGTTTTTTTTCTTTGTCTGAATTTCTCACTTCCTGTTTCTCCTCACTAAACTTCACACCATCATCCGAGTGGTGTTGAGTCAGCCTGAACAGCTTACTGAGGAGGAACAGGAAGTGAGAAATTCAGACAAAGAAAACAAAGAAAGAAAACATTTAGAAGGAAAATCTGAGGAAAAGGTAAGTGAACCAACAATGCACTAGCTTAAAGAAACCTATTTAGAAAATAAAAAACAAACCTTTACAACCCCTTTAAGTCTCCCAAGTCTAAATTTAATTCTGTCCTCTGTTAACCATGGAGGTGCTTCTTGTGACGTGTCATGAGGATAAACACTGCAGTTTTGGTTACTGAAGCCCCCCGATTCCCTCGTGAAGACTGAGGAGAAGAATAAATTCAATACCTTTGCCATCTCCCCGACTTTTGTAACCAGATGTCCTTCCTCATTCTTTATGGGGCCAATATGGTCTGTCCTCCCTTTTTTACTGTTTACATACTTAAATAATTTATTGGGATTTTTTTTGCTCTCCTCCGCTATGTGTCTTTCATGTTCTATCTTAGCCGCCCTAATTGCACCCTTACATTTCTTGTTGCATTCTTTATAAAGTCTGAATGCTGATGATGATCCCTCAGCCTTGTATTCTTTGAAGGCCTTCTCCTTTGCTTTTATATGCATTTTTACATTGGAGTTAAGTCATCCAGGACTTTTGTTCGCTCTTTTAAATTTATTACCCAATGAGATGCATTGGCTAATGCCCTTATTAAATGCTTTTAAAAGAAAACACATCTCTCCTCCGTGTTCTTTGTTCCTAAGATTTTATCCCAATTTATGCCTTCTAGCAAGGTTCGTAGTTTAGGGAATTTGGCTTTTTTGAAATTCAAGCCTCGTACACATGACCGATTTTCTCGTCCAAAACCGTCAAGAAAAGTGCCGCGAGAGCTTTTTTGTCGAGAAAAACGTTCGTGTGTATGGTTTTACGACGAGAAAATTGCCGAGAATCTCGATGAGAAAATAGAGAACCTGCTCTCTATTTTCTCATCAGGATTCCAGATTTCCTCGTCGTGTTTCTCGTCGGGCTGTTTTGTGACGAGAAAATGGTTCGTGTGTATGCTTTTACGACTCTTCCAAAAGCGCGCATGCTCACAAGCAACTATGAGACGGGAGCGCATCTTCTGGTAAAACAAGCCTTCGTAATGGAGAGAGCACATTCGTCACGCTCAAAAATATTGCATCGTTTAAAGGTTCTGCATTGAAATCTTCGTAAGAATGTTACATTAATCAAAACGAGTGACCTTCTTTTGCTGCTGATATTCACACAGAGTTATGACTTTTTTTTTTTAACCTTTTTCATGCTGCTCTTAAGAAGATTTATGTGTATTATATCGTGCAAGTTTTTAGGAATAATTTAAATGGTTATATTTTTCAAAATGATGTTAATTATAATTTCGCAATGTTTTGATAGTGATCTCCCATTTAATTTTGGAATCTATATTAGTTAAATTTCCCACCATGTTTTTTTGCTAATCAGATTTAGTTATTCTTTTGGGGGGGGGGGGGTGATATCTGTCCCTTTTATTGTCAGTCAAATGTATCTGCTTACTCCAAATCTAGATTTTTAATTTTTACAAATACACATAGTCAAGTATGAACTTAAACAAAAATCACATTTATTTATGTTTAGAAATAAAATAAAGAGAAGGCAGCGCTGGAGAACCTGCTGCCATTTGTGCATCCCAGGGACCCCAGAGCACACAGCAACCCTGTGTGGACACTAAAATTGGGAGCTTGAGAAGGCCAACATTTCTGAACACAATCTGATGCTGGCCTCCCAGAGGTCAGGAACAGCAGCAGGTGAGATATATGTCCCAAGTGTGTGGTACTTCAACAGGCTGCCTTCTGTCCGACCACAATGAAGCAAGGCCATCACTTCCTCTTCTTCCTGGCAACCTTCCCTGAAGCCTTCCCTGCAGCCTTCCTTCTTCGTTTGGCTGGAGGCTGGGCCACTGGAGGGGTACTCCTGTCAGGAGGAGGAGGAGGAGGAGATGTAGCAGAAGGGGGTGGGGCAGAAGAAGAAGGTGGAGGTGTAGCAGAAGGGTGTGGGGCAGAAGAAGAAGGTGGAGGTGTAGCGGAAGGGGGTGGGGCAGAAGAAGAAGGTGGAGGTGTAGCGGAAGGGGGTGGGGCAGAAGAAGGGGGAGGTGTAGCAGAAGGGGGTGGGGCAGAAGAAGAAGGGGGAGGTGTAGCAGAAGGGGGTGGGGCAGAAGAAGAAGGGGGAGGTGGAGGTTGAGGTTGGGTCAGTTGTGCCACCTCACATATGGCGGTATTGGGGGTAATTTTCTCCATCACCCCATTGTTGAGCAAGGTGATGAGCAGGGGCTCGCATAGGAGGCGTTGCTCCATGCTCATCACCTTGAACTTAGCCTCCACTAGGCCGGCAATGGCCTCTTCAGGGGATGTGGGCTCCTGGAGGGTGGCATGGGCCTCACGAATAAGGGCCATTGCTGCCTCACTCGTGCTCCTGTCCCTCCTGCCTCTTTTGTGAAGCCGGATGGGAGGTACCTGGGATCTGGTGCTTCTCCTTTGCCCTGCCACCTCCTGTCTGCCACTGGGCCCTGCCACCTCCTGGCTGGCACTGGGCCCTGCCACCTCCTGGCTGCCACTGGGCCCTTCCTCCTCCTGTCTGACAGTTTCCAGACCCTCCTCCTGGCTGATTTCATCCTGTGTATGAAAAAGGGACATAGTTTAATATGTTGGTTTAATCTTTGCATCAAACTTTGTAATCCTGATTGAAGCAATTAGAATGTAAATCCATAAATCCTTGCTTTAAATTTACCACTACATCAGATTGACTATTTAGCACCCAATTAAGTGCAGAATAATGTCTACAGATCTTGATTTCACTTGTGGAATCCAAAATATTTTATGTTTGTCAACTTGACATATTTGTCAAACATTAAGTTTATCCCAAAACATTTTCATTTAATACTATACCTGGCTCCAGATGGCCAAATCAGGATCATCCAGGATGGCTGCCTCCTCTTGCTCCAGAGAAGGCTCAGGTTGGCTGCAGGGAAGTCTGGGGGGAAGAGTGGAGAGTGATGGCCTTGTCTCAATGTGGTCATCCAGGAAGGACATCCTGTTGTAGTACCACAAAATCGGGACATACACATCACCAGCTGCTGCTCCTGACCTCTGAGAAGCCAGTACCTTAGAGCGTTCAGTCCTGTAGGTACCTCTCAAGCTCCCAATTTTAGTGTCCACTTGTTTTGCTGTGGCTACCTTGGTATGCACAAATGGGAGCAGCTTCTCCAGCGCTGCTTTTCTCACCCCTCTTTTTTTGTGGATGGGGGTTTTTCGTCTCCCACAGAGCCGGCAGCTCCCTTACCCGGTCAATAAATTCCGCCAGGAACACTTTGTCGCTAATAAAGACATTCATATTGTATCTGCAAGTTAAATAAATTATATATATAACTAATGTGAGGCAAACAGTCTAACCTCCTTAACATCCTAGTCACCATATATATCCTCCAACATTCTCAAGACAGTATAGGCCAACAATTTGTAAAAGTCACAAAATCACATACCTTCGTTCGCACGTCCGTCACTTGAACTCCTCTCTCCGCACACCGAACGTACTATAGTCACATGTGTGTTTGCTATATACACACCACGCATGCGTCAAAATACGAACACGTCGCTCCGCACACGTCGCCCGCCCATGACGTTCTAACTAACATCTTTTCTTTTTCGTACATCACGGGACACAGAGCGACTTAGTCATTACTAATGGGTTATATAGTTTACCTTCAGGTGCTGGCACTGGCAACTTCCAAACCGGAAGTACCCTCCCCTATATAAGCCCCTCCCATCCGGGAGCACCTCAGTTTTTTGCCAGTGTCTAAGGTGTTGGCCAAAGAGTAACATGTGTTTTCCTGGGCTTGCGTACAGGTTCTTTTACGGGCCTTAGTAAGCTGTTCCGGATCCCACCAAAAAAGCTTCATAGCTAAACGGTCGGTACCCGGGCCTTGCAACAGAAGAGCAAGGTTTTGCCTGTAATGCCTCTCTTAGGAGGGCTGGACCCTGGGATCCAGAGCTCTGGTCATACCCACGACCAAGATGTTTTCTGTGCAGGGTGCTATACAGGTCCAGGGGAGTGGAATCCTTGGGAACCCGGTCCCTGAAGGTTTAATTACAATGCCTGCCGTGATAGGTGAAGTTTGGGCTTCTGTGGACCAAACAGAGTCCTGCGGCGGGGAACAGGTAAGTGGGGGCCCCCAGGAACTTGGTTCTATTGGGGGACCCCCAAGCCTAATTTGTCTTTCTGTCTGTTACCTAACGGTATTCCCGCTAATATCTGTGTATGCCTATAACTACTGGAAAATGTAAAATTTTAATAGTAGTCAAGGAAAAAAAAAAAAGAGGACCGCGGTACCTGTGTTAAACCACTAGAGGCCGCTGTGGTCCATTTTTCTTGTCATGTGGATCTTTGGTTTTCTCAAGTCAAAAGATCCAGGCAGTTGGTAAGTTTCTCTGTGGGAATCCACTTCCTCTGCCCTGTTGCTGCGCTCATCCACCGCACAGGCCCTCCGGCAAAAAGGGCCCTGGCTCCTAGTCCCTGCTTGGTTTCAAAAAAGGGCGCCAATGGCGCACGGGCGCGCGGGCGCGTGCACGCGCCTCCTATGAAAAAAAAGGGGCGGGGCAGGTGGATGACGCTCGATGCGCGCTGCGGCGCTTCTGCGCATGTGCAGGCGTCCCAGCATGTATAAAAGACACAGTACAAGTGTCAGCTGGATGCAAACAGAGCTAGCAACAAAACGGTGGCACACAGAGGCGGTTGATGCAGGCATCCCCATAGAAAGGCACTTTAGTGGACACCAGCTGGTATATAGCAGCAACTGTGTTAGACCATTACCAGAAAAATTGGTGTATGACGACGGGAATACCTCAGCTTTGTGCTTAAAGGATATGTCGTCCAGACGCTCCGGAAATAAGTCTTCCAGGAAGCCAAAGGGGTCTCCATCGGGCTCTGAGGATATTGGGCATGCTTGTACTGCACCAATCTCCCCTGAAAATTCAGAGGTCAGTAGCCGTAGGAACCCCGCAGGAGTGCCTGGTGCTGCGGCTGTCCCCAGTCCACCTGCTCCTGTATATATAACAGAGGAGGTTTTATCCTCAACTCTGGGAGGATTGGAAGAGAGATTAACAGCATTGATCGCTGCTTCCCTGTCACAGTCCTTCAGAGTGCCTGTTAGTGCCTGTTAGTGGAGGAACAGCCCCACACAGAGATCGACCTACCTGAAGGGGATCAGGATGAGGTTGATTCAGTTATAGAGGAATCAACAGTGGAAGAACCTTTCTCAGCATCTCAGGCTGAAAGATTATGGGTTCAGTCTCTGACTAACATGGTCCGATCAGCATTTAAAATGCCTCTGGCGGAACCATCAACCACTACGGTTTCCTCGCTGGGGTCGCTGAAAGCTCCCCAGGCTGTCTGTTCCTTCCCAATCCACCCTTTATTGGAAGGGCTTATTTACCAGGATTGGGAGCATCCTGATAAAATATTTACTCCCCCCAAGAGATTTCCAGTGATCTATCCCATGGAGGATAAGTTCATAAAAAAATGGAGGGTCCCTACAGTGGACACAGCCATCTCTTGTGTAAATAAATCACTGACATGTCCAGTAGATAATGTTCCAATGTTCAAAGACCCAATAGATAAAAAATTGGAGTCTTTACTAAAATCTGCTTTCTCTACAGCAAGCATGGTGACACAACCTGCAGTAGCAGCGATTGGAGTCTGCCAAGCAATGAAAGATCAGTTGAAACAAGTCTTAAGGGACTTACCAGATCAGCAGGCTCTTGCCCTAGCTGACCTACCTAGAGCCTTGTGTTGCGGTGGACGCCATAAAGGATACAATCCAACAGGCATCCCGCTTTACGCTGTCTGTAGACATATGCGTAGGCTTCTATGGCTCAAAAACTGGTCTGCTGAAGCTCCCTGTAAGAAATTGCTGATTAGCTTCCCATTTCATGGAGAACGCTTATCTGGAGATGATCTGGACAAATATATCCAGAAAACTTCTGCCGGTAAAAGTACACTCTTGCCGGTTAAGAACAAGGGTAGAAGTCCTTCTTTTAAGAGGCCTACTTCTCCAGTTCCTGGCACATCGGCTGTGAAACAGTTCCGACGGCCTCCGCGGTCAAATCCAGGGGGCAGAAATCAGGGACAATCACAGGGTAACAAGAAACCCTGGGTCAAGAGAGGTACAAAACCTCCCCCCAAGTCATGAAGGGTTGCCCCCACTCAATCGGGTGAGGGGAAGACTTCAGTTGTTCACAGAGACCTGGCGGGACACCATCAGAGACAGATGGGTGATCTCCGCAGTAAGTCTGGGATACAGGCTGGAGTTAAAAGACATTCCTCCTGCCCATTTTATAAGGTCAAACGTGCCAAGCGATCCCCAGAGAGTGGATCCCTCCTTCTGGCACTAGAACAACTATTGCTCCAAGGGTAATCATGAAGGTTACCTTGGAAGAAAGCGGGTTCGGGTTTTACTCGAACCTTGTCACAGTCCCCAAACCAAATGGGGACGTGAGGCCCATATTAAATATAAAAGGGCTAAACAAGTTCCTACATATCAGGACTTTTTCGGATGGAGTCGATCCGATCAGTGGCCACCGCCCTACAAGGGCAGGAATGGTTAGCCTCGATCGACATAAGGGATGCTTATTTGCATATTCCCATCTGTCCGGCCCACCAGAAATTTCTACGCTTTGCAGTAGAAGGGCGCCATTTTCAGTTCAGAGCCTTACCTTTTCGGTCTGGCCACAGCACCACGAGTGTTCACAAAAATTCTGGCCCTACGATTGGCCAAACTAGGAACACAAGGTGTAACGATAATGGCATATCTAGACGACTTGTTGCTGATAGACCACTCAGTGAAAAAAACTAGAAGTGGTCGTTCACAAGATAATCAAGTATCTGGAATCTCACGTTTGCCTTATCAACCGAGACAAGTCAGCCCTAAAACCAGTCAAAAGTCTGGAATACTTGGGGGCTAAGACTGGATTCAAATCAGAGAAAGATTTTCTTACCTCCAGAGAAGGTGTCGTCTTTGAAAGATTTGACCCACTTAGTGGGTACAAAAAAGAATACCATCCATACGCCTGTGTATGAGGCTGCTGGGAAAAATGGTGGCTTCATTCGAAGCAGTACCCTACGGTCAATTCCATTCAAGGAACTTGCAGAGGGCCATACTGTCAGCCTGGAACAAAAAGAGTTCAGGCTTTAGACTTACCAATGTCCCTGTCCCCTTCCGTTCGCAAGAGCCTCCATTGGTGGTTGGTGCCCCAGAATCTGGAAAAAGGGAAACCCTTCAGTCCGGTTTCTTGGAAGGTGGTCACTACAGATGCCAGCCTCATAGGCTGGGGGGCAGTACTGGAGCAATGGTCTCTCCAGGGCAAGTGGTCAGAAGCAGAGAAGGCCCTGCCCACCAATCTCTTAGAGATACGAGCAGCCCGGTATGCCCTAGTAGCATGGACATCCAAACTCCAAGGGTCACCTGTCAGAATTCAATCAGACAATGCCACAGCAGTGGCATATATCAATCACCAGGGTGGCACCAGGAGTCGTGCAGCCCAGAGGGAAGCGAATTGCATCCTGGAATGGGCAGAAAGATATGTCACAGCCATATCCGCGGTTTTCATCCCAGGAGTGGAAAATTGGAGAGCGGACTTTTTAAGTCGCCAGCAATTATGCCCGGGGGAATGGTCTCTTCACCCCGAGGTTTTCCAGGCAATATGCCAGCGGTGGGGAACACCGGATGTAGATCTGCTAGCATCCGGATTCAACGCAAAGGTGGACAGATTTGTGTCTCGCACAAAGGATCCCCTAGCTTGCGGTTCGGATGCCCTAGTGTTCCCTTGGGATCAGTTCAAGCTGATATATGCATTCCCACAGCGATTAATCTGCAGAATCAGGGTAGAAAAGAAACCAGTGATTCTGGTGGCTCCAGCGTGGCCCCGAAGGGCATGGTACGCGGAGATTGTAAAAATGTCAGTGGGAAGTCCTTGGACCCTCCCACATCGTCCGGACCTGCTTTCGCAAGGACCGATATACTACCCTTCCTTACCAGCCCTAGGTTTGACGGCCTGGCTATTGAAGCCCACATTCTAAAAAAGAGAGGGCTCTCTAATCCTGTGGTATCTACCATGATCAATGCCAGGAAGCCGGTATCCAGGCAGATCTATTATAGGATCTAGAAGGCGTACATCACGTGGTGTGAGGCCAAGAAATGGCATCCACGTAAGTACGTAATAGGTAGGATTCTGGACTTCCTACAGTGGGCTGTACATAGGAAGCTTACCTTGAGTACTATCAAGGGTCAGACGGCCTTGTCAATATTTTTTCAAAGGCCCTTGGCTTTGCATTCATTAGTCAAAGCTTTCATACAAGGAGTGATGCGTATTAGCCCTCCGGTTAGTATTCCCATATGTCCATGGGACTTAAACCTGGTTCTGTCGGTTCTACAGAAACAACCATTTGAACCATTGCGGCACATTTCCTTAGTTCTTTTCACCAGGAAATTGATTTTCTTAGTAGCCATTTGTTCGGCTAAAAGAGTATCGGAATTAGCCGCCTTGTCCTGTAAGGAGCCATATCTGGTTGTCCATAAGGACAGAGTAGTATTACGTCCTCATCCAGCCTTCTTCCTAAGGTGGTATCGAGGTTCCATTTGAACCAAGATGTGGTTCTTCCTTCCTTTTTCCCCAAACCTAGTTCGGTAGAGGAAAAGTTATTGCATTCTTTGGATGTAGTAAGAGCAGTTAAAGCTTATCTTAAAGCCACTGCTCAGATTCGTAGAACGGATACTTTGTTTGTTCTGCCGGAAGGCCCCAGAAAGGGTCAGGCAGCATCAAAAATCTACTTTAGCCAAGTGGATTCGACAGGTCATAATACAAGCCTATGGCTTGAAAAGGAGACCGCCTCCGTTCAAAGTTAGGGCGCACTCCACAAGAGCAGTTGGAACTTCATGGGCAGTGCATCACCAAGCCTCCCTGGCTCAAGTCTGTAAGGCCACAACATGGTCCTTAGTACACACGTTTACTAGATTCTACCAGGTAGACGTCAGAAGTCAGGAGGATGTCGCCTTTGGGCGCAGTGTGTTGCAGGCCGCAAAAAGAGCCTCATGCCTGATGGCGCCCAGCTTATGTATAGTGTATCCCTCCCCTCATTTGGCATTGCTTTGGGACGTCCCATTAGTAATGACTAAGTCGCTCTGTGTCCCGTGATGTACGAAAAAGAAAAAGGGATTTTTATAACAGCTTACCTGTAAAATCCTTTTCTTGGAGTACATCACGGGACACAGAGCTCCCACCCCTCTTTTTGGGACACTTATTGCTTTGCTACAAAACTGAGGTGCTCCCGGATGGGAGGGGCTTATATAGGAGAGGGTACTTCCGGTTTGGAAGTTGCCAGTGCCAGCACCTGAAGGTAAACTATATAACCCATTAGTAATGACTAAGTCGCTCTGTGTCCCGTGATGTACTCCAAGAAAAGGATTTTACAGGTAAGCTGTTATAAAAATCCCTTTTTCCCCGCCCCTTCTCTTTCGGCGCGCAGACAGATATGGCGGAGTTACAGCAGGTGTCTGATAATTCCGCAACTAACGAGGAGGAGACAAGCCCGGAGACCGAGGAAACGTCACGATCAAGGAGGAGATTCAAGGCATCGAATATGTCTTTGGCGGAGATGGCAGAGATGGTGGACATCTTGCTCAAGGCTGATTATGATGCCAAGCATGGGCCGTATAGCAAACCAAATAGAAGGAAGGCCAAAATCCTCACTAAAGTCGTGAAGAGTCTGAAGACGAATTTCAGGGTGAAACGCTCAAATGAGCAGCTCAGAAAGAGGTGGTCAGACCTCAAACTGAGGGAGCCAGACCAGTTGAGGAGCATAAAGAGAATGCTCGCTAAAAGTAAGTAAAAAGTAGACTTTTCTGCTATTAATCTTTTTCTAAACTGACATGTTGCTCTTTATTTTGGTTTCTCATATTGGACTCCCTTCCAAAATGTAATATTTTGAACTTGGTTGGGCACAGTAATCGTTCGTTACGTTACCGACACTTCGTTCGGCCACTATCCGCGGTTTTGGCTTATTTTAGAGCCACAAAAGTAATTAGACATCTGCCATTTTTGCTCCAATATTGTGGCAAATTTTTTCGTCTAGATGATGAGTTTGTAAAGAGAATGAAATGCAAACTTTTATCAGTGTAAAGGAGAGGACACTCAGCAACTGCTTCCACATCTGTACTTTGGAGCACTATAGTGTGGGCCACCAGACCCGCCTTTTTTGGGTGTCCCACACAGGTGCATCAGAGAATTTTTGTGGTGCCTCCATGTCAAATAAATTACATCCAAAGGTGAATACTAAACATATTCTTGGTCATAAATAATGCATTCTTCTTTAAATTCCGCCCAAACACACACTTGTACCACACTTCCAAGCAATTTAGCCTGTTTTTATTTTAACATTGAGATTTACAGTGTGATAAATAGACCTTTTGTTTGATTCTCATAGGGGAGAGAAGACTGGGAGGAGGACACTCCAGGGAGCACATGCACCCCACAACTTCCAAGCAACCCCAAACTCCCAAAGACCCACAACCGAAAGATGTGCAGGAAGTTGAGGTGGAGGAAGGAGAAGTGCAGGAAGGAGAGGTGGATGACGTTGTGGATCTGGTCACCACAACAGGTCAGTATCTGTCACCACAGCTTCAGGTAAGAGATGTAGGCCTGCAGAGTTATAATACCTTTTTTATTTTTTTTTTATTTTTTAGGGGATATAAATGTTGTGAAGGATAGTACACGGTTCTCTGCTGACAGTGTCCTCTGCCTCATCCAGCAAGTGATGGAATGTAGCACGGAACTGGACCTTATTAAACAAAGAATCCATGTGATGGAACAAACATTTAAAGACATTCTCGATGTTTTGGGGAGAATTCAATAAGCCATCCAAACACATTTTGTTTTTACATGTTTGTTTTTGCAACTTTTCGAATTTTTTTGACAATCAAACCAGCCAAAAATTGAATCTGCACACAGTGTGTCAACATGTGCTATCTGCCATCAGGGGATATCCATGTACGTCTTTTGTGGGTGCAACCCCTTCCTCGTATCTAAAGTCGGTGAACTGAGGAAGGGGTTGCACCCCCAAAACACGTCCATTGATCACCCCTGATGGCAGATAGCACATGTTGACAATAGGGATCAGGATTGTAAACTTCCTAGATGAAAAAAATCCCAAATGTGTGCATATTCAATTTTTGGCTGGGCAAGGGGTGGCAGGACCCCATATTAGGACGGGCACATAGAGACATAGTTTGTGTAAGTGAATGTCTCAGATTGCTCAGAGGTATCCAATGTTGGAATTTTTGGAATGCAACTGTTATTTTTGTATTTTCATAAGCAAAAAATTGCCGGGTTGGTACCCAAAAAAACAGAAAAAACTAAAAATGGTGAGAATGTGCACAGAGTAAAATATTTGACCACAAACAACGTGTAGCTTCTTTTTATAATACCCTCTAAGCTTATTTGGTTATTTTGCAAGGTTACATAGTGAAATGGTTGTTATTTACTAAAGTAAAATACACTTGGCACTACAAATGCACAAAGACAAACTAGGAGACAGGAAAGAACAAATAATTAAAGGTTTAAACAAGCTTTTTATTGGGATCCTTAGACATAGGCTGGCATAGGAATTGCCCCCCTACCCGTGAAATACTCCATGTATTTGTCCCGAACCTCACGGGCATTTTGGGGGGGCAAGCCAGGACGGGCAGATTCCAGGCCCGGCAGGGGATTTGCAGGGGAAAGTCCAGCCTCTGGCAAAACTGAGGCCATATAGGAATTAGATTTTTGGCTCAGAAAGTTGTGTAGCACACAGCAGCATAATACAACATAGTTTATTTTGTAGTCCGCCAAGTGTATTGAAGTCATAAAAAGGCGGAACCGGCTGGCCATTATGCCAAAGGCATTTTCGACAACTCTTCGGCCCCTGGCCAGCCGGTAATTGAACACCCTCTTCTCTGGGGTCAGGGTCCTCTGAGGAAATGGCCTCATAAGATGCCGTCCGAGTCCGAAGGCTTCATCAGCCAAGAAAACAAAGGGGAGTCCTTCAATATTCCCTGCATCCGGTGGCAATGCAAGGTCGTCACTCTGGGGACGGAGGGCAAACTCCGTCTGGATGAAGGATCCCCCATCGGACATCCGGCCATTCTTCCCTACATCAACATAGAGGAATTCATACCGTGCTGACACCACCACCATCAGCACAATGCTATGAAACCCCTTGTAATTGTAGTAGTAGGACCCAGAACGGGGTGGCGGCACGATGCGGACGTGCTTCCCGTCTATGGCACCACCGCAGTTGGGGAAGTCCCACCGCGTGGCAAACTCCAATGCCACAGTCTGCCATTCCTGTGGCGTGGAAGGAAGCTGTGGAGTGAAACAAGATGAAATAATATTAGAATACCAAAGTCATACATTACAAGGAAATTCTATAAAAAAAAATTAGAGGCCAACATCAATCAAATTCTACGTTTATTAAGGTGTTTAAAATAAGTATAATGGAAGGCTCATTTATCATATTCATCACCCCCTCTGATGGGCCATTACTAAATTATTTTGGGGGGGGGAGATGTGTTTGGCCACAGGATAGCATTGCAGTGGCGGTGCGTCCAGAGTGGGCGCTGGAGCACTGCCCCCTCTCTCCTGTGCCCATCACTCAGAACAATACATAGGTTCATGCGTTGCATTAACCTATGTATTGTCTATGCCGCCCACTATTCAGGTGGATGGCCTCTTGTAAAGCGACCGGCATATGAATAATTGCGGCATTTAGGGGGTTCAAATTGCATAGTAGAAACAGGTAGTAAAATAGTCTTGCACATTACAACCTGAGGGATGTAATTGGCTTCCTAAAAGTAAAATAGGGGACGCAGGGGGGGGGCATTCCTTGGGGAAACACTGGCAGGCTGCTCTGCCAATCATGTTCACCAAGTCTGTTTAATGGTAACATGATTGGCTGATGCAACATCAAGGGAAGGAGAAGACATCAAGGACAGAAGAAGGATGGCGCTGACCACAAGAAGGTAAGTGCAGGGCTGGGGGGAAACTGGCTGCATTAGAGGGGACTAAATGGCTGCATTGGAGTGAACAAAATGGCTGCATTAGAGGGGACAACTGGGGGCGTTTAATAGGCACCAGAGCAAAAAAGGAGGAAGTTTATTTCCTAAATTGGTGTTTGAACCCCCAAACATTTGGAGCAACAGGCGCCCCTGCTGGAAAAGTTAGTGAAGGGAAATATTTATGGAGGAGAAAAAAGGGGCAATCTAAAGCTTCCAGCATGCATGGGGACAAAGGGGATCATTCTCAGCATATTACAATCATGGTAATTAGGGAAGGATGAAAGAAATACAATACATTAGCATACATGTAATACATAAAATGTGATGTTAAGGGAGAAAACTTACCCTAATATAGTTCTCCTGCAGGACTTGTATAATGGCAGAACAGGTGTCTGGGATTATGAGGCCCAGAGCCTGGGGGGAGATGCCTGTGGTGAACTTCAAGTCCTGAAGACTTCTCCCTGTTGCCAGGTACAGTAAGGCCTCTGCTCAGCACTGATGGCTTCCCGCATAACGGTGTCCTTCCTGGTAATATAGGGGGACACCAAAGCCAACAGTTCCTGAAAAACGGGGTCAGACATCCGCAGAAAATTCCTGTAGTCCTCAGGATTATTCTCGACGATCTCCCGCAGCAGAGGCATATGGCAGAATTGGTCCCGCTGGAGCAACCAATTCTTGGTCCATGAACTCCTCCTCACACCATTCATGGACTGGTCTTGGTCCAAAACAAGCAGACCAACACCAAGCGCACGCAGAGCACGAACTCGACGACGAGAACGTCCAGGCGACATGGCTAATAAGAAACGGTCGTCTTATCAGAACGTACAGAACAGAACGCACTTTAGAACAGCAAGGCCTATGAATAACGAACTGAAAATCAGAAACAAACAGGCAAGAACGCACTGTAAAACAGATACAACCTGCCTAGACGCCCTGAAAGTCAAGATACGAACCCACAAGCACAAACTGAACCGCAGAAAACGATCTGAAAAGTACGAAGACTGAAAAGCGCGAATCGTCTCTTCCCAAACTTTTACTTCACACGCGGTAACACGAGATCAGCAAAAGCAGCCCAAGGGGTGGCGCCAAGAAAAAAGATCTTCCCCTTTATAGTGCCGTCGTACGTGCTGGACGTGAGCACGGAGAACAACGAGGAAATTGGGAAATGTCAGTGTGTACGCATAGAAAGCTTGACGAGAAAATCGACAAGCTTAACAAAAATCTCGTCGAAAAAAAACGACGTGTTTTTTACGACGAGAAAATCGGTCATGTGTACGAGGCCTCAGTGTCTTTGTATGTTTCCTATTTGTGTGATTTATACTGAAGCCAATTGACCTGTGATCGCTGTTTCCTAAATTGCCCCGTATTTCCGCATCCGTGATCAGGTCTGTATTGTTGGTAATCAGTAGATCCAGTAACGTTTAATTTCTAGTTGGTGCGTCTACCATCTGACCCATGAAATAGTCCTTCAAGACATTTAGGAACTGGCGTGGTTCCCTCCACCCAGTCTATGTCTGGATAATTAAAATCCCCCATTATGATAACACTTCCCATCCTTGCTGCTAATCCGAATCGTGATAGGAGATCTGTCTGCCCCTCTTCCCTGAGGTTAGGGGGCCTATAGCATATTCTCAGTATTATTTTCCCCTTAGCTTTATCCCTTTGGAGCTCTACCCATAAGGATTCCACCTCCTCCCTAGCTCCCTTAGTGATGTCATCTCTCACATTCACTTGTACATTGTACATGGTGATTGTTTTTGTTTGTGTGCAAAATCATCATCAAATGCAGCCTCCTCTGTGCCCATTAATGCTGCCTCACCAGTGCCCATCAATGCAGCCTCATATCACGTACCTGGTACTAGAGGCCAATGGAGAGAGAGGGCTTCCCTTGCGGCTAAGTTCCAGACCCCCCTGAGGGTGAAAACAGGAAAGGTCAGGCCCAAAGCAGCACGGGTTGCCTGCTGGACTGTATGCAGGAGGTTCTGGAGTACAGCTGGTGTGCTGGGGTATAATCAGCAGACAGGTGACAACCGTGAGGTGTTGCAGGATTCAGATAATGCTGCGACTGGAGCGTGGTCACAAGGAAGCCTAGGTCGTGAGCCGGGTTGGGATCAGAGCAGACGTGGTCAGGTGGATAGCTGGAGTCGAACACAGGAAGCAAACAGGAGACAGGTCAAGGACAAGCCGGATCGGTAACAGGAGACACAGGAACAGGAATATCACGAAGATAACACACTGGAGGAGCCAAAGATCAACCAGCAAATGCAGACACTTGCAGACTTCCTTATATAGGCCCATGTGACCTGCTGGTAGAGATTCTGGGTCCTAAAGTCCTTCTGCCAGAGATTCTGGGTCCTAAAGCCCTTCTCCTGCTGTTGGTTCCCTGACACCTCACCAGTGCCCATCAATGCAGCCTCACCAGTGCCCATCAATGCAGCCTGATCAGTGCCCATTAATGCAGCCTCACCAGTGCCCATCAACGCAGCCCCACCAGTGTACATGAATGCATCCTCACCAGTGTCCATAAATGCTGTCTGATCAGTGTCCATCAATGTAGCCTCACCTTTGTCCATCAATGCAGCCTTACCAGTGTCCATCAATGCAGCCTCACCAGTGCCCACCAGGGATGGCAATCATTGCCCATTAGGGATGGCACTCTGTGCCCATCAGTGATGCCTGCCAGCGCCTCTGATCAGTGCTGCCTATCCGTGCCACCTATATGTGCACTCCAGTGGCACCTATTAGTGCCCATCAGTGCCACCTATCAGTACTGCATATACTGTAAGTGCCACCTTATCAGTGCCTCAAAGTATATCCAAACCTGGTTGCGAGACCCTCTGCATTGAACTGGATCGCCTCCTAATGACTGGGGAAGTGGAGCAGAACCAGACATACCTGGCCTACGCCACATACCAAGACACAAGTACTAGCTTTCCTGGGTACCGCTGGATACTATCGTCGGTTCGTCCCTAATTACAGTGCCATTGCCAAGCCCCTGACTGACCTGACTCGAAAGGGCCTTCCCAGATAAGTCCTGTGGTCCCCGTTGTGTGAGGCAGCCTTCCAACAGTTGTAGATAAGAGGCTTATACAACCTGCCTCATGAGTCACATGGGCAGGTTGTAGAGGTCTCCCATCAATAGCCTCAATGGCAAGTAGAGTGGCACGAAGCGGAATCGAGTGCTTAGACATGTTGTGCTTTTTAACCACTTAACGACCGCTCACTGTATATATATACGTCGGCACAATGGCACCGACAGGCACAATCACGTAGAGCATACGTGATTGCCTTTGTACAGTTGGGGGGTCCAATCGGACCCCCCTTCTGTACAGTGAGCGGTCAGAATTCGTTGGGGAGCGATCCGACATGAGGGGACGGCCGTTCGATTCCGGCCACCCCCCGCGATCGCTCCCGGCGAATGGAAATGCCCCCTCTGTCTGTCGAATGTACACACAGGCAGAGGAAGCAGGAGGAAGTGATGTCATCTCTTGTGCGGCGCTCACATATACCGAGCGCCGTACAAGAGAAGACATCAAGGTTAGTGCACAAACACTACACTAACACCAGCACACATAGGCACATAAATCGCCCCCCCAGGCCCCCCCAGATCACCCCCCAGCCCCCAGTCAGTGTCACTGATTGCAGTGACCATTTATTTACTGATCACTGCAATCAGTGACATTTGTGACTGTAAAAGTGTTACTACATTTAGTTTTAGGTCCAGTGTAGCCCCCTAACCCCCCCTAATAAAGGTTTAACCCCTTGATCACCCCCCAGATAACCCTTTCACCCCCTAGCACCGCCGTCGCTAAGCGATTATTTTTCTGATCGCTGTCTTAGCGTCGGTGATGCAGATCGGTAGCCAGTAATTTTTTTTAGGTTCACCGCAGGTTTTTATAGCGTCAGGTACCCCCATATATTATCTAATAAAGGTTTTAACCCCCTAATTGCCCCTAGTTAACCCTTTCACCAGTGATCATCATATAAGTGTTACGGGTGACGCTGGTTAGTTAGTTTGCTTTTTATAGTGTCAGGGCACCCGCCGTATATAACCCAATAAAGGTTTAACCCCCTGATCGCCCGGCGGGTGATATCAATTAGGTTTTAGCGTCAGAGAGGGTCTGCGTCACACCCCAGGCAGCGTCAGGTTAGTGCCAGTAACGCTAACACCCACGCGTGAAGCATACACCTCCCTTAGTGGTATAGTATCTGAACAGATCAATATCTGATCTGATCAGATCTATACTAGCGTCCCCAGCAGTTTAGGGTTCCCAAAAACGCAGTGTTAGCGGGATCAGCCCAGATACCTGCTAGCACCTGCGTTTTGCCCCTCCGTCCAGCCCAGGCCACCCAAGTGCAGTATCGATTGATCACTGTCACTTACAAAACACAACACACATAACTGCAGCGTTCGCAGAGACAGGCCTGATCCCTGCGACTCCAGTGCTGTAGGAGGTGATTTCACAATAACAATAAAAATGATAAAAATAAATAAATATGGAAGGAACAATTTAAAAATAAAATAAAAAAAGCAAAATTAATAATAAAAAAACAAAAAACAAAAAACAAAACACCCCTGTCCTGCCCTGCTCTTGCCCAATGGTGAACGCAAGCGTCGGTCTGGCATCATATGTAAACAGCAATTGCACCATGCATGTGAGGTATCACCGCAAAGGTCAGATCGAGGGCAGTAATTTTAGCAGTAGACCTCCTCTGTAAATCTAACGGGGTAACCTGTAAAGGCTTTTAAAGGCTTTTAAAAATGTATGTAGTTTGTCGCCAATGCGCGTTTGTGCGAAATTTTAAAGCATGTCGTGTTTGGTATCTATGTACTCGGCCTAAGATCATCTTCTTTATTTCATCAAACATTTGGGCAATATAGTGTGTTTTAGTGCATTAAAATTAAAAAAAGTGTATTTTTTCCCCAAAAAATGCGTTTGAAAAATCGCTGCGCAAATACTGTGTAGGAAAAAAAAAATGCAACACCCACCATTTTATTCTGTAGGGCCTTTGCTTTAAAAATATATATAATGTTTGGGGGTTCAACATAATTTTCTTGCAAAAAAAAATATGTTTTCATGTAAACAAAAAGTGTCAAAAAGGGCTTTGTCTTCAAGTGGTTAGAAGAGTGGATGTAAGCTTCCTAATGTTGTGTATAAAATGCCAGAACAGTTCAAAACCCCCCCAAATGACCCCATTTTGGAAAGTAGACACCCCAAGCTATATACTGAGAGGCATGTCGAGTCCATGGAATATTTTATATGTTGACACAAGTTGCGGAAAAAAGACAATTTTTTATTTTTTTTTGCACAAAGTTGTCACTAAATGATATATTGCTCAAACATGCCATGGGCATATGTGGAATTACACCCCAAAATACATTCTGTTGCTTCTCCTGAGTACGGGGATACCACATGTGTGAGACTTTTTGGGAGCCTAGCCGCGTACGGGACCCCAAAAACCAATCACCGCCTTCAGGCTTTCTAAGGGTGTAAATTTTTGATTTCACTTCTCACTGCCTATCACAGTTTCGGAGGCCATGGAATGCCCAGATGGCACAAAACCCCCACAAATGACCTCATTTTGGAAAGTAGACACCCCAAGCTATTTGCTGAGAGGTATTGTGAGTATTTTGCAGATCTCGCTTTTTGTCACAAAGTTTTGAAAATTGAAAAAAAAAAAAAAAATGTTCTTTCTTCATTTTCAAAAACAAATGAGAGCTGTAAAATACTCACCATGCCTCTCAGCAAACAGCTTGGGGTGTCTACTTTCCAAAATGGGGTCATTTGGGGGGGTTTTGTGCTATTTTGGCATTTTATGGCCTTCGAAACTGTGATAGGTAGTGAGGAGTCAAATCAAAAATTTGTGCCTAGAAATCCTGAAGGCGGTGATTGGTTTCGGGGTCCCGTACGCGGCTAGGCTCCTAAAAAGTCGCACACATGTGGTATCCCCGTACTCAGGAGAATCAGCAGAATGTATTTTGGGGTGCAATTCCACATATAACCATGGCATGTGTGAGCAATATATCATTTAGTGACAACTTTTTGTATTTTTTTATTTTTTTTGTCATTATTCAATCACTTGGGACAAAAAAAAAATATTCAATGGGCTCAACAGGCCTCTCAGCAATTTCCTTGGGGTGTCTACTTTCTAAAATGGGGTCATTTGGGGGGGTTTTGTACTGCCCTGCCATTTTAGCACCTCAAGAAATGAGATAGGCAGTCATAAATTTAAAGCTGTGTAAATTCCAGAAAATGTACCCTAGTTTGTAAACGCTATAACTTTTGCGCAAACCAATAAATATACACTTATTGACATTTTTTTTACTAAAGACATGTGGCTGAATACATTTTGGCCTAAATGTATGACTAAAATTGAGTTTATTCGATTTTTCTTACAACAAAAAGTAGAAAATATCTTTTTTTTTTCAAAATTTTCGCTCTTTTTCCGTTTATATCGCAAAAAATAAAAATCGCAGAGGCAATCAAATACCATTAAAAGAAAGCTCTATTTGTGGGAAGAAAAGGACGCAAATTTCGTTTGGGTACAACATTGCATGTCCGCACAATTTACAGTTAAAGCAGCGCAGTGCAAAATTCTGAATTCACCTCTGGTCCTTTAGCTACCAAATGGTCCGGGGCTTAAGTGGTTAAGGACAGTTTGCCTGCACAGTAATTATTATTGAGTAGATTTAACGAAAGATATTTTTAAACACAAGTCAATCTATATGACAGTCTATGCATTAGAAACTTATTCACGGAGACATGTGATCATACAAAATAGTTACTTTTATTGGTTGACATTTTTTTTTATATTTACATGAAATTAAAATACCAATTACGTTACATGAACGACTTTAAAATCAATAAAAATACCGGCAAAATGGGCATGCAGTCCCTTTGACATAATGCCGCCATGATAACTTCTCGGCATAATCAATAACCTTGTGTAAATGACAATTAAACAGAATGTCTGTATTTCACACGTTCAACCGTTACTATACTGCAGGTAAGTAAGTGGTTCACAATGTGAAATAAATTGGACGTTTGTTTTGTCACTAAAATTGGAACTATGCATAAAGAAAAATATAATGAAAAATTGGATCTTTAGAGAAAAATCTACCAGCCATTATTGATTAATGAGAAAAAATCATAATTGCAGAATATTCAACACTTCAATATTTTAGAGAACAAAAATGAATTCAAGATAAAATCAAAATGACATAATTCCAAAATGGCTATTCTTCCTACTGGATGGTGACCAGATTTAAGATGGCTGCTGTGGCTTTCAGGTATCAGGTGTCTAGGAATCTTCATGAATGTAAAGATATGTCTTCATGTATGGTGCATGTGTATCTGAGTGAGTGTCCCCCCCCCCCTCAGTGTCTCCCTGTGGGAGTGAGTCCTCCATCCTCCCTGTAGGAGTGAGTGTCTGTTCATGTTACTTTTCTTGTCTTAAGTACTATCTCCAGACAATAAGATTATAAAAATTATACTAAGTTCTGCCCTTTCCAGGAGAGCGATGATTTTAAGGTAATACCACCTTCAACCACCAGGTGTCTCACATGTGTTTTGAGTTCAACTCTTTTAAGTTAATATTTTATTTTCAGAATGTGTATTTAGTTTATATAATGCTGGGAAGATCTATATATATATTTTGAATATTCTGGTAACTGGTATACATACATAACATGGTTCAATATGTCTGTCTAAATGTATGTCTTTTAAAACTGTTTTTTTCTAAACATGACATAGATTATATATTTATCAATATTACACAAAATAATTATCTATACGGATATATGAATAATTTTGATATCCGATGGATATGTGTACAGGTTTAGATTTATATTTTTATAATAACAATTTGACGGCTTTCATAATGCTAATTAGCTTTTCAAAATGCTTCTATTTATAAAAACGCATTTCTTTTATATTTCTAATATCATGTGTATTTATAATGCAACATGTATACAGAGGTTTTCTTAAAATGTCTGAGAAGTGGCATATGCATCACTTATGATCATATATCTATATATACAGATATATAAGAAAAAATTATACAAAACTTGGATGTTTGGATGTTTCTCTGGTTGTTAAAATCGGACTTTGGTTGTAGAATTAACCAGGTGTTTATGATGCCATTGTGTGGGGAAAAGCTAGAATCAACATTGGGGTCCTTCTCTAATGCCGCATACACACGATCGTAATTCACGGCGGTGAAAACACCGCCGTGAATCCTGACAGGAAAAACAAGGGAACGGCTTGTTCCCCCACACACGGCCGTTTTCCCCGTCATTTTTTCTCTTGACGAGAAAAACGACCATGTGTAGGCTCCCCGGCAGTGTTTCCCTATGGGAAAACTGCTGCGGAAAAAAATTACAGGAATCACAACGAGAAAAAATAGAGCATGTTCTAATTTTTCTCGTCGTGATTAATGCCGTTTTTCCCGTCGGGAAAAACGGCAAAAAGCCCACAGACGATCGTTTTTCTCGTCCAAAGGGAAAAATGTAATTTTTCCAGACGGGAAAAATGATCGTGTGTACGCGGCATTAGAGACAATGTCATCCTTAGACAATGGGTTTGTCTATTCCGGCTTTTCTTGAACAAAAGCCTTGATACCTAGAGCTCAAAACACTATTAGCTACATTGGTACCATTGTTCAAATCACCTTGTGTCAACATCAGATTTGTAACAGTTTTAATGCTTGATGCAAGACTTGGCCAACATAAGCTCAGGTGTTTTTTTCTTTCTCTGAAAGTTCTCCAAAAGGAAAAATAGTTCCATTTATTGTTCATCTAAGCGAATCTCACATTTTTGCCAGTGAATTTTTAAATGTAGTATTATTATTATTATTATTCAAAATGGCTATTCTTCCTACTGGCTGCTGACCAGAGTTAAGATGGCTGCCGTGGCTTTCAGGTATCAGGGTGTCTAGGAATCTTCATGAATGTAAAGATATGTCCTCATGTATGGTGCATGTGTATCTGAGTGAGTGTCCCCCCCCCCTCAATGTCTCCCTGTGGGAGTGAGTCCTCCGTCCTCCCTGTAGGAGTGAGTGTCTGTTCATCTTAATTTTTTTGTCTTAAGTACTATCTCCAGACAATAAGATTATAAACATTATATTAAATTCTGCCCAAAAAGTATGTGTCCTTAACTCATAGGTTGGTTGCAATTATGGGATTAACTGCCTGACTCTCACCGCCCCTTTCCAGGACAGCGATGATTTTAAGGTAATACCACCTTTAAACCACCAGGTGTCTCACATGTGTTTTGAGTTCAACTCTTTTAAGTTAATATTTTATTTTCAGAATGTGTATTTAGTTTATATAATGCTGGGAAGATCTATATACCGGTATATATTTTGAATATTCTGGTAACTTACATAGTTACATAGTTAGTCAGGTTGAAAAAAGACACAAGTCCATCCAGTTCAACCATAAAAAAAAAAATATATATATATATGTGTAGCGGGGTCCCCTTTAAGACTCCCAGGACTACCTTACCCAGAACCCCTTTCGGCAATGTTTCCACCCCAGAGACTCATGGGAGGGGTTATAAAAGGAGGAGGCGAGGCTGGGCTCGGCCTCTTTGGGACACGAGACTTCAGTGACTGGTCCTCCTGTGCGGATGTGCCGGAGTGCAAGGCCTGAAGCCTAAGGCCTTGCGCAGCACCAAAGAGCCTTCCACCCCACCCCGAGCCTGGGTGGCATCTGACTTCGCTTATCTACAGCCTTGGTTGGATCGGGGACCCGATCGCTGGAGACACTGTGCGTGAGGACACAGTCGGTGGAAGTTCCCGGACTGGGATCGCGTCCAGAAGGGTGAGCGAGCGTATGCTCAGACCATATACTGTTTGTTGCTGATGTGCCTATAAACTGCCGTGGCCCACAAGTTATATCTGATACTCTCACTGGAGATTCATATCGGAGCTGAACTCAGAGGTTCTTCAGTAAAGTGTTTATTCCATTACCATCTTCCCACTGGATTACAAATGTTATTCTGTTATGTGCACCACCTTTAAAGACTTGCCGGTGAAGAAGCCATCATCCCCTATAGACTGAGTTTTAGATATCTGAGCCAGGCCTGGCCAGCTAGTTAGTTTATTTAGTTACTGCGCCACAGGGCGCCTAGTTAACGGTCGCCCACGCGGCGCACCTTTACTGTACATCTAATGCATAGTATGTTCATTGCTGCAGGGCTCTGCAACTTATTACCTGTAAACTGTTACCACTGTTAACCCTTTTTTACCATAAGCTAAAAGTAAATTAGATACCCCTTTCATTATTGTCTTGGTGTCTGAGTTTACTCATACAGTATAAGAAATATATTGCTGTCATAACTAACTGTGCCAGTAGGGGGTCGAGTACATTGCCGGGGGGTTGGCGGAGCTGTCTTCAGGGCCCAAACTAAATCTGCGGCCTTCTTAGTTGAAGGTATCACTACACGTGGGGGTTCTCGTCCGGGATCCTGATACAGCAATTAAACGCCAGAGGTGCCGGCATGGACCCACAAGTGATAGAGTGGTGCAAAACCTCTGGGGCAGAGCCGAATAACTCGATAGTCATCAGTCTCCCAGGGGAGGAATGGAAGACTGACATGGTAGAGGAGTTAATGAAGTTAGTGTCCCCAGGTCACACACCATAGGTGATAGATATAAAATCAGACCCAGACACTTCATATCAGTATGCACTGGTGGAATACGGGGACGGGTAACCAGAGGCTTGCAAGTACAAGCGTATAAAGACGCCAGATAATAGAACCTATAGGTTGGCGCCCGCAGTAGCAATAAAGAAGGAACCAACACAGATGGGATCACCACAGGCTGCGGCCAGTACCTCACCAGAAAGAGGAGGTGGAGTGACACCCCCGGTAGCACCCGCACCTGCCACTGCTATATCACCAGAACTGATAAAGGCAATAGGGGATCTACTAATCAAATGTCAGAAGACAAACACGGTGCATGTGGAGACTAGCTACCGGAGACTGAAGACATTCTCAGGGAAGCTTCCTGTCCCTGCAGGGGAAGAAGCTTTTGATACCTGGGTGGAGCAGGCATTACAAGCAGTAGAGGCATGGGAGGTGCCTGAAGCGCAGAAGAGGCAACGAGTGATAGAAAGCCTCAAAGGCGCAGCAGCAGTGAAAAGTTTTCGGTTTGGGAATGCAGATTGCACGGCTCAAGACTGTCTAGCCATGCTACAGGAAGAGTTTGATCAATTGGAAAAGGTGACAGAGATGGTCCACCAATTTGAACACACTTTCCAACAACCAAGGGAGAAACTTTGAGAGTATGTTAGGAGACTGAACAGGTTGCTGTGCAAGATTGTGTTGAAGAAGGGAATGAAGCCCCAAGATACAGATGCGGCAAGAATGAAGCAAGTATTAAAGGGAGCGTTGCGCTCGGATCCAGTCTAGCTGCACCTGAAAACCTCGGGAGGAGGAACGTTACTGACTTATGCTGATTTGATAAAAATCATCAGAGATGAGGAGGCGCTACAACAGGACCAGCAAATGATTAGGACAAATGTTGTCCCTGCACAGGTGGTAGTCAATCCAGTGATGGCTCCTGAAAGAGACTCAGAGGTAGACACTCTAAAATCTCAAATGTCCAAGATGTTAGAGATGTTGACCTCTCTGATGGCAAAAGACCCAGAGGACCCCAAGAGAGAAGAACCAAGGAAGGAGTTATTCCCAATTGCCTCAGCACCCGCATCTTTACAAGAATGGGGAGATATAGTCTGCTTTAACTGTGGAGGAATTGGCCATATTGCAGCTACATGTTCCAGTCCCAAGAAGAAGAAAACGGACAACCGCAAGCCGGCGGGAAACTTCAGAGGCCCCGGTGAGGGAGTCAACCGGGTGCCCATCACCTTCAGTGAGCTCCAAGCTGAATGCGAAGCAGAAGAAGAGAGGAAATAAAACACCTCAGAGGAAACACAATATTCCGCAACAGAGATACACCCCAGAGAAAGGGGGCAAGACCCCTCAGGAGAGGCATAGCATTCCCCAGAGGGGATGCACACCTAAGAAAAACAATAATATCCCTCAGCGGGTCCGTACACCCATTGAAAGGAGGGAAATCAATGCATACCAGGCTCAAGAAAGATTAAAGTCCAAAGGGAATTGGACGAGAGAGAGTCCGAAAGGAAAGGGCCAGAAGAAGGCGACCCCCTGCCAGACCATATCCGGAGAAGCTGGTAGGCCCATCTCCTATAGTGCCCATTCAAGTGGAGGGAGTCTACACCAGAGCAATCCTGGACACTGGGGCACAGGTGACCCTGTTGTACCGGGATTTCTACGATAGACACTTGAGTCACCTGCCCATCCAGAAGATAGAGGAACTGGAAATATGTGGGATTGGAACCCAGAGTTTCCCCTACGATGGCTATCTGCCCGTCAAAATGACTTTTGACCCATCCGTGGCTGGGAAGGCCGAAGTGTTTGACACCCTGGCAGTTGTGTGCTCTCGAGCCAACAAGAGTTCCCTTATAATAGGGACGAACACGGACCTGGTCCGAAGACTCTTGACCCCTCTAGTGGAAGAAAAGGGGCAAGCGGCCACCAAGATCCATCCCATGCTGAAGACGGCTTAGCAACGGCTGGTCCTAGAGCAGAAGTACCCTGAAGAAGGGATAGGGAAGGTGTGGAGACTTGGAAGAGAAGGGGTAGTGTTGCAGCCCGGCAAAGTAACCTGTCTCAGAGCCACTGTGAAGCTTACTTGGGAGCAGCCTGGACCTTTTGCCATGTTGGAGTCCGACCCAAGGGAAGAGTCCCCTGGTCTGGAAGTGATACCAGAAGTGATTCCACTAAAGGCTCTGAAGAAGGCCCATTGTAGAGTTCCGGTGAGTGTTAGGAACAATACAGATGACCCCATGGAAATCCCAGCTAGGATGCTGCTGGGCCAGGTGAGCCCTGCTGCCCCGGTTACCCTGTCAGAAGTCAAGGGGACGGGTGAAGGAGGAGATGCTTGGGAGAAGCTATCCATGGAAAACCCGAATCTGCCCAGGGCCTGGAAAGAGAGAGCCAAGGCCCAGTTGACCAGATGGGAGAAGATCTTCTCCAAAGATGAGTTCGATGTGGGGTGTGCAAGGAGTGCCACCCATCGGATCCGCCTCCAAGAAGACAAGCCCTTCAGAGAGAGGGTCAGGCGGGTCCCACTAGCAGATCTGGAGGATCTAAGGGAACAACTTGCAGAACTCAAGAGGACTGGTGTGATCCGGGAGTCTAGAAGCCCCTATGCCTCCCCGATAGTGGTGGTCAGGAAGAAGAATGGGTCATTGAGGCTCTGTATAGACTACAGGACTCTCAACAGGAGAACCATACCCGACCAGTACACCACTCCGAGGATAGAGGATGCCCTACAGAGCTTGTCCGGAGCCAAGTGGTTCTGTGTTATGGATCTCAAGAGCGGGTACTATCAGATCCTTATGCATCCAGAAGACAAGGAGAAGACAGCTTTCATAACCCCAGTGGGGTTCTTTGAATTCGACCGGATGCCCCAAGGTCTGTCTGGAGCCCCAGCTACCTTCCAACGTCTCATGGAGAAGACTGTAGGAGACATGAACCTTATTGAAGTCCTTGTATACCTGGACGATGTCATTGTCTTTGGAAGAACCCTGGAGGAACACGAGGAGAGGCTGGAAAAAGTTTTGAGGAGACTCAGTGAGGAGGGACTCAAGCTTTCGCCTGAGAAGTGTCGGTTCTACCAGTCTTCTGTGAACTATCTGGGGCACATAGTGTCTGAAGAAGGGGTAGACACAGACCCTGAGAAGTTGGAGGCAGTTACCTCCTGGCCACGACCCACCACAGTAACAGAACTCAGATCCTTTTTAGGGTTCTGCTCCTATTACAGGAGGTTTGTGGAGGGATTCGCCCGAATTGCTAGACCATTGAATGAACTGCTGAAGACTGAGGGAGAAGAGGACGACTCGGGGCCCAAGAATCCGGGAGAGTCAGTCAGAGATCAGTGGAATCAGAAGTGTGAAGAGGCCTTCCAGGCATTGAAGAAGAGCCTAACCACTGCTCCAGTCTTGGCCTACGCAGACCCAACTAAACCCTACCCGTAGATGCTAGTCATGACGATCTGGGAGGAGTACTTTATCAAGAACACGAAGGGGTATAACGGCCTGTTGCCTACGTGAGCCGGAGCCTGACCCCCTCTGAGAAAAACTACCCCACTCACAAGCTGGAGTTCCTGGCCCTTAAGTTGGTCGGTAGTAGACAAGCTCAAAGACTACCTGTATGGGGCGGAGTTCACTGTGAAGACCGACAACAACCCCCTTACCTACCTATTCACTACAGCAAAGCTGGACACCACTGGACACAGGTGGCTGTCCGCATTGTCTGGATTCAATTTCAGCCTAAAATACAGGCCAGGGATTGGGAATCGAGATGCAGACGCTCTGTCCAGAAGATCTCATGGTCCCACCCGTGACATGGAAGACTGGACTCAAGTGGCACCAGACGGGGTACGGGCCCTTTGTCAGGGGGCTGAATTGCAAGCCAAGGGGGGCTCAAGGGCAGAAGAGATAGGAGTTACCATGGTAGGAGTCCCCAAACAATACTGTGGAGTAACTCAACTGGAGGAAGACCATCTGCCAAAGCTGTCCAAGAAGAAGCTAAGATGTGACCAATTAGAAGACCCCATGGGGAGATTAGTTCTGGAAGCCCTGGAGAATCAGGATCCAAACAGACTTCTGAGTCACTCCTCAAAGGAAGCTCGCCTGTTGAGGAAAGAGTGGGACAGGTTACAGGTGCATCAGGAAGTGGTCTACCGAAGGGGCCCCTCTGATGACCTGGAAGATAAATGGCAGTTGTTTCTTCCAGAAAAACACAGAGAGACTGTTCTGATTGCCCTACATGACAATCATGGCCACTTAGGGGCGGAAAGGACCTTTCAACTTGTTAGAAGTCGGTTCTATTGGCCCTGCATGAGGGCAGAAGTGGAAGAGTACTGCCATTCGTGTGCACGCTGCATCCAGAGGAAGACTTTACCTCATCAAGCTGCCCCAATGGGCCATCTACAAAGTCAAGGCCCAATGGATCTGGTATGCATTGATTTCCTCTGCCTCAATCCCGATCTGAGTAGACTAGGAAATGTTCTGGTGATAACCGATCATTTCACCCGGTATGCCCAAGCTTTCCCAACCAAAGACCAGAAGGCTTCCACAGTAGCCAAGGTACTTATGGAGAAGTATTTTGTCCATTATGGGCTGCCCCAGCGACTTCATTCAGATCAAGGAAGGGACTTTGAGAGCTGATTCGGAAACTCCTGGATTTGTTAGGAATCAAGAAAACTCTAACTACACCTTACCACCCACAGGGAGATGCTCAGCCGGAGAGGTTTAACCGAACCTTGCTCAACATGTTGGGGACTCTGGAGAGTGAGAAGAAACAACATTGGAGTAAACACATAGCAGCTATAGTACACGCTTACAACTGCACCACCAGTGATGCTACTGGCTACTCCCCATATCGACTCATGTTTGGGAGAGAAGCGAGATTACCTGTGGACTTGGCCTTTGGCACCTCTTTAGACCATTCCTCAGCCACATCCCACAAAGGATATGTGGACAGGCTCAGACACAGCCTGAAAGCAGCCTATGCACAAGCTCAAGCGGCCTCAGATCAAAGGGGAGCTCGAAACAAAAGAAACTTCGACTTGAAGGTCCGGGTACAAGACCTGCAGCCCGGGGACCGAGTACTGTTACGCAATCTAGGGGTCCCTGGAAAACACAAACTTGCAGACAGATGGAGATCTGAACCCTATGTCATCTGTAGGAAGTTGCCGGGCCTACCTGTCTACAAGTTGAAGCCAGAAGGAAAGGTAGGCCCACTGAAGACGTGGCATCGAAACCACCTGCTCCCACTTGCTGAAGCGGTTAGGATACCTCCAGTGAGAGACTCCCCTGAACCAGTTTCTATTCTGGATAACCCCAAGGCCAAACACTCTGTCCCAGACCTCTTGGACTGAAGATACAGAAGCTTCTGAACTCAGTGGAGATGAAGAGAGAGAGCTTGACTGGCTGTGGCCTTCCCAAACTCAAGGAACTTCTGCTATAGATCTTCCAACTACTGGAGACACTATAGATGGACAACTGAATGCAGAAGCCGCTGAATTCATCCCATCTAGTCCTTCATCGGATTACTGGGAAGATGCTTGTGATGATTGCCCTGAACAGGATCCTAGAGACTCTATGTATCCCTCGGCTCCTGAGACAGAAGTTACAGAGCCTGCTGTGCCACTTGAACCTGTTGCAGTGGAGGAGCCTGTGGCGTCAGAGCCAGAAACCCCAAGGGAACAAAGGGCTCGCAGAGTCGTAAGGCCTCCCAGAAGGTTGACCTACCCACAAATGGGGGAGAGTTCAGAAGATTCTGTGGTCACCGCCAGGAGGAGTGTAGAGAATCCGGATCCCTCCACTGTTCATTTAGTAGAGGGCAACCCCCACTCACTCTCTGGCACAGTTAGGCAGGCCACTCATGATAGTGTGACCTGTGGGCAAGGGAATTCAACCCCTCGGTTTTGGTGGGAATTCCCTATGCCCACCTCTTATGCAATGTTGTCTAGGGTTGTACGCAGTGCATGCTAGAAATTTTCTTTGGGGACCAAAGAATTTAAGTGGGGGGAGTGTGTAGCGGGGTCCCCTTTAAGACTCCCAGGACTACCTTACCCAGAACCCCTTTCGGCCTCTTTGGGACACGAGACTTCAGTGACTGGTCCTCCTGTGCGGATGTGCCGGAGTGCAAGGCCTGAAGCCTGAGGCCTTGCACAGCACCAAAGAGCCTTCCAACCCACCGCGAGCCTGGGTTACATCTGACTTCGCTTATCTACAGCCTTGGTTGGATCGGGGACCCGATCGCTGGAGACACTGTGTGTGAGGACACAGTCGGTGGAAGTTCCCGGACTGGGATCGCGTCCGGAAGGGTGAGCGAGCGTATGCTCAGACTATATACTGTTTGTTGCTGATGTGCCTATAAACTGCCGTGGCCCACAAGTTATATCTGATACTCTCACTGGAGATTCATATCGGAGCTGAACTCAGAGGTTCTTCAGTAAAGTGTTTATTCCATTACCATCTTCCCACTGGATTACAAATGTTATTCTGTTATGTGCACCACCTTTAAAGACTTGCCGGTGAAGAAGCCATCATCCCCTATAGACTGAGTTTTAGATATCTGAGCCAGGCCTGGCCAGCTAGTTAGTTAGTTTGTTTAGTTACTGCGCCACAGGGCGCCTAGTTAACGGTCGCCCACGCGGCGCACCTTTACTGTACATCTAATGCATAGTATTTTCATTGCTGCAGGGCTCTGCAACTTATTACCTGTAAACTGTTACCACTGTTAACCCTTTTTTACCATAAGCTAAAAGTAAATTAGATACCCCTTTCATTATTGTCTTGGTGTCTGAGTTTACTCATACAGTATAAGAAATATATTGCTGTCATAACTAACTGTGCCAGTAGGGGGTCGAGTAAATTGCCGGGGGTTGGCGGAGCTGTCTTCAGGGCCCAAACTAAATCTGCGGCCTTCTTAGTTGAAGGTATCGCTATATATATATATATATATATATATATATATATATATATATATATATATATAGACATATATATATATAGATATATATATATATATATATATAATCTCGTACAATCCCATATACCCAATTCTATACCCACAGTTGATCCAGAGGAAGGCAAAAAACCCCAGCAGAGCATGATCCAATTTGCTACAGCAGGGGAAAAAATTCCTTCCTGATCCCCCGAGAGGCAATCGGATATTCCCCCGATCAACTTTACCTATAAATGTCAGTACCCAGTTATATTATGTACATTTAAGAAAGAATCCAGGCCCTTCTTAAAGTAATCTACTGAGCTGGCCAGAACCACCTCTGCCGGGAGTCTATTCCACATTTTCACAGCTCTTACTGTGAAGAAACCTTTCCGTATTTGGAGGTGAAATCTCTTTTCCTCTAGACGCAAAGAATGCCCCCTTGTCCTTTGTGTTGACCGTAAAGTGAATAATTCAACACCAAGTTCACTATATGGACCCCTTATATATTTGTACATGTTGATCATATCCCCCCTTAATCTCCTCTTCTCAAGAGTGAATAAATTCTTGTATACATAACTGGTATACATAACATACGATTAGTAAACTTTTTGATTCATTTATATAAACATAACATGGTTCTATATTTCTGTCTAAATGTACCGTATTTTGTGTTTAAAGGTTGTAGACACCTGCAGATGGGTGTACTTCCTTGCGTACTTCCTTGCGAAAAAGATGGGTTTGTGATTCATGTGTGCATCTCAGGGCCGTCATCCGTTGGTTGGTGGGAACTGGATCACTCCGGGCACCTTTGGTCTTGGCCCTTCTGGTGGGTTTTGTCCATGCAGACTAGCCATCAGCGGTGTCTCTGGATCCCCCTACTCTGGATGTTTCACACATGTTGGACTCTCGGTTCTGTAGACCGGCTCATGGACATCTTAGTCCTGTAAAGGAAAATGGATTCCATGAGAAAAACATATATGTCCCTTTTTTTTTTTTATATGACCTGCGTTTTGAGATCTCAGTGTCAGGCTGGTATCCTGGGCTTCCTCAGAGCCCCCCCTTTTTAGCCCATTGTGTCATCAGTCCTTTAACTAAACACGCTGCATAGCAAGACAATGTCTGAACAT
Organism: Rana muscosa; assembly: GCA_029206835.1. Lineage (NCBI taxonomy): Eukaryota > Metazoa > Chordata > Amphibia > Anura > Ranidae > Rana > Rana muscosa. The sequence continues at coordinate 14,311,707 of JARGYO010000198.1, read as the reverse complement.
TTGCTATGGGAGACAAAGCTCTAGGGCTCATTAACATGAGGACATTTATTTATAGCTGTGGATACCAAACATTAATAACCAACTTACGATCTTCAGAACCATTTTTTATTTTTTTTTAGCTCAATTGTAGCGGTTCTGGAATAATAAAAATTAAAACATTTCAGTTTGATATGTGACACTTACTGTCAGCAACAAAATATTTAATATGATAGTCAACCTTCTACTTGGGAGGAATAAACAAATAAAATCTCCCCCCTTTGGGGTGTCAATACAATTCATTTGAGGCAATCAAACTACCTTATGCGGGTGACTCCTCATCTTTTACCAAAATATCAAACCATTTTAGGCCTTCTGATATTAATGTCTTTAGGATTCGGTCATCCTCTGTAATTACCGTCTTCGGTGAGTTCTTGAAATTAAACTGTCTGGAGCGACCTATTTATGTCAGAGGAATGAAGTGACCACTGAAAAATAGGAGAATAGTTAATATCTAACGACCAAAATCCCCGTTTAGGGATTTCAGGATCCTTACTACTGTAACCTGGGGAAAAACATGGTGTTAGAACCTCTGTTTTCTATACTTTTTCAGTGCATTCCTCTGATTTACTTTAACACAGGCGCTTCAAAGGCTCTATGGCCCTTGGCTGGCCACAGGATTTGCCCCTTGACGAAGTGTTATTCACATTCCATACAGCAATGAAACCGTGTAACATCTCCATAATTTGATCTATTTTGGTTTCCATATTGCCTACAGGCTGATCAGAATAGGGTTCTGGGACCCAGTTTCTGAAATTTTTGGGGACTATTGGCTCAGTTTGATCAGACATATCCCAATCAGAACCACTGTCCTGATTATGGGATAGTTGTCTGGGCCTTAATTGCTCCCTATTTTTCTGGGGATTTTGGGGTGTCTTACCCTGTGGTTGCTCCCTATTTACCTGTGTAGGATAATGGAATGGATTGGGACTTTGAATGAAGCACCTGGGAGAAGTGCTTCTATCCCGGATAGGCGATAAGGAAGGGGGGATTTGGGACTTCGAATGAGACAGTTGACAGGTTGGGGTTGAGCTAAAAAAATAATCAAGTTTATTACGTGTATGTGGTACTGATGCATCACAATGTGAAAGGTAGCATGAGCATGCGCACATGACATAACCTACATAGCATATGTACATAACAGTCAACATGATGAACTTGACAGAATTGATAATAACAAATGACAATGTATGGACTAGACAACACATAGTGACAAGGTATAAAATATGTAAAAAATTGTGTAATTCATAAAAATTGAGTAAAGTCCTATTAGCAAGTAGCTACATCCTTGGTGCCCAACGCATTTCTGTGAATACCACTTCATCAGGGTCAGATGTTAAAGGACATCTGAAATAACAGAGTATGATAGTATCAAAATTTGACAATATGCAACCAGCAGACACAAAACATGGCCCAGAACCTTAACCCAGAACATGGCCCATGGTTCTGGGCCATGTTTTGTTTCAGTCCCGGGAGCTGCAATGCGCTCTGCATGTCCTCCCTGTCTCCTCCGCTTCCGCCCGATGGGGCGGGAGGGTTTAGGGGAGTGGGCGGATGCCCACAGCGCATCGGCACCATGCAACGCTCCCTCATCTGACGTCATTGATGGGCGTCGTAAGGTGGTCGCGGTATTTCCATCCCAGCCGACTCAGCTGGACGTTGTGGCATCAGCTATGGGCGGGTCTGGCGACCACCCAAGCTTTTTTCCCGCCCCACGCAGTGTTCGGCCAGCGTGACACTGGTGGTGATCACCGACGCGCGCAGGACGCACATAGAGCGTCCTCCCGGACGCAGCCGCTTACCTCCACACACGTGTAGACCTTTGAAAGGTCCCTGCATCAGGCACATCAAAGGTAACATTTCTGTGATCCGAGTACAAAGGTTCTTGCATTCCTTCACTCACTTTTTGGACTAATGGACTTACTCATCCATTTTAGATAATTACCCACTACCTTGATCACCTATTGGCCACAATGTGGAGATGGCGGTTTGTGGTTTTCTGCATTCTGGGAGTGATGCCGGTGCGTCCCTTCCTGTGCTGGATTTTTAGCTACCTCAGCTCCTGGGATAGACACCTCGTTTGGCCCAGCCCCCACTCACACCGCAGCCTGGTATATTGTAAGTACCCAGCACTGATACTTTGTGTCTGCTGGTTGCATATTGTCAAATTTTGATACTATCATACTCTGTTATTTCAGATGTCCTTTAACAGATGTCCTGATGAAGTGGTATTCACAGAAACACTTCGGACACCAAGGATGTAGCTACTTGCTAATAGGACCTTACTAAATTTTTATGAATTACACAATGTTTTACATATTTTATACCTTGTTGCTATGTGTTGTCTAGTCCATACATTGTCATTTGTTATTATCAATTCTGTCAAGTTCATCATGTTGACTGTTATGTACATATGCTATATAGGTTGTGTCATGTGCGCATGCTTATGCTACCTTTCACATTGTGATGCATCAGTACCACATACATGTAATAAACTTGATTATTTTTTTAGCTCAACCCCAACCTGTCAACTGTCTCATTCAAAGTCCCAAATCCCCCCTTCCTTATTTACCTATGTAGGTCCCCGGGGCGAATTGGACCGGTAATAGTGCTGGTTTCGACCTTTAGGTTTAAATTTGACCCGTTGGAGATGCACCCTATAGTTTCTCTTAAACCTCGGGTCTGGTTCCCTTGGGTGATACTCCTGAGGTGGTCTTTGTGCTCCCCCTTTAAAAGGTGTTTTCTGTTCCCCCCTTCTAAAGTTATAAGAAACGTTTTTGGAATGGGACTTTAAAGGTGCGAAAAAACACAAATATATATCAAAAATTTTTTTTTTTTACAAAATATATGAAATATAGAAATTCATGATAGAAAATTAAAATCCATCTACAGCATAAAATACAATTTCAGATGTGCATACAGACACCTTTCTCGACATGTTTTGCCATTGTAAGTTGGCTTCTTCAGGAGTTTGTCAGGCACTACTAAAACAAGAAAAGATACTAATATAAGCAGGACAAATATTAAGGAAAGAGGAACAATAATGCAAAACATATAATAAAGTAAAAAAAGATAGAAATACATTCATCAGACAATGACTGGAAGATGTCTAAACCATAAACAGAAATCCAAAAGATTGCTACCTGTGGGTACAGATGGAAAGGCCTCGAGAGATATAAAAAATATATATATGTAGGCCGCGATAAATCAGGGAAAGAACCTCATAGAAGGAATCATGTGGTGTACCATAGAGATGAGGATAATATTTCAGGGCACGTAAACACACAAGTGCACACTTGAAGATGCTGAAAAGTGGCAACAACCACCTAGGGAAAGGATAAAAATATGTATATGAATATAAACCAAAAAGTATAAAAATTAATAAAAAAGGGGGTGAATGTGTATATATTGATTAGAAACTGGAACAGGACAGCAAATAAATACCTGGCCCCTGCTATATTATCAATTCACTAGGAATGTTATGGATAAATGTATCTCATGATATCCAAGAGTATCCATTCTAAAACAAAAAGATATATAGAAGGACATATAAGGATATATATGAACATACGCCTCAATACATAAATACTGAAGTAAAATAAGGATACCAAACGGTACCCTTAGAGAGCATATGGAAAAATTTGCTACCTGGTAAATAATGCTATGATGTTTTTAGTCCGGATGGAAAAGGACAATCAAAGCCGATCAAGCGGCGTCAGTTTGAGACCAATCTAAAAAACATATACCGCAAAGTAAAGATCCAAGTAAGAAAACCTATGAAGAAGACCTCCAACTGGATCTGAATGTTCAATTACCTCTATGCATAACTTGCGACAGTAATCCTCTCCCGATAGCGCTGGCCATGCCAATGCACAAACAAACAGCAGCTCATTTAACCCCACCTCCTCCCTCCCATTGTGCGCCCATTCGCGCCAAACAAATGGGTGGAGCGGACGCATCAATTCCATCGCCGAGTTCCGCCGGCGTCATACCGGAAGTGACGAGTGATCAGGTGGGTAACCGGAAATGGCAAAGGAAAACGCCATGCCGTGCATCGGAAGTGACGTGAGTCCATCCAAATATGTCAATATGACGCATCTGAAGCCAAATGTGGAAAGGTTGATACTGGCAAGCAAACAGAAGTGTGCGAGCCATCGCTGTTTTAAACCCATGGATGACACAAAAGACAACCGGGCCAAGGATGGAAAGAAGGCAGGAAGCCATAAACATGGCACTCACCTGCCAAGGCGAGCACAGAGGATCTGTTGATGGGCGGCGCCAGCCACAGCATCCAGAAACTTTCTGGACCCGTGGCTGGACGCCCTGGGCGTCTGTATGGTCACCTCGATTCCCTCTTAAAGAAGTATCCCCCCTTAGGAAAAGATTGGACTCAACATAGTTGAGAAAAATAAAAAATAAAGGGATTATATATAGGTAAAAAGATTGAATAGAAATACAGAGAAAACCAATGAAAAACATTGGTATAGGAACTATTTACAGTAAAAGATAAGCAATCCCAGTCATTTATCGGATGAATAGCAAAAAACTAATACAAAAAAGCAGAATAAATAAACAAAAAGGAGTTTTGTTTAATGCAAAATCAGCGCAAAAAACATGGCATGAATTCAACCTCAGAGGAACGGTTTATAACTAATGGACTCATTTAACCCTGGATAGGAGGTGGCAGCCAGGGAATGTATCCATCTTGTCTCCCTTTGTAAGAGGCTCTTATCCACATCCCTACCTCTCTCATTTAAGGGTCAATTTTCCAATGCAAAGAATTTAATCTTTGATTAGTCGAAAGAGTGGTAAAGACCACTATGTCGACTTATTGGAGTCTCCATTTTTTTCTTTTGAATGAGGGACACATGGTCCCTAACTCTATGAAAAAATGGCCTCTTTGTTTTCCCCACGTAAAAAGAATTGCATTCACATTTCATGAGGTATACAATACCAATCGACTGACAATTGGTGACGAAACTAGGCCTATATACAACTCCACTGGGAAGGAGTATTTCAGAGGAGTTGAACATAAATCTACAAAATTTGCAACGACCTCTCCTCCTTTATGTCCAAACTGGCCAATAATGGATATAACCTTAAATTCACCATGACTTGTGACCAAAAGGTCATAAATTTCTTGGACATTTCCATATATCTCAATATGGATGGCACCTTAGGTTCCTCCCTTTTCAGAAAGCCATCAGCTGGCAATACAATACTGCATGCTGCTAGTTCCCATCCCAAATCTTTGGTGCAGAGCATACCATACAGCCAGTATTTAAGAATCAAAAGAAATTGTAGTCGAGATGAAGACTTTGAACTATCCTCCTATCCAGGGTTAAATTAGTCCATTAGTTATAAACCGTTCCTCTGAGGTTAAATTCATGCCATATTTTTTGTGCTGATTTTGTATTAAACAAAATTCCTTTTTGCTTATGTATTCTGCTTTTTTGTATTACTTTTTTGCTATTCATTGGATAAATGACTAGGATTGCTTGTCTTTTACTGTAAACAGTTCCTATACTATTCCTTCAGAACAAGGTTAAGGCATCTTCTAGTGAAACTAATAGGGATGAGCTTCGTGTTCGAGTCGAACATACGTTCGACTCGAACATCGGCTGTTCGATCGTTCGACGAAGATCGAACGATTTGGGCCGTTCGCGCCAAATTCGAGTGACGCGAACGGCCCACAATGCACTACGCCATCGCAGTGTCATCCAGGCGCTGTGATTGGCCAAGCATGCACTGTGACCCCGCATGCTTGGCCAATCACAGCGCCGGCAGCGAGGAGAGCAATGATTGGCCACAGGCAGGATGCCTGTGGCCAATTATTGCTGAGGGTGTTTAGTACACGCCCCACACTATAAAAGGCCGCCAGCACGGCGGCCTAGTGTAGTGTGTTCCGGAGCAGGGATAGAGCAGCATAGGCAGGGACAGTGACTGTTATTTCTTTCTTGCTTAACCTGGATTCCTTTAGTTTAGGGAAAGAGAAGGATAGGTAGGGAGAGTGTCAGTGTGTTTTGTGCTTGTGCTATAGTGTGCTTAAAAAAAACATTTATTCTAGGGACAGAAAACTGTAGGTAGGGACAGTGTCAGTTTCTTTCACTCTGCAAGTCCTTGTTTCCAGGGACCTGGAAGGACAGTGAGTGAATTGTCCTTGTGCTATATTGTGCTTAAAAAAACATTTATTCTAGGGACAGAAAACTGTAGGTAGGGAGAGTGTTTTTTTTCTTTCACTCTGCAAGTCCTTGTTTCCAGGGACCTGTAAGGACAGTGAGTGAATTGTCCTTGTGCTATATTGTGATTAAAAAAAACATTTTTTCTAGGGACAGAAAACTGTAGGTAGGGAGAGTGTCAGTTTATTTCACTCTGCAAGTCCTTGTTTCCAGGGACCTGTAAGGACAGTGAGTGAATTGTCCTTGTGCTATATTGTGATTAAAAAAAACATTTATTCTAGGGACAGAAAACTGTAGGTAGGGAGAATGTCAGTTTATTTCACTCTGCAAGTCCTTGTTTCCAGGGACCTGTAAGGACAGTGAGTGAATTGTTCTTGTGCTATATTGTGATTAAAAAAAACATTTTTTCTAGGGACAGAAAACTGTAGGTAGGGAGAGTGTTTTTTTTCTTTCACTCTGCAAGTCCTTGTTTCCAGGGACCTGTAAGGACAGTGAGTGAATTGTCCTTGTGCTATATTGTGCTTAAAAAAAACATTTATTCTAGGGACAGAAAACTGTAGGTAGGGAGAGTGTTTTTTTTCTTTCACTCTGCAAGTCCTTGTTTCCAGGGACCTGTAAGGACAGTGAGTGAATTGTTCTTGTGCTATATTGTGATTAAAAAAAACATTTTTTCTAGGGACAGAAAACTGTAGGTAGGGAGAGTGTTTTTTTTCTTTCACTCTGCAAGTCCTTGTTTCCAGGGACCTGTAAGGACAGTGAGTGAATTGTCCTTGTGCTATATTGTGCTTAAAAAAAACATTTATTCTAGGGACAGAAAACTGTAGGTAGGGAGAGTGTTTTTTTTCTTTCACTCTGCAAGTCCTTGTTTCCAGGGACCTGTAAGGACAGTGAGTGAATTGTTCTTGTGCTATATTGTGATTAAAAAAACATTTTTTCTAGGGACAGAAAACTGTAGGTAGGGAGAGTGTTTTTTTTCTTTCACTCTGCAAGTCCTTGTTTCCAGGGACCTGTAAGGACAGTGAGTGAATTGTCCTTGTGCTATATTGTGCTTAAAAAAAACATTTATTCTAGGGACAGAAAACTGTAGGTAGGGAGAGTGTCAGTTTATTTCACTCTGCAAGTCCTTGCTTCCAGGGACCTGTAAGGACAGTGAGTGAATTGTCCTTGTGCTATATTGTGATTAAAAAAACATTTTTTCTAGGGACAGAAAACTGTAGGTAGGGAGAGTGTTTTTTTTCTTTCACTCTGCAAGTCCTTGTTTCCAGGGACCTGTAAGGACAGTGAGTGAATTGTCCTTGTGCTATATTGTGCTTAAAAAAAACATTTATTCTAGGGACAGAAAACTGTAGGTAGGGAGAGTGTCAGTTTATTTCACTCTGCAAGTCCTTGTTTCCAGGGACCTGTAAGGACAGTGAGTGAATTGTCCTTGTGCTATATTGTGATTAAAAAAAACATTTTTTCTAGGGACAGAAAACTGTAGGTAGGGAGAGTGTTTTTTTTCTTTCACTCTGCAAGTCCTTGTTTCCAGGGACCTGTAAGGACAGTGAGTGAATTGTCCTTGTGCTATATTGTGCTTAAAAAAAACATTTATTCTAGGGACAGAAAACTGTAGGTAGGGAGAGTGTTTTTTTTCTTTCACTCTGCAAGTCCTTGTTTCCAGGGACCTGTAAGGACAGTGAGTGAATTGTTCTTGTGCTATATTGTGCTTAAAAAAAACATTTATTCTAGGGACAGAAAACTGTAGGTAGGGAGAGTGTCAGTTTCTTTCACTGTGAAAGTCCTTGTTTCAAGGGACAGAGAAGGACACCTGAAGGTAGCCCTTATTGCTTTTTTCCCATCTCCCTGCAGGCCATCTATTAGAATGTCTGGAAGGCAAACAAGGAGAGGCAGACAGTCAGGAGGCAATAAAAGAGGGCAAGCAGGCTCTGTGTCTGGGGGCAACAGTGCTGGTCGTGGACGCGGTGCATTGTCATCAGCACATGGCCATGGGACACGCTTGTCCTTCTTTTCGGCAGCTGGACATGTTGAGCCACATCATGCCGAAGACTTGGTAGAGTGGATGACCAAGCCCTCCTCCTCCTCCTCATCCTCTCTCACCCAGGCTCAGGGTACTGGAAAAGCAGCTGCCAAAGCGTCGTCTTCCCTGGTATCAATGTCAGACAAATCATCAGTCACTCCTTCCCTAGACCCACCATGTCCTCCTCCTGAGGAGTCCCCGGAACTGTTTCAGCACAGTGTTGGGTACATGCTCCAGGAGGATGCCCAGCGTTTCGAAGGGTCTGATGATGAAACCCAGCTAGAGGAAGGCAGTAGCGTGAGAGCAGACAGAGGGGATGCTCAAGAAGGACACCAATCTGGCAGTCATGTTCCAGCAGCTGCAGCATACTGCCAGATTGGCTCCAGTGATGAGGAGGGAGGGGATGATGAGGTCACTGACTCCACGTGGGTGCCTAATAGGAGAGAGGAGGAGGAGGAGGATGAGGAGGAGGCACATCTCCAACGAGGCAGGATGCCCTTTGGTGGCCAGCGTAAGGGCAGTACACCGACGGAATCACACCGCAGAGCTCCGCCTGTGCAGGGCGCTGCCTCTGCCCGTCATTCAAAAAGTTCTTTGGTGTGGGCCTTTTTTGAGGCTAGTGCATCAGATCGCACAGCTGCTGTTTGCAACATATGTCTCAAGCGTATATCGCGTGGCCAAAACATCAGCCGCTTGGGTACCACATGCCTGACCAGACATATGTTGACCTGCCATGCAGCTCGTTGGCAAGCCTACCTCAAAGACCCACACCAAAGAACAAAGCGGACCTCTCCTTGCACCGCATCAGCTGGGATCTCCAACCCCACTATAACTTCAGTCCTCTCTGAAACATGCACTGAGAGGAATGAAGGTGTAGAATTAGGTGTGTCACAGCCAAGTACTTGCGCCCAATCTGCTAGCAGTACACCGACGTCCGATTCTAGCAGGCAAATTTCCCTGCCCCAGCTGCTGGACCGTCGAAAGAAGTTCACTCCCAGCCATCCACATGCCCAGCGGTTGAATGCTAGCTTGGCTAAATTGCTAGCGCTTCAACTGCTGCCTTTTCAGTTGGTAGACTCGGCCCCCTTCCGTGAGTTTGTGCAATGTGCGGTTCCTCAGTGGCAGGTTCCCAAACGCCACTTTTTCTCACGGAAGGCTATTCCGGCTCTCTACCGGCATGTGGAAGGCAATGTCTTGGCCTCGCTGGACAGGGCGGTCAGCGGTAAGGTGCATATTACCGCTGACTCATGGTCCAGCAGGCATGGACAGGGACGTTACCTTTCTTTCACGGCCCATTGGGTCACTCTTTTGGCAGCTGGGAAGGATTCAGGACAAGGTGCAGTAGTGTTGGAGGTTGTCCCACCGCCACGCCTCCAAAATGCTACTACTGGTTGTGACACACCTCTCTCCTCCACCCCCTCCTCTTCTTCTTCCTCCATGGCCTCTTCCTGTGGTTTGTCCTATGAACCAGCGGTGCTCCGTAGCCGTTCACGGGGCTACGCAAGTACGCAGGCAAAAAGATGCCATGCCGTGCTTGCGCTGGTGTGTTTGGGGGACAGAAGCCACACTGGGGCAGAGGTCCTGTCTGCTCTGCAGGGCCAGGCCGAGAGGTGGTTGACGCCACGCCAGCTTAAGCCAGGAATGGTGGTTTGCGACAATGGCACCAACCTCCTCTCCGCCCTCCGACAGGGACAACTGACCCATGTGCCCTGTGTGGCTCACGTCCTTAACCTGGTGGTGCAGCGCTTCTTGGGCAGGTACCCGGGCTTACAGGATGTCCTGAGGCAGGCCAGGAAAGTCTGTGTGCATTTCCGCAGATCTTATAATGCCAGTGCTCGCCTGGCTGAGCTGCAAAAGGAGTTGAACCTGCCCAAGAACCGCCTTATATGTGACATGCCCACCAGGTGGAACTCAACGTTGGCCATGCTGCAGCGGCTGCACACGCAGCAGAGGGCCATCAATGAGTACCTGTGCGACTACGGCACCAGGACAGGGTCAGGGGAGCTTGTTTTTTTTTCTCCACGCCAGTGGGGCATGATCAGGGATGCATGCACTGTCCTGGCACCATTTGAGGAGGCCACGAGGATGGTGAGCAGTGACAGTGCATGCATCAGTGACACTGTACCTCTTGTCCACCTGTTGGAGCACACGCTGCGTGGAATAATGGACAGGGCACTTGAGGCAGAACAGAGGCAGGAAGAGGAGGACTTCCTTGCCTCTCAAGGCCCCCTTTACCCAGACAGTGTTCCTTCTGTCCCACCCATCACACAGGAAGAGGAGGAGGAGGAGGAGGAGGAGGAGGAGGAGGAGGAGGAGGATTGTGTCAGCATGGAGGTGGAGGCTGGCACTCAGCATCATCAGCAGCAGTCTTTTAGGGATGATTTACAGTCCCAAGAAACCAGTGGACTTGTACGTGGCTGGGAGGAGGTGGCTGCGGATCATGTCGTCCTTAGTGACCCAGAGGACTCCGGAGCGAATGCCTCAGCAAACCTACGCTGCATGGCCTCCCTGATCCTGCAAAGTCTGCGGAAGGATCCTCGTATTCTTCGGATCAAGGAGAGGGACCATTACTGGCTGGCCACTCTCCTTGATCCACGGTACAAGGGTAAGGTTGCGGACCTTATGTTACCGTCGCAGAGGGAGCAGAGGATGAGACAACTCCGGGAGGCCTTGCAGAAAGGTCTGTGCAACGCGTTCCCAGAGACTGGGAGGTTGCAAACTCCTGGTCCTGGACAACGAGTTGCTGAGGCTTCGGCCAGTCAAAGAAGGAGCGGTGGGGAAGGTGGCCGTCTGACCGATGCGTTCAGACAATTCTTTAGTCCGCAGCCCCAAAGTATGATCGGTTCCAGCAACCATCGCCAGCGTCTGATAAACATGGTGCAGGAATATCTAGGGGCAAGGTCAGACTTGGACACCTTCCCCACCGAAAATCCTCTGGCTTACTGGGTCTTGAGGATGGATCACTGGCCAGAGCTTGCACAGTATGCAATTGAGCTACTGGCCTGTCCTGCATCCAGCGTTCTTTCGGAACGCACATTCAGTGCTGCTGGAGGATTTGTCACGGATCACAGGGTGCGCCTGTCCACCGACTCGGTTGATCGACTGACTTTCATCAAGATGAACCAGTCTTGGATCACCACCAGCTACCACACACCTGATGCTGATATAACAGACTAATTGATTTTACCATGTCACATCCCTTCAAGACTGATGCTGATGCTGAGTGCCTGTGCTGTTATGTTGACTGGCTATCCTCCTCCTCCGAGTCCTCAATGATACGATTGATGATGATAGCTTGGAAGATCATTTTTGTTTATGGGTGCCGCCACCAGTGCCTAACGCCCAATTTTTCAGCCCCTGTTTAACAGGGGCGTGTAATTACAATTTTTGAAGCAATACTTTGCAACAGGGCTCATTGCTGTGCTCCAAGTACAGTATCTGTGAGGAGTTGCAGTGTTGTGCCACCAGTGCCTAAGGCCCAATTTTTCAGCCCCTGTTTAAAAGGGGCGTGTCATTACAATTTTTGAAGCAATACTTTGCAACAGGGCTCATTGCTGTGCTCCAAGTACAGTATCTGTGAGGGGTTGCAGTGTTGTGCCACCAGTGCCTAAGGCCCAATTTTTCAGCCCCTGTTCAACAGGGGCATGTAATTACAATTCTTGATCTAATAATTCACAGCAGGGCCCATTGCTGCACCCACCAAGAGTAACTGTCAGGGCTTACAGTGTTGTGGCACCAGCACCACCATCAAAGGCCCAATTTTTACTACCACTGTTCAACAATTATATGTAATTAAAATTCCTGATATAATAGTTGACAGCAGGGCGTTCCAGCACCAACCAAGAGTAACTGTGAGTGCTTACAGTGTTGTGCCAACACCAACAACTAAGGGGCCTATTTCTGCAGAGTATATACGGCAGGTCCCTACTTTCAAACATCCAACTTACAAACGACTCCTACTTGCAAACGCAAGAAGACAACAGGAAGTGAGAGGAAATCTACCACTAGGAAGGAAAATTCTCTCCTGTAAGAATAAATATGGGAGAAAGGTGTCTCCTCTGTACTGATGCTTTATCAGCAATCCTTGTTTCAAGAAAAACACCACATTTCAAAAACAGTTGTCATTGGGACGGAAAGTGAGGTGAAATGTTCTGAACAGGGGCACAGACAGCAAAACAAATGTTACAGGGGTGATAACCCTTACCTATGTTTTCCAAAAAGTTTAAAAATAGATTTTTGGTCTGGAGCTACACTTCAACAATGTACCTGTTCAAAATTACAAACAGATTCTACATAAGAACAAACCTACAGTCCCTGTCTTGTATGCACCGCCTGTATAGGGCTGTTCAGAGTATATAGGGCCTTTTTTATTTTATGTGCGGGGTTCCCCTTAATATCCATACAAGACCCAAAGGGGCTGGTAATGGGCTGGGGTAGGGGGGGGGGGTCATGGGGTAGCTATGCCATTTTTCTTAAAGAATTTCATCCATATTACCGGGACCAGACATTACATTAAAGCCGCAAGCAGTTTTAAATGGCTTTTTTTTCCTTTAGAAGTGTCATTTTGTGCAGGGACAGTTCTAAACACGGGAAACACGTGGCACTTCACAGGCATACTTTAGACACCCCCCAGGTACGATATTTAAAGGAATATTTGACTTTTTTTTTTCACTTTATGCATCATTAAAATGACTGCTCCCGAAAAACGACCGTTTTTAAAACTTCTTTTTGCATTGATACATGTCCCCTGGTGCAGAACCCGGGTTCCCAAACCCTTTTTAGGACAATAACATGCATAATAGTTGTTATAATTAGCACTTTAGAATTCGAACGTTCGCATCCATTGTATTTAATAGGGTTCTAATGTTCGTTCGAACTTTCGGTCCGTTCGCGGGTTCTGGTGCGAACCGAACCCGGGGGTGTTCGGCTCATCACTAGAAACTAACTACAACTTTGCCATGGTTACCACCTTTTCACAACAATTTGGCGATATTTAGAGGATTGTCACTAAGCATTGGAGCGTTTTGAAAAATGATAAGTTTCTGGGTCCGGTTCTCCCTGACCGACCCCAGATAGTTTTTAGGGGAGTTCCTCCTCTCAAGCTTCAAATCGCTCCTAACATCTTGGATGCTCCTAACAGAGTATCGTTCTTTCAAAAGTCTAAAGGGTACCATCCATGTCATAATTGTAATGTATGTGCCATTAATAAAGACAGGAGGAGAAAGATATGCCAGTTTAACTCCCATACTACGGCAAGGTTTATGATATTAACACCTTCATTACCTGCACATCTTTGAATGTGGTTTATCTCCTGATCTGTCCTTGCGGTCTCCAGTACGTAGGACGTACGACACGTGCAATGCATGTTCGTGTCAATGAACACATCATGAATATTAGGAAAGGTTTTCCAAAGCACACGGTGTCCAGATATTATCTGGAGTGCCATAAAAAGAATACTAAAGGCATCGCCTTTCTAGCCATTGATCGTTTTAATCCTCACTGGCGAGGAAGTATGTCTAAGCGGGAAATCTCTAGACTTGAAACTCACTGGATATACGACCTCAAATGCTACACCCCTTTCGGCATGAACGTCGACTGGGACGTGAATTGTTTTATCAATAATAGCTAAAGTCCGTGTCATGAGGTTCATATCACCAGTGGGCGGTGTGTGCACACACATACAGACTTTTTTATATAAACATTATTCTTTATATAGGAAAATATTTTTTAATATATATTTTTTTTATCACGATTTCCTTTTTTGTGTCCTATTAGGATTTTTATTTTTAGGACACCATTTTTCAAATTATTTGAGCTTAATTGCTTCTTAAGCTGTTTTTCACCATAACTGCTTAATTGTTCATCATTATTATTAACCAGAGGGTAGTCCCCTCATTTTTCTGGCTGCTGGGAGCCTCCCCCTGTATTCCTCCCTTCAGCCGGATTATCCTCATTCTAATCTATGTTTGGAGATATTGGTCTTTTTAATATTATAGATTTGCTCTCATTAGATTTGTAGTTATTGGTTGTTTGCAGTAATGTCCTATTGGTCCATTATATCAATGTTCGATCTGCATGTCCTTAGTTTTACTGTGGGGCGCGCCTCTCCAGTGTTTGCGCTCCATTGACGTCACTTCCGGTTTCGTCGGTTGGATCCGCTGACCGGATGTGGACGGCTCTTTGGGTATAGTGTGGAGCGCACTCTTTCATTGTTTGCGCTCTATTGACGTCACGTCCGGTTCCGGCGGCTGGATCCGCTAACCGGATGTAGACGTCGCTATAGAGAAACGCCTTTTTTCATTAGATATGGGTCCTTATTCACTTCCGGGGACGTAGAGATGCTTCCGTCCTTCCGGGAGTGATCTCTATAGCTGTTTATAGTTCCTGTTCCTTTGATTTAACATCGCTGTTTGGCGCATGCGCGTGCGCAATGAACTGGAACTTTAACACAGCGCGGCCGCATTGCGCATGTGCGGCCAACGTTTGTATAACGTTTTTAATCATTTCAGCTGTCATCCAGCGATGCTGCCCTGTCATTGGTCAGTAGGACTGGGTTTCTGGGTACTTATGTGGGCGTGCTTGTATCATTGGCCACGCCTCTGATGATATCCACATTGGATGAAACATGTCAGGCTGGCCGATGCAAGCACGCTGAGAGCCACGGAATTGTTTTTTATGCCTTGATGTTACCTGCTATTTGTAAGTAGACCACAATAAATGCTTATGCTTTTTTACCTTACGGGCTTCACTATGCTGCCTTTTTTTCTTCATATTGGGTAAAACTTCTGGCTGAGATTTGCATAGTATCTACATCCATCTTCTGAATTCTGGAAAGTGCCTTGATGTTGGTCTTCCCTATGATTGGTCCATCTGGTTTGGAGTGTCCTTTCTTCATCGTTTGACCCTCTACATCATTTTTACTACATGCCTGTTATTTTCCACTTTCTGGTAAGCAGATTGTGAGCACGTTGGTGGGGTGTCCCTTAATTCCTTTTTATCACACTGAAGCTTGGTGGCAGTTTTACATAATTTCTACATCTATCCATTGTTGATTGAACATAAATTTTTGGACTTTTATTAGTTATTTCACTGTAGCGCTGCATTTTTGGACTATATTATTTGTGTTTGCTATCAACAGACTGTGCTAGCTGCTACTCATTCTTTATTCACGGATATAACCTATATATAATCCCACTGTTTATAACCTATATATAATCCCTTTATTTTTTATTTTTCTCAAC
This sequence comes from Rana muscosa, assembly GCA_029206835.1. Classification (NCBI taxonomy): domain Eukaryota; kingdom Metazoa; phylum Chordata; class Amphibia; order Anura; family Ranidae; genus Rana; species Rana muscosa. Next base: position 14,296,234 of record JARGYO010000198.1, on the reverse strand, counting down.
TATGTTGTGAGTCCGATCTTTTCCAAAGGGGGGATACTTCTTTAAGAGGGAATCAAGGTGACCATACAGACGCCCAGGGCGTCCAGCCACGGGTCCAGAAAGTTTCTGGATGCTGTGGCTGGCGCCATCCATCGCCAGATCCTCTGTGCTCGCCTTGGCAGGTGAGTGCCATGTTTATGTACACACGATCGGATTTCCGATGGAATAAAATCCGGTTGATTTTTCCATCGGAATTCCGATGTAGCTGACTTCCATCAGTCTTGCATACACACCATCAGACAAAATTCTGACCGTCCAAAACACGGTGATGTAAAACACTCAGACGTGCCGAGAAAAATTAAGTTCAATGCTTCTGAGCATGCGTCGACTTGATTCTGAGCATGCGTGGGTTCTTTCTCCGATGGAATTCCACACAGACAATCGAATTTTTCCTATCGTTTTTTTTTTCATTGGTAAAATTTAAAACATGTTCTATTTTTTTACACCGATGAAGCCCACACACAATCGGTTTTTCCAATGAAAAAATTCCATCAGTCTTTTTCATATATATCCTTATATGTCCTTCTATATATCTTTTTCTTTTAGAATGGATACTCTCTTGGATATCATGAGATACATTTATCCATAACATTCCTATTGGATTGATAATATAGCAGCGGCCAGGTATTTATTTGCTGTCCTGTTCCAGTTTCTAATCAATATATACACATTCACCCCATTTTTTATTCATGTTTATACTTTTGTTTATATTCATTTACATATTTTTATCCTTCCCCTAGGTGGTTGTCGCCACTTTTCATTATCTCCAAGTGTGCACTTGTGTGTTTACATGCCCTGAAATATTATCCTCACCTCTATGGTACACCACATGATTCCTTCTATGAGGTTCCTTCCCTGATTGATCGTGGCCTACATATATATATCTTTTTTATATCTCTCTAGGCCTTTCCATCTGTACCCACAGGTAACAATCTTTTGGATTTCTGTTTATGGTTTAGACATCTTCCAGTCATTGTCTGATGAATGTATTTCTATCTTTTTTGACTTTATTATATATTTTGTATTATTGTTCCTCTTTCCTTAATATTTGTCCTACTTATATTAGTATCTTTTCTTGCTTTAGTAGTGCTTGACAAACTCCTGAAAAAGCCAACTTACAATGGCGAAACACGTCGAGAAACTTGTATGTATGCACATCTGAAATTGTATTTTATGCTGTAGATGGATTTTAATTTTGTATTTCATATATTTTGTAAAAATAAAAAATATTTTTTGATTTATATTTGTTTTTTCGCACCTTTAAAGTCCCATTTCAAAAACTTTTCTTATATATTTTCGCAAAAGGGATGTGGTGCCTATGACTTACAGATGACAGGTATTATTCAATATTTCCCCCCTTCTAAAGGTTGGGGTATCTGGTCTCCCGCTGGGGAAACTCTGTGGCATATCTCCTCTGACTATATCAGCACATGTCATTTTCTGGGTTTCAAACTGTAATAATTGAGGAGATACATAAATTTCATCCACAATTTTAATTAGAGGTTCAGGCCTTCCTTTGTATTCACCAGTTTGTTGGATATAGTACAAATTGTTACCCTCTTTTACCAAGTACTCCAGTGAGCACCCCTCTTTGTAGTCTTTTGCTAAACTCATTTTTATGTGTGTAGATAGGGCCTTGAAGAACATGGATTTAAACTCAGTGTTATTGTAATCTGGCTCATTTTCTGCTAAGAGGTAAGCACTTTTGAGCACAGCCAAAAATTCTGTGGGGCTTTGATTACTGGCACATCTCAGATTTTGTATAGTCGCTTTAGCCGCGGTAAAATTTTTGTACTGCCCAAATTCTAGATGACAGCGGTGTTTAATTTCTTGCCATGAAGTACCAGACAGACCTTTTAAAGATTCGCAGAATCTACGGTGTTTGGTTTCAAATACCCACGACAAGAAATTAATCCTAAACTGGTCATCATCTAGGCCTAAAGCTGATGAGGTATTTTCATAGGTCTCGATGTGGTTAATAACGCACATGGATCCCTCTTCCTCAAGATTGGGAACGCATCATTTAAAAATGTTATTTCTGAGGCGTCCTGTTTAGGGGTGCCTGCCATTTCCTCTGATCCCAGAGAAAACTGATTAGACCTACTTTCATGTGGTGGTTCAATTCCCCCCCCCCCCCTACAGATGGCTTGGGGTAGGATATGGGTTCTTTTTCTGATCCCTCTCCATTGTCTAACTCCCACATTTCAGATTGAGAGTCAGATATTAGATTTTGGTCAGATTCTATACTTTCAGGGTTAAATATCTGAGCCTTACCTTGGGGCATTAACTTCAATAGTTTTAATTCTTCTGATGGCTTAATTAGGGATTCCTGTCCTGACCTAAGCTGATTTGTTTCTTCTTTTAAATTTCCACTGTCTATTACTCTGCAACTTTCGTCAGGAGACTCTTTTCCTGCAGAAAACTCTCTATCTCCTCTGTTAATTTTTTCCACTCTTTCTTTAATTGGTGAAATTTTTCCTGAATTATTTTAACGTTTTTTTGCAACTGTTCTATTTCATCTTGCACTGTCACTATAGACTCGTGATAACGGTCTGCCTTGTCATTGGTCTTCTTTCTATTTTTAGTGAGCTCACATTCCTTTTCTGTTAAATGTGGCTGGGATTCTAAGATATCACTCTCCTGTTGGGTATTTTGACGTTTAAACTCTCTATAAAGATACATAAAGATAATGCATAATTCAACAATAATGTGATCTATAAATATTATATAAACAAATAATTATACATTCAATTATTATACATTATACATTCAATAAAAAAAAATGTGAAAAATAAAAAAACAGTTCATATGTAGGTTTCCAAAACTGTCACCGCTGTGTAAAATCCTATTTAAATGGATCCAATATTCAGTGCACACCACCACCTGCTAAAATGCCTGCTCACCTCAAGGATGAGTATAAAACTCATAGACAGATCACTCCTCGTGTCCACCACGATCAATCCACTTTTCCAATGGCAGTGTAGCGCTACCCCCAGTTAAGAGAGCCGCTGGATTTGTTTTCGAGCCCTGTGTACAGCACCACCAACCCCCGGCAATCTGCTCGACCCTGGCACAGTTAGTCTAGGGGTTATATTTTTATCGTAATCAATTGGTATTGTAAAGGCACCCTCTTTACAGTAAGACAACACACAAATGTTAAAGATTAAGTATAACAGCTTTACTTTGGTTGTAAAAAGGCTTAAGCAGAATATAATACACACAACCGGCTTGCAGAGCCCTGCAGCAATCAATATAGCACACAATTATGGTATACACGCCCTGTGGCGCAGTAAACAATATCCTATCTCCCCACCCTGGCCAGGCCTGACCCAGAATAAATCTCAGTCCTTCCTATAGGGATTTCTTTGCATGCAAACTTTCGGTGGTGCACTTGATGAATGGTATTTGTAATCCACAAACTGGCAATCACTAAGAACACTATGCTGGGGGGGGGACACTTCAACTCTGTCCTGCTACCGATCCCCCAATGGAACAACAAGCAAACGATTGGTGAGCCATGGCAGTCTATAGGCCTAGAATCTGTAAAGTCTATTTGATTGAGCAAATGCACCACTCCGGGCGCGATCCCAGCCCGGGACTTTCACCTGCTGTGTCTCCGCACACAGCGTCTGCAACGATCGGGTCCCCGATCCAACTGATGTCCTCACTCGACAAGTCAGATGCCACCCAGGTTCCGCAGTGGGGTGGAAGGCTCTTTGGAAGTTGCGCAAGGCCCAGGCTTCAGGCCTTGCACTGCAGCAGATCCGCACAGGAAGAACCTCTTGCTTGCAGTGCGGTGTCCAAAGAGACCGAGCTCCGCCTCTCCTCCGCCTTAAATAACCCCTCCCATGAGTCTCTGCGGTGGCTAACTGCACTCTGGGTGCCGAACAGGGTTCTGGGTAACGTAGTCCCGGGGCCTTAAAGGAGACCCCGCTACAGTAGTAATTCCTACAGTCCCCAGACTGCACCTCTGTGTGGTTAATCAACGTTTGAATTGTCTCCAAACAACACCTTCCTCCACTCGCTTTTCAATAATCAATTCCACTTATATTTCCAGGGGTTAAGGACATGAAACAAAAAACACAAGTACCATAGTGTTCTCTGCTCTTAAATTTATAAAAAAAAAGCCCCCCTAAAAAGTTACACTTACAAGAAATATCAATAAAAACAGCATATATCAAATCACCAGCTCATTCTCACAGAAAAGACGGAGAGGCAGGAGAGCAGGAAGGAAGCTCCAAAAAAAGAAAGTACTGGTAGGTGAATGGATTTTTAATCTCAGTGGGGTCCCCTTAAACAGCAATGAGGTTAAGGTATTAGACAAAGGACTCAAATTCGCCCCTACCAAGAATCTCAATAAATTTGACACTTATGTTAAAGTGGAGCTCCACCCTAAATTTTGACTTGTGCTGATCGGATTCCTCCCCCCCTCCGGTGTCACAATTGACACCTTTCAGGGGGGAGGGGGGTGAAGATACCTGTCTAAGACAGGTATTTTCACCCACATCCGGGAGTCCTCTCTCCAGGAATCTGCGGTAGTGACGTCACTTCCCCCAGACTTCCCGTAGTGTTCTGGGAGACGCTCGGCTCCCAGAACACAGGAGGATGAATCAGAACGGCGCAGCGCGACTTGCGCATGCGCCGTAGGGAACCGGGCATGAAGCTGCAGGGCTTCACTTCCTGGTTCCCTCAGCGAGGATGGCAGAGGGAGCAGCAGAGCGACGAGCGATCGCTCGTCCTCTGCTGCGGACGTCGCTGGACTCCAGGACAGGTAAGTGTCCAAATATTAAAAGCCAGCAGCTGCTGTAGCTGTAGCTGCTGGCTTTTAATATATTTTTTTCCGGCGGATCTCCGCTTTAATATTCAAAAATATATGAGAAAGTTAAATATTCAAAAATACTTCTTATCAAACAACACACGTGTGACCAGTCAGAATAATGTATCAGGCACGTGATTACGGAATCGATCTAAATTCAATCTACCCGTCCCTGATAATAAATTCACTGAAGTATTTAAAAATGTGGTTGTGCATGATCTGAAACAATTGAGAATTAGAAAAGGACATGACCCAGAACACATCAAGAAGGGGATTCGTTCTTTTGAAGAAAAGAAATTAGTGGTCATAAGACCAGCAGATAAGGGGGGGGGGATCGTTTTAATGTCTCGAGCCTATTATAAGGAAGACATGGAAAGACTGTTAGGAGACTCTGATACATATTCATTATTGTTGTCTAATCTAGTCAAATCATATAGAGATGAGCTTTCATGTTGATAACTAAAGGAATCAAGAAAAAGATTTTAAGCCAGAAAGAAGCAGAATATTTAAATCCATCCTCTTGCTGTACCCCAGTTATTTACTTACTCTCCAATATCCATAAGGATTCTCAGAAGCCTCCAGGACGGCCCATTGTTAATGGGGTGGACTCTCTCACCTCTAGACTGGGCCAATACCTGGATGTCTTCTTGCAACCCTTGGTCACCACCACCCCAGCGTATCTGAAGGATACTAAGCATTTATTGCAGGATTTGGAAAACATTACTATTAATAATTCTCCCCTTTTTTTGGTTACTGCCGACGTAGGTTCGTTATATACCATTATTGAGCATTTAGATGCCAAACAATCGGTAAAATGGGCATTGAAAAATGCGTCTGTAGAGAAAAGACAACGCAGATATCTTTTGCAATGTCTAGAATTTGGATTAGTACACAACTACTTCTGGTATGATGGTGACTACTACTTACAGAAGACTGGTGTAGCCATGGGGGCTCGTTTTGCTCCCAGTGTGGCCAATTTATTTTTGGCCCACTGGGAGTCGGATGTTGTCTTCAGGGATACGCCGAAGGAGTTGATTAGTTACTACAGATTCATAGATGACCTGTTCATGATTTGGAGGGGAGATGAGGTCAGTCTGCTCTCCTTTATGGACAGGTTGAATCAAAATGAGAAAAACATAAAATTAACATGCTACATTTTTGGGGACTTTGAATTGAAGCGTGCAGCCAGGAAAATAGCATTGCATGGTACTATAATGCCGTCTGGTGGTGGAGCCATCTACCGTATAGTGCCATATAATAAATGCATAGACATGTAGTAACCATCATAGTAAAGTAAAAAACTTTTATTCCATGACATGATACATAGTAATAAATTAACAGAATAGCATAATGACACACTGATAGCATATTGGCCTAGAGCCACAGTAATGACATAATGACACACCAGACTAGTTGCAACGTATTCCCACAGTAAGTAATATATAGGTATATTCTAGTGAACTGTAATCATGGTATCTTGAATAAAAAGAACAGCAGGGAAGGCATCTATTATCTCGACGCGTTTCGTAGCTGTATCGCTACTCTTCAGGAGCAGATGCAGAGATATTGTCTAAAGATGTTTAAAAGTAGATATGATGAGTGATCAGTTTGGGGGGTTGTTCTTTCCCCCCCTCCCCCCTTTGTTTAACCTAGGGTTTTCTTGGTCCACTTTTTGGTTTTCACTGTTATTATTATTTAACATTAATTTATTACTATGTATCATGTCATGGAATAAAAGTTTTTTACTTTACTATGATGGTTACTACATGTCTATGCATTTACTATATGGCACTTGTGGGAGATTAGCTCGTGGGGATCACCTTTTCACAGAATGAAGGTCAGCATACAGGCAGTTTCTTTAAAACCTGGCGTATTGCCAGCTTTATTTACAAGTGGTTTGCAATAGTCATACAAAATAAACAAAACAGTAAAACAAATCCTTGCCGTCCGGCGCTAAACTATACAGTAACCGCTCTCTATACGGTGAGGGGCTGGTCCCCGTCACCCACAAAACACAAGGTGAAGTAAAGCAAACCTTTTTCTTTCAGCCCAGATCAACAGTGCTCCTCTTACTCAGATTCCCTTCTGAGGCTCAGGCCAGAGCCATGCTGTGCTCTCTTCCTGGATCTTTAAAACCCAGCTGCCTATGGATTCCAGTGAACCTGAATATCTGGACCAGAACCTAGCCAACTACAGAGGCTGGAAAAACCTGGGCCGGATTCTGGTTCAGTCCCTTACAATGGACCGAATGCGAAGTGAAATGTAGCGATTATCCTGTATCTCACCTCGCATACCGTCACATATCCTCCCCCTCTGCTCAAGCCCCTGCGGCTGAGCACTTGACCCAGCCATACAGTGCACGCGGGAGAGGGCATCAGCATTATCCTGGAGTTTGCCCGGCCTGTGCTCAACCGTGAACTTAAAGGGCTGTAAAGCCAGGAACCACCTTGTCACACGTGCATTTTTCTCCCTGTTGTCACACATCCACTTCAGGGGAGCATGGTCAGTGACCAGCCTGAACGACCTCCCGAGTAGATAATACCTCAGGGAGTCTAAGGCCCATTTAATGGCAAGACACTCCTTTTCAACAATGGCATAGTTCCTTTCGTGCTTGTTCAGCTTCCGGCTTAGGTATACAACCGGGTGCTCCTCACCATTCCTGACCTGTGACAGTACAGCCCCTAGGCCCACCTCAGAGGCGTCTGTCTGTACGACAAACTCCTTTGTGAAGTCCGGGGTCAACAGCACCGGTAGTGCACAAAGGGCCTGTTTTAATTTTTGAAACGCCTTCTCGGCCTCAGTGTTCCATTTGACCATGACCGACCCTCTGCCCTTCGTCAGGTCAGTCAGAGGGACGGCAATAGTGGCAAAGTCAGGTATAAACCGTCGGTAATACCCCGTAATGCCTAGGAAGGCCCGAACTTGTTTCTTGTTTACGGGTTGGGGCCACTTTTGAATTGCCTCAATTTTATTGGTCTGAGGCTTGACAAGTCCCCGGCCAATAACATAGCCCAGGTACTTGGCCTCCTCCAGGCCTATGGCACACTTCTTTGGGTTAGCCGTGAGGCCTGCTTCTCTAAGGGAATCTACCACCGCCTGTACCCGGGGCAGGTGCGATTCCCAATCTGGGCTGTGGATGACCACATCGTCCAAATAAGCAGCCGCATACGGGCGATGTGGTCTCAAAGTTTTGTCCATCATTCGTTGGAATGATGCAGGGGCCCCATGCAGACCAAAAGGCATCCGCTTGTACTGAAATGAGCCCTCAGGAGTGGAAAAGGCAGTCTTCTCCTTGGCCGATTCAGATAGCGGTATTTGCCAATAGCCTTTTGTCAGGTCTAGGGTCGTTATATAGCGAGCCTGTCCCAACCTGTCCACAAGTTCGTCGACCCGGGGCATCGGGTATGCATCGAACTTGGATACACTGTTAAGTTTTCGAAAGTCTTTACAAAACCTGATAGTGCCATCAGGTTTTGGGACCAGCACTATGGGGCTCGACCACTCACTGTGGGACTCTTCTATCACATCCAACTCCAACATGTTTTTAATTTCTTTTGCGACCGCCTCACGCCTGGCCTCTGGGATTCTATACGGCTTCACATTTACCCGAACCCCTGGTTCCGTCACTATGTCATGTTGGATCACGTTGGGCAGTCCGGGTAAGGGGGAGAAAAAGTCTCTATTTTTATGCACAAACACCCTAACGTCACTTTGTTGTGCCACGGACAGGGTATCCGTGATGGGAACATCAGGTGTCACGGGTACCCGGTCGGTTGGAGGCGGGGACGTGGCCAGTAAAGTCTCTCGGTCCTTCCAGGGTTTTAAGAGATTCACATGGTAAATTTGGTGTGGTTTCCTTTTCCCTGGCTGGTAGACTTTGTAGTTTACCTCCCCCACCCTTTCGACAACCTCGAAGGGACCCTGCCACTTGGCTAAAAACTTACTTTCCACCGTGGGGACCAATACCAACACTCTGTCCCCAGGGCTGAAAGTACGGACCCTGGCACTTCGGTCATAGACCCTCCTTTGAGCCTCCTGGGCCCGCTCCATATGTTCTCGCACCAGGGGCAGGACAGCTGCGATTCGATCCTGCATCAAGGAGACATGCTCTATGATGCTTTTGTATGGGGTTGCCTCACCTGCCCATGTTTCCTTGGCAACATCTATCAGATCCCTGGGATGCCTACCATACCTGTGGACACCTGCGGAACCTCACGTATTGCAAACATGAGATATGGCAGCAAAAAATCCCAGTTTCTCCCATCTTTGTCGACCACCTTTTTTCAGCATACTTTTCAAAGTTTTATTAAATCTTTCGACCAGACCATCCGTTTGGGGGTGGTAGACAGAGGTACGGAGATGGGAGATTTTGTATAACTTACAAAGCTCCTTGGTAACCTTGGACATAAAGGGGGTGCCCTGGTCGGTTAAGATCTCTTTTGGGATCCCCAGTCGACTAAAGACATGGACCAATTCCTTGGCGATAGCCTTAGCAGAGGTATTGCGCAAGGGTATGGCCTCAGGATAGTGAGTCGCATAGTCTAGGATCACCAGAATATGCTGGTGACCGCGGGCAGATTTCACAACCGGCCCCACCAGGTCTATGCCAATCCTCTCAAAGGGGACCTCGATTATTGGCAGAGGAACGAGGGGGCTGCGAAAATGGGGAGACGGTGCCGACATTTGCCACTCGGGGCACGATTCGCAGTACTCCTTGACATCTGCATGCAATCCGGGCCAGAAAAATCTCTGGGCGATTCTCTCCCTGTTTTTTTCAAAACCGAGATGCCCCCCCATTACATGACCATGGGCCAGGTCTAGCACCACCCTGCGGAAGGGTTTGGGGACTAGTAGCTGTTCTACCTCGTCCTCTCCATGTTTTATCACTCGATACAATAAATTGTTTTTAATTGCCATGTAAGGGAAAGACACCACCCAGTTAGGATCCACCGGTTCCCCATCCAACATCTTAATGTTTTCCCTGGCTCTCATGAGGGTGGCCTCTCGTAATTGCTCAGTACAGAAATCCTCTCTCCTGACCTCTAAATCGGGTACCACATCTTGGCTACTCTCAATGTCAGGGTCAGAGGGGTTCTCCTGTTCGTTACCCTCAGGCTGGGAGCTAGCTTCCAGGTCCTCCGGCTCCCCAACCATGACAGGGAAAGGAAGAGGGTCTCTGGCTTCCTTGATCCCACCAACAGCATCCCTTTCCCTTTGGCAAAAAGGGTCTGGTGAGAGTTGCCGTGCTTCTCCAGCAGGGGGAGCTCTATCTACCAGCCTCCCTTTGCTCTCCCATAAATTCCGGAAATGGGGAAAATCTCTTCCCACTAAAGTTTCATGAAGCAGTGAAGGTACCACCCCCACTGAATGTGTTACACTTCCCCTGGGGGTATCAACCTCAACCACCGCTGTCTGGTAGTCTCGAGTGTCCCCATGGATGCAAATTACCCCAATAGTACTGGGGTGTAGTTTTGTGGGGTTCACACAATCACTCCTGACTAGGGTCACCACACTACCAGAGTCTAGCAGGGCTGTCAGGGGCTTTCCATCAACTGAAATAACACACATCTGTCTTTCAATGCGACTCTGATATGATGCAGTACATGCGACCTGTGCAAATAAAGAAATGCGTCTTTTCATATAAGCATAATCACATTGCATAGGTTCATCATTTATAGGACAGTTCGCAGCAATATGCCCTAATGCATGGCAACAGAAACATCTTATATGCTCAACCCCCAGTCCCCTCAACGGTCCCAAAGACCTTCCTGGCTGCTTTGGCCAGTCTCCAGGTCTAGGAACCACAGTCTCATCAAATCTCCCCAAGCTCTTGGACCCCGGAACAGTCTTACCAAAACCGCCGGGAGATCTTGCACCCCTAGACACACCGAAGTGGGGCGTAGATGGATTCACCAAGTCCTCAGTAGCACTGTACCTCTCCACTAGGTCGACCAGTTGGGCTGCAGTTTTGGGGTCGCCCTGTCCGACCCACTTCCTCAGAGCAGTAGGGAGTGCACGCAGATACCGGTCCATTACCACACGCTCTACGATCTGCGGGCCTGTCAAGGCCTCTGGCTGCAACTACTTCTTGGTGAGGTGGACCAGGTCAAACATTTGCGAACGGGGTGGCTTGTTGCTGGAGAAGGACCACTGATGCACCCGCTGGGCCCGGATTGCCATGGTGACACCCAAGCGTGCGAGTATCTCCGTCTTTAGAGTCTCATAATCCTGGGCCTTATCGGGTTCTAGGTCAAAATAGTTTTTTTGGGGTTCTCCTGTTAGAAATGGGGCCAAGAGACCTGCCCACTGCTCTTTTAGCCCTCCTTTGTGGACAGCAACTCTCTCAAAAGTTGCAAGGTATGCCTCAATATCATCAGCAGATGTCATCTCTTGTAGGTGATAGGATGCACGTATCATCTTTGCTTCCACTGGTGCAGGAGGTGTGGACTCCTTTTTCAGTTCTAGCAGAACCTCTGCGAACTGCCGGTTCATCTCCTGCTGGGCCGCCTGTTGAACTGCAGCAGCGTCCTGTTGTGCTGCCTGTTGTGCTGCGACTTGGCGGCTCATCTCCTGCTGAGCCTCCCGTTGTGCTGCAACGGCCTCTGCGACTTGGCGGTTGGTTTCCCGCTGAGCTGCATTGGCCTGTAGCAGGGCCTTTAACATTTCCTCCATCTTCAGAAAGTGCCCGCTGAATCCACCACGTGTGGGAGATTAGCTCGTGGGGATCACCTTTTCACAGAATGAAGGTCAGCGTACAGGCAGTTTCTTTAAAACCTAGCGTATTGCCAGCTTTATTTACAAGTGGTTTGCAATAGTCATACAAAATAAACAAAACAGTAAAACAAATCCTTGCCGTCCGGCGCTAAACTATACAGTAACCGCTCTCTATACGGTGAGGGGCTGGTCCCCGTCACCCACAAAACACAAGGTGAAGTAAAGCAAACCTTTTTCTTTCAGCCCAGATCAACAGTGCTCCTCTTACTCAGATTCCCTTCTGAGTCTCAGGCCAGAGCCATGCTGTGCTCGCTTCCTGGATCTTTAAAACCCAGCTGCCTATGGATTCCAGTGAACCTGAATATCCGGACCGGAACCCAGCCAACTACAGAGGCTGGAAAAACCTGGGCCGGATTCTGGTTCAGTCCCTTACAATGGACCGAATGCGAGGTGAAATGTAGCGATTATCCTGTATCTCACCTCGCATACCGTCACACACTATAGATGGCTCCACCACCAGACGGCATTATAGTACCATGCAATGCTATTTTCCTGGCTGCACGCTTCAATTCAAAGTCCCAAAAAATGTAGTTCCTTTATATCAACCTATCGGGGATGGAGGTACATCTAGCTGGCCTCACCCAAAAGTCCCAACCTCTTAGTTTCAATTCAATATGCCTGTCGGGGATGGAAGCGTGCACCAATTTACCATTTTTTACCATTTAGTATTTTCCAGTGCCAGCACCCATTGGCTGCCTTTCTCTTTTTAATGTTGTACTTTATCATGGTAGCCCTTATTACATGCAGGTGACAGAGACTGTTTAGAACTCACCTGTTCTAACTCCCTTTTTTGGTCATTATATTCATTTAGCCTGTCCTCCTTGCATGCCATCTTGGTTATGCTGGCGGGACCTTCGGTCTGCGTGGCGTGGCTGGCTCTCTCTTATGGCCCCGGAACCTGCGATCGGCTTCAGGTATCCTCCCATTTTCCCCCCTACCCTTTGCTGGTGTTGCGGGGGTGGGGGCGAGCGTCCTGCTGCCGATCGACGTCACGCTCCCTCCACGCCGTACGTGTTACATCATCATTGATGGCATTAGTGCGTCGGCGTGATGCTTATAACATCAGCGCCATACACACAGCGATGGTTGGTCAGCAGGCGAGTGGTGGTCCTCTCTCCCTTGTGTGCCGCCACGTGACGTTGGCAGCTATACCCATACACTGAAGTTTCATTACTTCAGTCCACCCTAGGAAGCCTTCCCTGGGACCTCCCCCATGTACACTTCTACGCCATTATTTGGACCTAACCTTTCACATAGGTGATCCAGGTATGACATTGTTACACATTTCACTTTTTATCACTACTGTGTTTTCTTACTCTATTCCACTCCATGTAGTTTTTGGGGGGTTGTTCTCCCCCCCCCCTCCCCCCTTTGTTTCACCTAGGGTATTCTTGGTCCACTTTTTGGTTTTCACTGTTATTATTATTTTAACATTAATACAACATTACTTATTTAGCTACCACTGCACCTATTATATTAATGGATGAAATGCTACAATTTTTTAACCCATAAATAATCACTATGCCATGCACCATCTACTATATTATAATTCCTATATTGATTCCTACATTTATTTACTAATAATACTATTATATTATAATTTTTTCAGATGGTATACACCCTTATGTCCTTTTCACAACCCATGGGGCAACTACCCTCGGAATGTTCTTCCCCTGGTTGGTTTTTCCATCTTGATGCTTTTGGGGTTAGCCGCCTCAGGTTCCGGGGCAGACTGACATTACAGCCTACCTCCAGTTCCCTCAGTCCATGTCCAGACTCTGATTTGACTTGCAAGTATGAGTGACCAATTTTTACTATTTTTATTTTTCTATAGTCTTTATAAAATTTTTACATGATCACTCATCATATCTACTTTTAAACATCTTTAGACAATATCTCTGCATCTGCTCCTGAAGAATAGCGCTACAGCTACGAAACGCGTAGAGCTAATAGATGCCTTGCCTGCTGTCCTTTTTTTTCAAGATACCATGATTACGGTTCACTGGAATATACCTATATATTACTTACTGTGGGAATACGTTGCAACTAGTCTGGTGTGTCATCATTATGTCATTACTGTGGCTCTAGGCCAATATGCTATCAGTGTGTCATTATGCTATTCTGTTAATTTATTACTATGTATCATGTCATGGAATAACAGTCTTTTACTTTACTATGATGGCTACTACATGTCTATGCATTTACTATATGACACTATAGATGGCTCCACCACCAGACTGCATTATAGTACCATGCAATGCTATTTTGCTGGCTGCACGCTTCAATTCAAAGTCCCAAAAAATGTAGTTCCTTTATATCAACCTATTGGGGATGGAGGTACATCTAGCTGGCCTCACCCAAAAGTCCCAACCTCTTAGTTTCAATTCAATAAAATTAACATGGCAGTATAACAAACAGAAAATTGTGTTTTTAGATGTGGAGATATACATTCAAGAAGGGGAAATTCTCACAAAAAATTACTGTAAGCCTACGGACAGAAATGGCTATATAGCCATGGACAGTTGCCATCATAGGCCATGGTTAATAAATATTCCCAAGGGACAGTTCGTCCGACACAGGAGGAACTGTACCAGGAATGAAGAATTTAAGTAAAAAGCAGTAATGTTTGAAGAAAAATTCATACAAAAAGGCTATGATGTTCAGCTGGTCAATAAACAACTAGAAGAGGTGAAGAATATGGAAAAAAAGAGTTGCTGAAAACTAAAGAAAAGGTAGCAAGGAACGAGGGAGAGGAATATAGAATGGTGTTAAGTAATAATATTCAGAAGAATAAGATCGAGAATATAATTAAAAAACACTGGAATGTATTACTGAGAGATAAAGTATTGGGAGGTGTTCTCCCCCAGTGTCCTTTATTTGTGTACAAAAAAGCACCTAATCTGAGAGACATTTTAGCGCCAGGAGTGTTAGACCCCCCCAATAAAAACAACCAAACAGGTACCCTAACTCTCTTCCTTACGGGTTTTTACGCTTGTGGGAGATGCTTGGCGTGTAGGACCATGAAAGGGAGTTATGTAAAGAAGAAAAGTGAATTTACAGCCACAGCGTCAGGAAGAACACATAAAATGGAAGATTTTATAACTTGCTCTTCAGAGGGGGTGGTATACATGTTGGAGTGTTCCTGCAAACTTCAATATGTTGGTCGGACATCTAGACCTCTATTGGTTAGAGTGCGGGAGCACATCAACAATATTAAAAAAGGAAGAAAAGAATATTGCGTTTCCAAGCACTTTAGAGAGATTCATAATAGGAATCCCAAGCAACTTAAATTCTGGGCGATTGAGAAGGTGAAGCATCACTGGAGAGGCGGCAACTTTATAAGACAATTGAGCCAGTGCGAGTCTGCCTTGATATATGAGACCCAGGTTTTAGCGCCCAGGGGGCTTAATATAGATTTCGATCTGAATTGCTTCATGTATAATGGCTAAGTGGGGTCGCATAATAAATGCACAGTAGATTTTATGATTAACAATTTTAATATGTTTATAAAGTGATATATGGTCATAAAATAGGTGTAACGTGGCTTGTTGGTCTAGGGGTATAATTCTCGCTTCAGGTGCGAGAGGTTCTGTGTTCAAATCCCGGACGAACCCAAGCTTTATATATTATTATTTTTTAGCTTAGTTGTAGAATCGATTTTTCACATATGTGATTGATTCCTACTTATTAATTTTCTATAAATTTAAATTTTTAATGAATGGCCGATGAGGTCCTACTAAACATATAGTTTGTCCCCGTAGATAAAGATATAAATAGGAACATCTTTTAATTTTATTTAATTTTATTTTAGACTTGGTTTTTTATTGTATGCATATGGCGATACATTGTGCACTCATGTGGAGATTAGATTGTAATGGGACATTACCACGGAGGTCAGCGGTGTGATCGAGTGAGAGCACCCTGCAGGTATGCAGATCTGGGTGACACACTCTCCAGCTCGATGAAAGTGAGCTCTGTAGTCACAGGAAGAGGGAGTGTCCTCACAGACTGTGGACGGCTGTGGTGATGCCTGAAGCGTTGCCCAGGCAACAGTTAGGTATTTAAGGTTTCACCTAATTTGACCCACCCATCTACTGATGAAGGCCAATGAGAGGGTTTAGAAGGGAGGAGTCGAATCTGTGATGTCAGGCGAAGCACCGTGAGTGTAGATCTGCGGTGAATGAGCTGGTGATTTGATATATGCTGTTTTTATTGGTATTTCTTGTAAGTGTAACTTTTTCAATTTTTTTTTTTAAATACATTTAAAAGCAGAGAACACTATGGTACTTGTGTTTTTTGTTTCATGTCCTTAACCCCTGGAAATATAAGTGGAATTGATTATTGAAAAGCGAGTGGAGGAAGGTGTTGTTTGGAGACAATTCAAACGTTGATTACCCACACAGAGGTGCAGTCTGGGGACTGTAGGAATTACTACCATTGGTAAAGTGGATTGATCGTGGTGGACACGAGGAGTGATCTGTCTATGAGTTTTATACTCATCCTTGAGGTGAGCAGGCATTTTAGCAGGTGGTGGTGTGCACTGAATATTGGATCCATTTAAACAGGATTTTACACAGCGGTGACAGTTTTGGAAACCTACATGAACTGTTTTTTTATTTTTCATAAATTGTTTTATTGAATGTATAATTATTTTTTTATATAATATTTATAGATACGCAGCGCTGCACTATTTTCACAAAATTAATATTGCAATAGGTGTGGTGTATCACTATAAGTGTTCCGCAGCTGTATAGACACTCACAGGGGTATATTTGATTTTTTTTTCACGTCATTATAGGAGTAATTTATTAGCATTGTCACAATGTGTTCAAGCCTTTTTATTTCCCTTGTCTCAGAGGAGCTGTCTTTGAGTTCATAGATTTGACATTCCGCGTTCCACACGTCTTTTACTAAATGACGGGCGCGTCTTTTACGGTCTTTAATGTATTCTTCTTAGACAATCTTTTTCTGACGTTATCTGCCATTTCAATTTTAGAAATCATTTCCAACATTTCCTGTACCCGTACCAATTTTCTCTGAGTACTCATATTACCACTAAGGGCTGACTCTTGATAATCCCCCATCAACATAAAATTCACTCTTAATTGGGCCATGTGCCAACGTGATGAACTATCCCACAATCATAAGGTCTTTATCCGGAATGTCCTGGATTTTTGTTTGGGACATAATTTTTTCTGGTTTGACGTTGATTTTTATTCTCAACGAAAAGGTGTTGCTATGGGGGCTAAATTTGCCCCCAGCATAGGGAATTTGTTTATGGGGGAGTGGGAGGATAAAACAATTGTTTCTGTTGCCCGTACCTCACTCCTTCTATATAAAAGATATATAGATGATTTTTTTTTATCTGGGAGGGGCCTCTCGACTCTTTACAAGAATTTTTAAATGAGCTGAATTTGAACCATAACAATATTAAGCTAACTAGCGAGTATAGTCAAAGTGACATACATTTTTTAGACGTCAGTATTTTTAGACAAGGAAACAGGTTGGGAACTAAGGTACATTTAAAGCCCACCCATTCTAACAGTTATTTGCCTATTAACAACGGTCACCACCCAATGTGGCTTAAAAATATTCCAAAAGGACAAATCACTAGGATGAAGAGGAATTGTTCTAATGAAATGAATTTTTCCCTCTTCATCTTTCAGGACAGCCACCTTAGAGAGATCCCGGCTCCTCCCCTCTCAGGAAACACCGCCTTCAATCAGAGATTTAAGCCTCATTCTCCCGCCAGACCCTCAGTTATGGTGTTTCCTCCGGTGGGGAGACACCGCCAAGGAACCAAGCTGAGCAGCTGGCGAGGCTGGAGCTATTTCCTGGGAGGGAGGGAGACAGTTCTCTTTGGCTGTCCCACTCTCTCTCTCTTACCGTCTTTTTTGATCCGGTCGGCTGGAGCGCCAGCAACGCCGGTTTTCAAATTTCGCGCGCCCCCGGCTTCCCTTAGTGAAGGAAGAAGCCGGGGAGGTCCGCTCTTCATCTCGCCTAGGGTGGCGCTGTGGAAGTCGCGCTAGGTTCCCCCCTGCCTCACGGCAGTCAGCATGGAGCCTGAAGGCTGTTCCGGATGACGGGCGACGTCAGTTCCTGGAGGGGGCGTGCACCTTCCACAGGATCCGCGTCTTCCGGTTCCGGACGCGGAATATGAAAGCGGACCAGGCGCTGGCTGGTGCGGCCTCTTGTCAGAGCTGTGGAGACAGCGATTCAGGTCCTGTTGTGACCACGTTCCTCGCGGAGATGTCGGAAGCAGAGGCTCCACGAACAACTCCGGGAGACAGCAGCACCAGCCACTCAAAGGTAAGAGGAACCCTGGGGTGGTGTTCCCTTACTGGTCCCCGTTAGCTCCACGGGTGTTTTATCCCTCCCTGGTGGTCGGGGGGGTAAAGGGGTGTGTCTGGGACCCTGGTGGTGGTTGGTCCTGGGGGGGGCACCCCTGGTGTTCCTCTGTTTAGGCTGGTGGATTTTAGTTTTACACTGCTCTCTCTCTCTCTCTCTCTTACAGAAAGCCACGAGTAAATCACCCCATGGGTCTAGGAAGAAGTGTCCTTCATGTAGAACCACCATGGGGGATTCCTGGGCCAAGGCACTCTGTAGGGAGTGCATTGATGGACTAGTTAGGGAGCAGGCAGCAGAGCAGGGGGCGGACCTGGCAGCATCAGTAAAGGAGCTTTCCAGCACCTTCCAGTCCTTTCAGGCACTTTTTTCCTCTTTCCAGTTGCCTCAGCCCCAGAGTAATCCTCCACCAGCGCAGCAGAGTGTTGCCCCCACCCTTACGGTAATGCTCCCTAGTAGTGGTGAGCAACCGCAGGATTCCAGAGAGGAAATTGAAGATGAAGCAGACAATGCAGCTTCAGATTCTGAAAGTGAATCAGTACTAGAGGAGTTGGACGGGGAGTCCACAAGCTCCTCACGGTATAAGCTTTCGCTTGAAGAGGTGGAGGAGCTCTTAGGAGCTATCCATACCACCTTAGGTATTCAGGAAGAAAGGAAGACACTATCCTTACACGACCAGATGTACAGGGGCTTAGGGGAACAGAAAAAGAGAGTGTTCCCGGTCCACGAGGTCCTGGTCGATGCCATTAAAAGAGAATGGCAGGATCCAGAAAGGAAACCTTTCTTCTCAAAGACTTTGAAGAGAAGATTTCCCTTTGCTGAAGACGAGTGTCTAGTCTGGAATAAATCTCCTAGATTAGACGCTGCCTTTTCCCAGGTCTCAAGGCACACGGACCTGGCCTTTGAGGACATGGGAGTCCTTTCTGACCCCATGGATAGAAGGATGGACTCCCTTCTAAAAAAGTCATGGGATTCATCCCAAGGAAATCTCAAACCTGCCATGGCGGCCACAGTGGTGGCCCGCAACATGGAGTATTGGCTTACACAGATCAAAGCTCACATTGAAGCAGGTACGGCGAAGGAGACAATTCTTGCCTCTTTCCCCATGCTACTCAAAGGAGTTGCATACCTTGCAGACGCGTCTGCGGAGTCAATACGCATGTCAGCAAGGTCTACTGCCCTGACCAATTCTGCAAGGAGGGCCTTGTGGCTTAAGACTTGGCAGGGAGATAGCGCGTCCAAAGTAAAACTCTGTGGGATTCCCCTCACAGGGGACCTGCTATTTGGACCAGGCTTGGAGGCCGTTTTGGATTGAACGGCTGATAAGAAAAAGGCCTTTCCCCTTAAAAAGAGGTTTGGGGAACAGACCAAAAGAAAGTTTCCTCCTCAGGGGAAAAAGGAAGCCCCAAAAACCAAACAGAAGAGGGTTTGGGGACCAAAAGGAAAAGGGCGTGGGGGGGCTATTTTTCGCCCTCCTGAACAGCCCAAAAAGACCCAGTGACGGGTTCAAGGTGGGAGGAAGGTTGAGGGTCTTCCTCCCACAGTGGGAGATGATCACATCCAACCAATTTGTGTTGGGGATCATCAGGAGAGGATACAAACTGGAATTTTCCAATCCTCCCCCACTCAGACTGTTAATCACAGACCTCCCAAGATGTGCAGAAGAATCATCTGCCCTTCTGACCTCCCTTCAGGAGTTAGAGGAACAGGAGGTGGTAGTCCAGGTCCCAACGCAAGAGTCGGGCAGAGGCTTCTACTCCCACATTTTTGTGGTCCGCAAACCGACAGGAAAGTTCAGACTTATTCTGAACTTGAAACCCCTGAATCTTTCAGTCATCTACAAAAGATTCAGGATGGATTCAATTTATTCGGTGAAAGCCCTGCTTCCTCCAAACTGTTATATGGCATCCATAGATCTAAAGGATGCGTACCTGCACATTCCCATCGCAGAGGATCATCAGAAGTTCCTCAGACTGGCAGTAAATATGGGAAAAGGGGTAGTCCATCTCCAATTCAAGGCTCTCCCCTTTGGCCTATCATCTTCCCCCCGTATTTTCACCAAAGTGATGGCGGAAGTCTTAGCGTTCATGCGACTCAAGGGAGTCTCAGTGATCGCATATTTGGACGACCTGCTTCTGTTTGCCCCTTCTCCGGAACAGCTGTCTCGGGACCTTCAGGTAGCAAGAGACATTCTCGAAAATCTGGGCTGGCTCCTGAACCTGGAAAAATCCAACCTGGTTCCGTCCCAGAAAGTCATCTTTCTGGGATACTGGTTAGACTCAGTAAGTCAGAGAGTCTTCCTTCCACAGGAGAAGGTTATGAAGGTAAACAGTGCAATGTCAGTTCTACAAGGCAGCGGCCTAGTCTCGGTAAGAAGGGCTATGTCAGCCTTAGGGTTACTGACATCAACACTCCCAGCAGTTCAGTGGGCGGGATTACACTTTCGCCCCCTACAACTGTTTATCCTAAAGGTCTGGGACCACAGCCAGCAGTCTATAGACTCCATGATCACAGTACCAGGTCAGATCAAGCGGTCTCTCTGGTGGTGGCGAAAGGGGGCAAATCTGACACAGGGTCTAGATTGGGTCCTTCCAATATCCAGGACAGTTACAACCGATGCGAGTGGCACAGGTTGGGGAGCACACCTGGATTCCCAGTTAGTACAAGGGACCTGGAAAAAGGAGGACGCAAGGAGGTCCTCCAACTGGAGGGAGCTGAGGGCGGTCTCACTGGCCCCTCAGGTCTTTTCAGGGGGAACTTCAGGGCCAACACGTGAGAATCCGATCAGACAATTCCTCAACGGTGGCCTACATCAACAGGCAGGGAGGTACCAGGAGTGGGTCCCTGTGGAGTCTTACAGAAGACATCCTCAGGTGGGCTGAGTCCAATGTTCTGTCCCTCTCAGCATTACATCTGAAGGGGGAACAGAATCAGTTGGCGGATTTTCTCAGCAGGAAAACCCTAAGGGAAGGCAACTGGGTCTTGAGCCAGGAGGCCTTCAACATGGTCACTCAAAAGTGGGGGGTGCCATGTGTGGGACCTCTTCGCCTCAGGGCACAATGCCAAAGCAGACCTCTTCTTTTCCCTGAACAGACGAGATGGGGCACTAGGGGTGGATGCCCTGGCTCAGACCTGGGCATTCTCCAAGTGCTATGCCTTCCCCCCTCCTGTCCTGATTCCTGCAGTGCTGAGGAAATTCCGGGAGGAGAATACAACCCTAATTCTAATTGCGCCACATTGGCCAAGGAGGCCGTGGTTCTCCATCCTGAAGAGTCTGGCGGTAAAACCACCTTGGTTTCTACCAACCCAGAAGAACCTTCTCACTCAGGGCCCAGTCTGTTGTCCGCACATAGAGAGGTGGAACCTTGCAGCCTGGCTTCTGAGGAGGAATTGCTGAGGGGCAAGGGATTCTCGGATCGCCTAGTGGCAACCCTCCTAAACTGCAGGAAAAAAGAGACGCAGGTTATCTATTTGAAAGTTTGGAAGCGTTTCAATAGTTGGTGCTTGGAAAGCTCCTTTGACACCCAAAGTTCAGTAGCAGTATTGGAGTTCCTGCAGTCCGGGGCTGATAAGGGCTTGGCCCTTAGCACCCTTAAGGGGCAAGTGTCCGCCTTAAGCGTGTTCTTAGAGAAACAACTAGCCATGGACCCTTGGATAGCAAGGTTCTTTAAAGCACTAGCTAGACAGAGGCCAGTCAGAAGTCCTTCTTTTCCTGTATGGGACCTTTCCTTGGTTCTACAGGCTCTTACAGAAGAACCCTTTGAGCCACTAGATTTGTGCACAATTGAGCTTATCACCCTCAAGACGGTGTTTCTAGTGGCAATCACTATGGCAAGGCGAGTGAGCGAACTCGAAGCCCTCTCAATTAGGGCTCCCTTTTTTCAACTTTTTACGGATCGTGTAGTTTTTAAGACAGATCCGGCCTTTTTGCCTAAAGTATCTTCTAGTTTTCATAGAGGTCAAGAAATTGTTTTGCCTACCTTTTGTTCAAACCCTGTGAGGGAACAGGAACAAAAATTTCATAACTTAGACGTCAGGAGGTGCGTCCTTCAGTATTTAGAAGCTACAAAACAGTTTAGAAAGTCTGATTCTTTATTTGTTTTATTTTCAGGGTCTAGACAGGGCTCTAAGGCCTCTAGACGCAAGATAGCCAGATGGCTAAGGACAGCTATTAGTAAGTCTTACATATTAGGGGGATTAGAAGCCCCGGAGGGTGTTAGGGCACACTCTACCAGGGCAATGTCAACCTCTCAAGCAGAGTGGGCTGGTGCTTCTCCGGAGCAGATCTGTAGAGCAGCAATGTGGTCCAGCTTTACCACATTTGTGAAACACTACAGATTGGATTTGCTGACAGCCAAAGACCAGGCCTTTGGCCGTAAAGTACTGCAAGCAGTAGTCCCACCCTAAGGTAAGGTACTCGCTTATCCTCTCTAAGGTGGCTGTCCTGAAAGATGAAGAGGGAAAAACGGAGTTACTTACCGGTAACATCCTTTTCCACGAATCTTTCAGGACAGCACCGGTACCCACCCAACTATTGGATATTTTTATGAGCTCATCGTATGAGGCCGTCAGGTAAGATGTTTATATGTGAATGACATGTTTTTGTGTCTCCCCAGTTGACCGGAGGTACTCTCAAAGAACTGAGGGTCTGGCAGGAGAATGAGGCTTAAATCTCTGATTGAAGGCGGTGTTTCCTGAGAGGGGAGGAGCCGGGATCTCTCTAAGGTGGCTGTCCTGAAAGATTCGTGGAAAAGGATGTTACCGGTAAGTAACTCCGTTTTTTAAGTCAAGCACAGATTATAAAGAAAAAATTCATCGAAAAAGGATATGCTGAAGAGTGCTTAGATTCCATTATTCAAGAACCAGCAATATTACAGAGAGAGGAATTTTTGTGAGACAATATCTCGATCCAAAATCAAAATAGTTGAATGGAGCTTTATCTCGGGATTTCATTCCCAGTACAGAGAGGTAGAGGACATTTTTGCCACACACTGGCATGTCCTACTTATGGACAAGGTGTTACATTCAGTTCTACCCAACAAGCCAGGCTTTATTTGTAGAAAAGCTCTAAGTTTCTCTGACAAAATAGTAAGGAAGGTACTTGATCCCCCTACTAGGCCTTCAACTTTCTGGGATAGGGATGGATTTTTTGCCTGTAGGAAGTGTCAGGCATGTAGAGAAGTAAATAACCCTTTGAGGGCCCTTGATACGTTTATATCTACATCTAACAGGGAATTTACCATCAAGGAATTCATTACATGCAACGCCGCCTATGTGGTCTATGCTCTGCAATGCCCATGTGGGCTTATGTACATAGGCCGAACTAAGAGACTTCTGAAAGTCAGAATTGCAGAGCATATAGTCAATATTAAAATTGTTTTGAAGGACCACAATGTCTCGCTACATTTAAAATTAAAGCATAAACAAGACACCTCTGGTTTAAAATTTTGCGGCATCTACCACCTAAAACCAGCGTGGAGGGGCTCTAACCTCGTTAGAGACCTCTCTAAAAGACAAATCGAATGGATTTTCTCAGTGGACACTTTGACTCCGAAAGGGTTAAATGTCGACCTAGACATTAACTGTTTTATCAGTGACTATTAATTTTCTAACAGGACTGTTGCAAGAACATTGAATTTTTAGATGCTTTACCATTTTTTACTATTATCTCTATGTTTGCAACTTTTATTCTTAATTTTAGGATTTTGTGGGATGATTTTTTATATAACCACTATTTTAACTTTATCAAGGTTTTTATTTACAGATTTTAAGTAACTGTGAATAGTGTAATTAATGTGCTCTTCCTGCTATTTATGACCAGAGTCGTAACTGGCACATTTAAATCATGTCATTATGTGCTGAATATCATTAATGATGATTAGCAGGTTTACATATGTGATGACATATAAATGTATTACTGCTCAAGGACCTAATTTGTTAGTATATATGTGTCTAGTATCTCTGTTATATTAGCCATGTACGATTTATCTATGTGCAATTAGAGCTTGTTTGTCCCGTTCCCTCGCCCGTAGGATGCTGTCATTGTTTACTCTGGATGTGGCGATGTGCACCTGCCGACATCCGGAGCGATCTTTTGATTGGCCGGGGCGTTGTGGGGCGGGTGAATATAAGCTAGTCATCTAGTCGTGTCGGCGCGCCCTCTGTTGAAGTCAGAAATTACGAAACGCATCAGGGCGTGACCCACACAACGTTATACAGGAAGTGACGTGTGCGCTCCACCGCTGTGAGACCCAGAACCAGGAAGTGATTTGGGTCGCTCCTTGCGGTTAGCGTTGCGGATGTCGGACAGCTGACACAGTGAAGTGCACCTGGTTTTCTTCTTTTATGCTGCATTAACTGTGATCTTTTGTACGTATATTTCATGAAGGGGATATTTTGATGGAAGGGTTCATTGTTTCATAATAAAACGGGATTACGCTATGTGCGCTTATCTCTGTTTCATGATCTTTATTGGAGCCCTAATAATCCTGTGTTCTCCTGGAATGGTGGTATCTACAAGTTTGTGTTCAGAGGAATACTCTTCTTAGAGGCTGGTTTTGAGCTTAGCTCTGGTGAGTTTAACCCCCTAAGGGGAGTCTATGTCACGTGGTGGAATTGAAGTGATTGGTGGAAGGTGCACACTACTTTGATTTCTATGCTCATCCATGGACAATACTCTGAATCACTGTATTTAACATCACTCTTCAAAAAAAGACCGTCTGTGTGGAGTTGGCCACTTTTACTCAACAAATTAGCGTTGTTTCATAGTATTTGATTTATACAGTATTTATACTGTGGACGTTTTTATATACTATTATTTTGATAAAATTCACTTTGACCAGACATTTTTAGGCAATTTTTTTCCCCCCAAAAATTAATAATTAATAATTTCATGCAAAATATTATTTATGTCACCACCATAACTATGATTGATCTTGTACAAAACATCAACATTATCTCAGCAGTGCCTCCATTTATATGTTGTGCTTTTTTTTTCACAAGAACATATGTTGTGCTTTTTAAGGACAGTTTGCCCGCACAGTAATTATTATTGAGTAATTTTTAACGAAAGATATTTTTAAATACAAGTCAATATATATGACACAGTCTATGCATATGAAACTTATTCACGGAGACATGTGATCATACAAAATAGTTACTTTTATTGGTTGACAAAAAATTTAATATTTACATGAAATTAAAATACCAATTGCGTTACATGAACGACTTGAAAATCAATAAAAATACCCACAAAATGGGCATGCAGTCCCTTTGACATAGTGCCGCCATGATAACTTCTCGGCATAATCAATAACCTTGTGTAAATGACAATTAAACAGAACGTCTGTATTTTACACGTTCAACCGTTACTATACTGCAGGTAAGTAAGTTCTTCACAATGTGAAATAAATTGGACGTTTGTTTTGTCACTAAAATTGGAACTATGCATAAAGAAAAATATAATGAAAAATTGAATCTTTAGAGAAAAATCTACCAGCCATTATTGATTGATGAGAAAAAATCATAATTGCAGAATATTCAATACTTCAATATTTTAGAGAACAAAAATGAATTCAAGATAAAATCAAAATTACATAATTCCAAAATGGCTATTCTTCCTACTGGATGGTGACCAGATTTAAGATGGCTGTCGTGGCTTTCAGTTATCAGGTGTCTAGGAATCTTCATGAATGTAAAGATATGTCTTCATGCATGGTGCATGTGTATCTGAGTGAGTGTTCCCCCCCCCCCCTCAGTGTCTCCCTGTGGGAGTGAGTCCTCCATCCTCCCTGTCGGAGTGAGTGTCTGTTCATGTTACTTTTCTTGTCTTAAGTACTATCTCCAGACAATAAGATTATAAAAATTATACTAAGCTCTGCCCTTTCCAGGAGAGCGATGATTTTAAGGTAATACCACCTTCAACCACCAGGTGTCTCACATGTGTTTTGAGTTCAACTCTTTTAAGTTAGTATTTTATTTTCAGAATGTGTATTTCGTTTATATAATGCTGGGAAGATCTATATATTGTGAGGGGGTTAGCTCGGCAGCGGGTGTGTGTGACCCCCGGGATGGGCTCCCCACACAAAAACAGGCCCAGCAGACGGAGGTTGTGGTTTTCAAAATCAAAAAGGTGCCGTTTATTTTCTATTTACAGTGACAAAAACACAGCAAAGCAAAAGAAACAAACAAAATAAATCCTGGTCAACTTGACCTCTGACTAAACATACAGGTTTCCTAACTAACAACTGGGATCAGCCTAGTGCTGTCCTAGTCCCTGGTTTTAAATGTCCAAGCAAAATATAGCCACACAGGCTTTCTCTCACCGCACAGGGGTTCACTCTCCCTAGACAGTCCACACAGGTCTGCTTCCAGGCATGAGCTAACCTCTAATGAATCTGGGAGTTTTTATAGAGGCCTTAAACGAACTGACAGGCTTCAGCTGGCCTCATCAACTCCCTGCCTGCACGACGCCCAGCCCTCTCCCTAGAGGTATGAGTCATCAATGAGCCCACTAGTCTCAGCTGGGCTTATACAACTCTCCACCTAGCTGTATAAATCGGCGTAAAGCCTGAATCTGGGCGAAATATATCTACCCCCCTGGATGCAACCAGGTGACTTTACCTTCCTGCTGTCACATACCCCCCCCTCTTGTTTTAACCTCGGGGTTGGAACACCAGCAATCAGGCATTCATGTACTCGAGACAAAGCATCCACATTCCCCATTTGAACGCCAGGGCGATGCTTTACTGTGAAGTTGAATTCCTGGAGGGCCAGGAACCACCTATTCACTCTTCTATTTGTTTCCTTGTTTTGAGCCATCCACTTTAACGGAGCGTGATCCGTAACCATGTCAAAGTGCCTACCTAGCAGGTAGTACCGAAGGGAATCTAGAGCCCACTTCACCGCTAAACACTCCTTTTCAACGGTGGCGTAATTTACCTCATGGGACTTCAACTTCCTGCTGAGGTAAATGACTGGGTGCTCTTCCCCGTTCCAGACCTGGGACAATACTGCTCCTAACCCCACATCTGACGCATCACTTTGTACGACAAAGTCTTTAGAGAAGTCGGGTGAGTACAACACTGGCTGGCTACATAAGGCTTGTTTCAAGAATTGGAATGCTGCCTCAGCCTCGGGGGTCCATTTAATCATGACCGACCCTTTCCCCTTCGTCAGGTTGGTTAGGGGCACAGCCTTAGAAGCAAAGTGGGGAATGAATCGCCGATAATACCCAGCGATTCCCAGAAAGGCTCGTACCTGCTTCTTGCTGTTGGGACGTGGCCAACTCTGGATGGCCTCGACTTTGTTGAGTTGGGGTTTTATTACTCCCCTCCCAATGGTGTACCCAAGATATTTGGCCTCCTCCTGCCCAATGGTACACTTCTTGGGGTTAGCCGTAAACCCTGCTTCCCGAACAGAGTCCAGGACTGCTTGCACTTTTGGCAGATGTGAGGCCCAATCTGTGCTATGGACAATTACGTCATCCAGGTAAGCCGCAGCATACTTCCGATGGGGCCTCAGCATCTGGTCCATTTTCCGCTGGAATGTGGCCGGCGCATTCTGTAACCCGAACGGCATTCTTTTATATTGGAACGCCCCGTCTGGGGTTACAAATGCGGTTTTCTCTTTGGCTGACTTGGCCAGGGGGATTTGCCAATACCCTTTTGTGAGGTCAAGAGTCGTCATGTATCGGGCTGTTCCCAGCCGGTCGATCAACTCATCTATACGTGGCATGGGGTAGGTGTCAAATTTTGTAACTTTGTTCAACTGACGAAAATCGTTACAAAATCGCCAGCTCCCATCCGGTTTAGGCACCAACACAATGGGACTAGACCAATCACTTTGGGACTCCTCTATCACCCCTAAGTTCAGCATTTTCTGTACTTCCTCCCGTATTGCCTCCCGTCGGGCCTCTGGGATCCGATAGGGTTTTAACTTCACCCTTTCACCGGGCGGGGTAATAATGTCATGCTCTACCCCAGATGTTTGTCCCGGCAGCTCAGAGAATACCTCCTTGTTGCGAAGCACAAACTCCTTAACCTCCTGTTGTTGGGGTTGTGACAAGGTGGCTGCGATTCCAACCTCAGGAATCACGCAACCAGTTTGAGCTGGTGACCAAGTGTCTGCGACTAGGGACTCTCTATCCCTCCAGGCTTTCAACAGATTAACGTGATAGATCTGTTCGGGCTTTCACCTTCCTGGTTGTCTGACCTTGTAATTCACTTCGCTCACTTTTTCCATTATCTCGTAGGGGCCTTGCCATTTGGCAAGGAATTTACTTTCAACCGTAGGGACAAGTACCAATATCCTATCCCCCGGGGAAAAGGTACGGGTCTTGGCTCCACGGTTGTACACTCTCTGCTGTGCCAACTGCGCTTGGGCCAAATGTTCCTTCACGATGGGCATTACCTGTGCAATTCGATCTTGCATCAGGGCGACATGCTCAATCACACTCCTGTGGGGAGAACTCTCACTTTCCCAAGTTTCCTTGGCAATATCCAACAGCCCTCTTGGGTGTCTCCCATACAGTAACTCAAAGGGGGAGAATCCCGTAGAGGATTGGGGCACCTCCCTAATAGCAAACATCAAATAAGGAAGTAGACAGTCCCAATCCTTTCCATCCCTATCCACCACTTTCTTCAACATTTGTTTTAGGGTTTTGTTGAATCTTTCAACCAGCCCATCGGTTTGGGGGTGATACACAGATGTACGTAATTGCGTCACTTTGAACAATTTACACAGCTCCTTCATAACCCGGGACATAAAGGGTGTACCTTGGTCCGTAAGCAGTTCTTTACAAATACCCACCCGGCTAAAAACAAGAGATAGCTCTTTGGCTATGGTTTTGGCCGAGGTATTTCTGAGAGGGATCGCTTCTGGATAACGGGTGGCATAGTCCATTATAACCAATATGTACTGGTGCCCCCTAGCGGACTTGATTATAGGACCTACCAAATCCATTGCGATTCTCTCAAACGGGACCTCAATGATGGGTAGAGGGACCAGCGGGCTACGGAAGTGTGGCATCGGGGCCGACCTCTGACACACAGGGCAGGAGGAACAATAATTTTCTATGTCCTTCATCACCCCAGGCCAATAGAATCTCTGTAATACCCTCTCTCGGGTTTTCTCTGTCCCCAGATGACCTCCAAGAATGTGCCCATGGGCCAACTCCAACACCAACTTCCTGTAAGGTTTGGGCACCACAAGCTGCTCAACGGTTTCTTCTGCCCTTTTTGCCACCCGATACAGTAGGTCCTTCTCTACGCTGAAGTATGGGTAAGTGCAGGTATTATCTGGGTTCACTAACTCGCCATCTATTTTCACTACGTTTTCCCGTGCCTTTATTAGGGCGGGGTCTTTCAACTGTTCTGTGGCAAAGTTTTCCCTGTGAACCTCAAGATCAGAAAACTCCACAGACGGTAGGTTTTCGTCTGAGGAGGTGGGCTCCTCTCCAGTTTCTTGAGTCTCCCCTGCCAATACTGACAAGGGAAATTCGGGAGAGTCCTCACCACTCTCAGAGGAGTTCTGGCTATCATATTCCTGGTACATAGGGGCACCAGTGGGGGGCTCAGGATCATCCCACAGTTCCCAGAACTTCGGAAAATCCCTTCCCACAATGGCGTCATGCGGTAACTGAGACACTAAGCCCACTGGATGAGAAAGGGTACCTTTGGGGGTCTCGAAACACACTGTAGTCACTGGATACTCTCGGGTGTCCCCATGCACACAAATAACAGCTACCTTGCTATTCCCAGAGACCTCTGTTTTAACTAATTCAGCCTTTATCAGGGTCACAAGGCTACCTGAATCCAGCAATACCACAACATTTCTACCATTAATACACATTTTGCATAAATGTTTCTCAGTTCCCCGAATGGCAGTGCATGCGACTGTCGCACACAGCGACTGACGTCTGCCCGTCAGAAAGTCACACTGCATGGGTTCCTCCAAAACCGGGCAATTTGCTGCAATATGTCCCGCTTGCCGGCAGCGGTAGCAAATGATCCTTCTTGCCGCCTCTTGAGCCGCTGATTTCCCAGGCTGTTCTCGCCAAACTTGGGGTAGAGCTCCCACCCTCTCACTCTCTCCACCCTTACCCCTTGGAATCATCTTATCCGCCCCTGGGGATGGTCTGGTCTTAGGGTGGAAAGTCCGAGTGTCTCTGGAAGAGGCCGTCAGGTTCTCTGTAGCCAAGTATTTCTCCACACGATCCACAAGACCATCGGCCGTCTCTGGGTCTCCATGGCTTACCCACTTTTGGATGGCCGTAGGAAGAGCTCTCAAAAACCGATCCATTACAACACGTTCCACAATCTTTGGTGCGGACAAAGTCTCTGGCTGTAGCCACTTTCTGCTCAGGTGAATGAGATCATACATTTGAGACCTGGGGGGTTTTCCAAGCTGGAAAGTCCAGTTATGCACACGCTGAGCCCGGACAGCCAGGGTGACACCCAGCCTTGCCAATATTTCAGCTTTTAGCATCACATAGTCTTTTGCTTGGTCAGGCTCTAGGTCATAGTAAGCTTTCTGCGATTCACCCGTTAACAGAGGAGCCACCAGTCCAGCCCACTGCTCCTCAGGCCACTTTTCTCTTTCAGCAGTCCTTTCAAACGTGGTCAAAAATACCTCTGGATCATCCTCTCCAGTCATTTTTGTCAATAAACGACTCACCCCAAAGGACGCGGTATTAGTGGGACGGCTTTCCTCACTGGTCTGCGGACGTTGCTGCATTACTGCTTCCATTTGTTGTAGTCTCTGCTCTTGCTTCTGTAATAGGTCTATGAAGCGGGCCTCAGATCGTTGCTGGGCTTGTTGCTGAGCTTCCAGACTCTGTTGGTGAGCTTGCTGCTGGGCTGCAAGGCTCTGTTGATGAGCTTGCTGCTGGGCTGCGAAGTTCTGTTGTTGAGCTGCAAGGCTCTTTTGCAAACCTGCATTTGTCTGCTGTTGATTGGCATTTGCTAGAGCCAGCTGTTTCAGTATCTCCTCCATGCTGGCTTAAAAAAAAACTGCCCGCGTTCTCCACCAACTGTGAGGGGGTTAGCTCGGCAGCGGGTGTGTGTGACCCCCGGGATGGGCTCCCCACACAAAAACAGGCCCAGCAGACGGAGGTTGTGGTTTTCAAAATCAAAAAGGTGCCGTTTATTTTCTATTTACAGTGACAAAAACACAGCAAAGCAAAAGAAACAAACAAAATAAATCCTGGTCAACTTGACCTCTGACTAAACATACAGGTTTCCTAACTAACAACTGGGATCAGCCTAGTGCTGTCCTAGTCCCTGGTTTTAAATGTCCAAGCAAAATATAGCCACACAGGCTTTCTCTCACCGCACAGGGGTTCACTCTCCCTAGACAGTCCACACAGGTCTGCTTCCAGGCATGAGCTAACCTCTAATGAATCTGGGAGTTTTTATAGAGGCCTTAAACGAACTGACAGGCTTCAGCTGGCCTCATCAACTCCCTGCCTGCACGACGCCCAGCCCTCTCCCTAGAGGTATGAGTCATCAATGAGCCCACTAGTCTCAGCTGGGCTTATACAACTCTCCACCTAGCTGTATAAATCGGCGTAAAGCCTGAATCTGGGCGAAATATATCTACCCCCCTGGATGCAACCAGGTGACTTTACCTTCCTGCTGTCACAATATATATTTTGAGTCTTCTGGTAACTGGTATACATACATAACATACAATTAGTATACTTTTTGATTAATTTATATAATATAACATGGTTCTATATATCTGTCTAAATGTATGTCTTTTAAAACAGTTTTTTTCTAAACATGACATAGATGATATATTTATCAATATTACACAAAATAATTATCTATACGGATACAGGAATAATTTTGATATCCGATGGATATGTGTACAGGTTTAGATCTATATTTTTATAATCACAATTTGACGGCTTTCATAATGCTAATTAGCTTTTCAAAACACTTCTATTTATAAAATCACATTTCTTATATATTTCTAATATCATGTGTATTTATAATGCAACATGTATACAGAGGTTTTCTTAAAATGTCTGAGAAGTGGCATATGCATCACTTATGGTCATATATCTATATATACAGATATATAAGAAAAATGTATACAAAACGTGGATGTTTGGATGTTTCTCTGGTTGTTAAAATCGGACTTTGGTTGTAGAATTATCCAGGTGTTTATGATTAGGGATGAGCTCGGTGTTCGAGTCGAACATACGTTCGACTCGAACATCGGCTGTTCGACCGTTCGGTGAACATCGAACGATTTAGGCCGTTCGCGACAAATTCGAGTGACGCGAACAGCCCACAATACACTGCGCCATCGCAGTGCAATCCCGGCGCTGTGATTGGCCAAGCATGCACTGTGACCCTGCATGCTTGACCAATCACAGCGCCGGCAGCTAGGAGAGCCATAATTGGCCACAGGCAGGTTGCCTGTGGCCAATTATAGCTCAGGGGGTTTAGCACACGCCCCACACTATAAAAGGCCGCCAGCGCGGCGGCCTTGTGTAGTGTGTTCCGGCGCAGGGAAAGAGTTACATAGGCAGGGACAGTGTCAGTGCTATTTGTACCTCAAACTTGTGTGTAGGGAGAGAGAAGGATAGGCAGGGAGAGTGTCAGTGTCATATTCTTTGCTAAACCTTGTGTGCAGGGAGAGAGAAGGATAGGCAGGGGACAGTGTCACATTCTTTGCTAAACCTTGTGTGCAGGGAGAGAGAAGGATAGGCAGGGAGAGTGTCAGTGTCATATACTTTGATAAACCTTGTGTGCAGGGAGAGAGAAGGATAGGCAGGGGACAGTGTCAGTGTCATTGTTGCTAAGCCTCCTGCACATTATACACCTGAAGTTAGCCCGTATTGCTGTGTTTTGCTGGTGTGTTACACCAACAGGCATTTGCAGCACTTACAGCAGGCGGAGTGTGCCTCCTGCACATTATACACCTGAAGTTAGCCCGTATTGCTGTGTTTTCCTAGTGTGTTACACCAACAGGCATTTGCAGCACTTACAGCGGGTGGAGTGTGCCTCCTGCACCTTATACACCTGAAGTTAGCCTGTATTGCTGCGTTTTCCTGGTGTGTTACACCAACAGGCATTTGCAGCACTTACAGTGGGCGGAGTGTGCCTCCTGATCATATTACACCTGAAGTTAGCCCGTATTGCTGTGTTTTCCTGGTTTGTTACACCAACAGGCATTTGCAGCACTTACAGCGAGCGGAGTGTGCCTCCTGATCATATTACACCTGAAGTTAGCCTGTATTGCTGCGTTTTCCTGGTGTGTTACACCAACAGGCATTTGCAGCACTTACAGCGGGCGGAGTGTGCCTCCTGATCATATTACACCTGAAGTTAGCCTGTATTGCTGCGTTTTCCTGGTGTGTTACACCAACAGGCATTTGCAGCACTTACAGCAGGCATAGTGTGATTCCTGCAAAATATACTCCTGAAGCTAGGCCTTATTGCTGGTTTTCCCATTTCCCTGCAGGCCATTAGAATGTCTGGAAGGCAAACAAGGAGAGGCAGACAGTCAGGAGCCAATAAAAGAGGGCAAGCAGGCTCTGTGTCTAGAGACAACAGTGCTGGTCGTGGACGCGGTGCATCGCCATCAGCACGTGGCCATGGGACACGCTTGTCCTTCTTTTTGGCAGCTGGACGCGTTGAGCCGCATCATGCCGAAGACTTGGTAGAGTGGATGACCAAGCCCTCCTCATCCTCCTCATCCTCTCTCACCCAGGCTCAGGGTACTGGCAAAGCAGCTGCCAAAGCGTCCTCTTCCCTGGTATCAATGTCATCATCAGTCACTCCTTCCCTAGACCTCCTGAGGAGTCCCCCGAACTGTTTGAGCACAGTGTTGGGTACATGCTCCAGGAGGAAGTCCAGCGTTTCGAAGGGTCTGATGATGATACCCAGCTAGAGGAAGGCAGTAGCGTGAGAGCAGAGAGAGGGGATGCTCAAGAAGGACACCAATCTGGCAGTCATGTTCCAGCAGCTGCAGCATACTGCCAGATTGGCTCCAGTGATGAGGAGGGAGGGGATGATGAGGTCACTGACTCCACGTGGGTGCCTAATAGGAGAGAGGAGGAGGAGGAGGAGGATGAGGAGGAGGCACATCTCCAACAAGGCAGGATGCCCTCGGGGGGCCAGCGTAAGGGCAACACACCGACGGAATCACACCGCAGAGCTCCGCCTGTGCAGGGTGCTGCCTCTGTCCGTTATTCAAAAAGTTCTTTGGTGTGGGCCTTTTTTGAGTCGAGTGCATCAGATCGCACAGCTGCTGTTCGCAACATATGTCTCAAGCGTATATCGCGTGGCCAAAACATCACCCGCTTGGGCACCACATGCTTAACCAGACATATGTTGACCTGCCATGCAGCTCGTTGGCAAGCCTACCTTAAAGACCCACACCAAAGAACAAAGCGGACCTCTCCTTGCACCGCATCAGCTGGGATCTCCAACCCCACTATACCTTCAGTCCTCTCTGAAACCTGCACTGAGAGGAATGAAGGTGTAGAATTAGGTGTGTCACAGCCAAGTACTTGCGGGCACTCTGCTAGCAGTACACCGACGTCCGATTCTAGCAGGCAAATTTCCCTGCCCCAGCTGCTGGACCGTCAAAAGAAGTTCACTCCCAGCCATCCACATGCCCAGCGGTTGAATGCTAGCTTGGCTAAATTGCTAGCGCTTCAACTGCTGCCTTTTCAGTTGGTAGACTCGGCCCCCTTCCGTGAGTTTGTGCAATGTGCGGTTCCTCAGTGGCAGGTTCCCAAACGCCACTTTTTCTCACGGAAGGCGATTCCGGCTGTCCAGCGGCATGTGAAAGGCAATGTCTTGGCCTTGCTGGACAGGGCGGTCAGCGGTGAGGTGCATATTACTGCTGACTCATGGTCCAGCAGGCATGGAAAGGGACGTTACCTTTCTTTCACGGCCCATTGGGTCACTCTTTTGGCAGCTGGGAAGGATGCAGGACAAGGTGCAGTAGTGTTGGAGGTTGTTCCGCCGCCACGCCTCCAAAATGCTACTACTGGTTGTGACACACCTCTCTCCTCCACCCCCTCCTCTTCTTCTTCCTCCATGGACTCTTCCTGTGCTTTGTCCTCTGAACCAGCGGTGCTCCGTAGGCGTTCAAGGGGCTACGCACGTACGCAGGCAAAAAGATGCCATGCCGTGCTTGCGCTGGTGTGTTTGGGGGACAGGAGCCACACTGGGGCAGAGGTTCTGTCTGCTCTGCAGGGGCAGGCCGAGAGGTGGTTGACGCCACGCCAGCTTAAGCCAGGAATGGTGGTTTGCGACAATGGCACCAACCTCCTCTCCACCCTCCGACAGGGACAACTGACCCATGTGCCCTGTGTGGCTCACGTCCTTAACCTGGTGGTGCAGCGGTTCTTGGGCAGGTACCCGGGCTTACAGGATGTCCTGAGGCAGGCCAGGAAAGTCTGTGTGCATTTCCACAGATCTTATAATGCCAGTGCTCGCCTGGCTGAGCTGCAAAAGGAGTTGAACCTGCCCAAAAACCGCCTTATATGTGACATGCCCACCAGGTGGAACTCAACGTTGGCCATGCTGCAGCGGCTGCACACGCAGCAGAGGGCCATCAATGAGTACCTGTGCGACTACGGCACCAGGACAGGGTCAGGGGAGCTCGTTTTTTTTTTCACCACGCCAGTGGGGCATGATCAGGGATGCATGCACTGTCCTGGCACCATTTGAGGAGGCCACGAGGATGGTGAGCAGTGACAGTGCATGCATCAGTGACACTGTACCTCTTGTCCACCTGTTGGAACATACGCTGCGTGGAATAATGGACAGGGCACTTGAGGCAGAACAGAGGCAGGAAGAGGAGGACTTCCTTGCCTCTCAAGGCCCCCTTTACCCAGACAGTGTTACTTCTGTCCCACCCATCGCACAGGAAGAGGAGGAGGAGGAGGAGGAGGATTGTGTCAGCATGGAGGTGGAGCCTGGCACTCAGCATCATCATCAGCAGCAGTCTTTTAGGGATGATTTACAGTCCCAAGAAACCAGTGGACTTGTACGTGGCTGGGAGGAGGTGGCTGCGGATCATGTCGTCCTTAGTGACCCAGAGGACTCCGGACCGAATGCCTCAGCTAACCTACGCTGCATGGCCTCCCTCATCCTGCAAAGTCTGCGGAAGGATCCTCGTATTCTTCGGATCAAGGAGAGGGACCATTACTGGCTGGCCACTCTCCTTGATCCATGGTACAAGGGTAAGGTTGCAGACCTTATCTTACCGTCGCAGAGGGAGCAGCGGATGAGACAACTCCGGGAGGCCTTGCAGAAAGGTCTGTGCAACGCGTTCCCAGAGACTGGGAGGTTACAAACTCCTGGTCCTGGACAACGAGTTGCTGAGGCTTCGGTCAGTCAAAGAAGGAGCGGTGGGGAAGGTGGCCGTCTGACCGATGCGTTCAGACAATTCTTTAGTCCGCAGCCCCAAGGTATGATCGGTTCCAGCAACCATCGCCAGCGTCTGATATACATGGTGCAGGAATACCTAGGGGCAAGGTCAGACTTGGACACCTTCCCCACCGAAAATCCTCTGGCTTACTGGGTCTTGAGGATGGATCACTGGCCAGAGCTTGCACAGTATGCAATTGAGCTACTGGCCTGTCCTGCATCCAGCGTTCTTTCAGAACGCACATTCAGTGCTGCTGGAGGATTTGTCACGGATCACAGGGTGCACCTGTCCACCGACTCGGTTAATCGACTGACCTTCATAAAGATGAACCAGTCTTGGATCACCACCAGCTACCAAACACCTGAAGCTGATATAACAGACTAATTTATTTTCAAATGTCACATCCCTTCAAGACAGAGGCTGATGCTGAGAGACTGTCCTGTTATGTTGACTGACTATCCTCCTCCTCCTCCTCAATGATCCGATTGATGATGATAGCTTGGAAGAACATTTTTGTTTCTGGGTGCCGCCACCAGTGGCTAAGGCCCAATTTTTCAGTCCCTGTTTAACAGGGGCGTGTAATTACAATTTTTGATGCAATACTTTGCAACAGGGCTCATTGCTGTGCTCCAAGTACAGTATCTGTGAGGGGTTGCAGTGTTGTGGCACCAGTGCCTAAGGCCCAATTTTTCTGCTCCTGTTTAACAGGGGCATGTAATTAAAATTTTTGATCTAATAATTCACAGCAGGGCCCATTCCTGCGCCCACCAAGAGTAACTGTGAGGCCTTACAGTGTTGTGTCAACACCACCACCACCACCAAAGGCCCAATTTTTCAGCCCCTGTTCAACAGGGGCATGCAATTACAATTCTTGATCTAATAATTCACAGCAGGGCCCATTCATGCGCCCACCAAGAGTAACTGTGAGGGCTCACAGTGTTGTGGCAACACCAACATGTAAGGGGCAAATTTCAGCTGAGTATATACGGCAGGCCCCTACTTTCAAACATCCAACTTACAAACGACTCCTCCTTGCAAACGGAAGGATACAACAGGAAGTGAGAGGAAATCTACACCTAGGAAGGCAAATTCTCTCCTGTAAGAGTTAATATGGGAAAAAAAGTGTCTCCTCTCCACTGATGCTTTATCACCAATTCTTGTTTCAATAAAAACCCCAAATTTTCAAAAAACATTTGTCATTAGGACGGAAAGTGAGGTGAACTGTTCTAAACAGGTGCACACTGCACAGACAGCAAAACAAATGTTACAGGGGTGATAACCCTTCCCTATGTTTTCCAAAAAGCTTAAAAATAGATTTTTTGGCTGGAGCTACACTTAAACAATGTACCTGTTCAAAATTACAAACAGATTCTACATAAGTGAAAAATAATTTTGAATAACCAAAATAGTAGCGCTCAGTGTCTTACAACACAAATCTAAATATAAACCATATACACTCCGTGAGATAGTGCATAAATGCGAATGTTCATAAATATACACCCTGTAAAGAAATGTGCATACAATAAACTCATCAAGTGTCCATAACGTTCATGACAGTGATTTAAAACAATTGATATAAAGTGTTTAACTGAAAATGAGTCCATAAAAAAGTGCATCCAAAAGTGACTTCAAATGAAGATGATGACAAATAAAACTTTCTTGTGTTTTCTTCAAACCTTCACCACACCAATGTGCTCAGTGATTCCACTCCCTAAGGACTTGCACTCACCACAAGAATATGCCTTGCACTCTCATGCTTGGCTAATCAGCTTGATTACCCCCCAGGGTATCACAAACGATTCCAAAATGATGAAATTAGGTCAGTCAAGTCTCCCACATGAAAAAACAAATGCTTCCAATAGTGAAGTATATCAAAACTTTTAATTAAAATAACACAGCACAAGTGACCATCAATGGTTACACTCACATTTAGACAGATCAAATTGGGCACTTCAAAGCAAACATTTCCAAACGCCAGGCAAGTTTATAGTAGGCTGCCGCGATGTATTGCGGTCTCGGCGGACCATATAAGCATGTATGTCTCACCCTCCTTCATGTACGCTTGCCTCTCCACTGCAATCGAATCACCGCAGACTCCCGCCCAAACACCAAACTGTATATTCGACGAGTGGTCGAAAGATCCGAACGCTGCACACCAGGTGACTGTCGTGTAGCTCCTCCCAGACTAGTTTCGTCGTAAGACTTCTTCCAATGGGGTGAGCTACACACACTTACACCTCCCTCTTTATACTCTGACCATGATTGGTTACGGTCGTATTTCCTGCTGCGCATGTGCGTATTTCCCGTCCCCATGAGCGCAATGCATCGGGCATGACCCCCACAATCACAAACATGGAGGACAAGTATAAATAACATACTGTGATCTGCATCTAATCTCTAATTTATATTCGCTGCAGGTACTATTCAGTTTAAATGTTGTGTATATCAAACACCAATAAGTGTCACTTCTATAATAAACAATAAAAAAACTTTTTATACTCAAATTGGCACCAGAGTACTCAGCACCTTTGAATATATATGGAATTAAAACAGGAGAATATTATATTAGAATAATATATGCGGAAAAATTTGAATAATATATGCGGAAAGATCAATTATAACTATTGTTCACCAGATATCAGAGAATTAAGTCACAAAGTAGACTAATATAACAACCTCACATGTTAGTGCGAGGCTGATCAAGATATGAAGGTTAACTAAAATCCCAACTAAAAATACATGTATATAATGAAAATTAATTTACATGTATAGTAAAATACATAAAAAGTGTAGGGAGACACTATGATATCGAAATCCTTTTTTAATGTTAGCCAGGTGTTCTGATATACGCACTCGCAAGAGTTGTTTAGTTCTCCCCACATAATACAACCCACATGGGCACCATAGTAAATAAACCACAAAGGATGAATTGCATGTGATGAACTGTTCAATCTCAAAAACATCACCATCCTTATTCGTAAAACTAGTGGTTCCTCTGTTGTCCGTTTTCACTGTCATACAACAGATGCATTTACGACATGAATAAAAACCTTTAAAGTTTTTATTCAGATCTAGGCGTTTGGGTGGATCAAGAATTTTTTGTACCACCCGATCGCCAAAATTTGGTGCCCTCCTATAGATGAACTTGGGGTTTTCTGATAAAATTTTGCATAGATGTCTGTCTCTGCACACAATGTGCCAATATTTGCGAAAAATCTCCTCTACCTCTTTATACTGATAATGAAAATCAGAAATAAAACCTAGCTGAAATGATTTATTAGTGACACCATCCTCCTTCTTCTTCAAACATTGTGTCCTAGGAATTTGTCTGACAGAATCTAAATATATGGACGAGTGGTTAGAATTTTTCAATAGATCAGGAAGAGAACTGCAGGTATTGGTTTTAAAAAGGAAACGTATTAAATTGGATACACTGAATGAGAAGATTATGGCTTTGCAGACCGTGCTGGCCTCTCACAGTGAATCCAATCAGATTAAAGAGTCCAATATTAATATGCGGAAGAAATTAGAAAAATTGGATAAGGATATACAGAGGAAAAAAGTAAAAAAGTTTACTAGAGATTTGAATGATTTGAATGATTTTAAAAGTAACAATATATATTTATGGCAGAATGTGGTTGCGAACAATATTAGTGATGGGATTAATATTAATGGTGAGATTGTCACTAATGGTGCTGTAACCTCAAGCTCTAGTAGTAGGGAGATTCCGACTGAGCAAGCACCATCTAGAACAACTCAAATGAGAAGTGACAAAACACAGAATACTAAAGGAAAAAATAATCCCTCCAAAAATAATGTCAACAATACCCCTAAAAGCAATATGAGGAGTGGGACCAGGGAACAAGGGGGAAATCATTATACGACCAATCAATATGATGTTATCCCCAGACCCCAGGGATATACCCAATACAATAGGGGAGGTGACTATGGCCCATATGCACAGGCTGAATATCAGCAGTGGAATTTATCATCATCCAACCAATATGGGGATAGTAGGTATCCAATTCCAGTCCAGAACAGATATCAAGCCCTTGAATATGAGGATTATGGAAGGAATAATGGATACCAGCAGTCTTTTTTAGAACAACGTGGGGGGGAGAGGGGTTACGGAATGCCTTACCATCACCCTCAGTTTGGGAACAACAGAGGGGGGGGAAGGAACCCTGGCACTCAGTACCCCAACAGAGGCATGGCACCACCACGTCGAGAAGGAGAGGCTGTAGGGCAGGGAAACAAGTTCAATCCCAAAAAAAGAAGGAGGGCCAATTAAAAACAGGGATTTATAACCAAAGCAACATTAACTGACAATGAGAAAAACATTTTAAATTTAGGTCTTAAGTGTGCCCCTAAAAAAAGAATGAATAAGTTTGATGTATATATCGACACACACAAATTCATCCGCACACTTAACATGAAGAAATATTTTTTGA
Source organism: Rana muscosa (assembly GCA_029206835.1). Taxonomy (NCBI): domain Eukaryota; kingdom Metazoa; phylum Chordata; class Amphibia; order Anura; family Ranidae; genus Rana; species Rana muscosa. The sequence continues at coordinate 14,255,410 of JARGYO010000198.1, read as the reverse complement.
GTCATCCTAGTGACCCATCCAGAAAAACTAATGACGTATCCCTAAATATGGAGAGTGGCCTACGAAACAAATCAGTGTTTAATCCCCAGAATACTAATAATCATTTTGTAGAGGTATTTAAAAATATGGTGTTGAAAGACATTGAGGAACTCCCTGTAAAGAAACGGATTAATCCTGAGTATATCCAAGAGGGTATCAAATCCCTGGAGGAGAGAAAAGGAATTATTATCCGTCCGGCCGATAAAGGGGGGGGGGTGTTGTGTTAATGGAAAAGTCCTTTTATCACAACCAATTAATGGAACTTCTAAATGATCAAAACACATATAGAAAGTTACCTCGAGATCCTACGGATGAATATAAAAATCAGTTGAATCTGTTGGTTGAATGGGGATTTAAGAAGGGTGCTATTAATGGAAAAGAAAATCAATACCTGAATCCAAGCTCATGCCGAATTCCGGTAATTTATACTTTGCCCAAGATTCATAAAAATGTTGAGAACCCCCCCAGCGCGCCCAATTGTAAATGGGATAGGCTCCATTACTGCAAGGTTAGGAGAATACCTTGACCGGTTTCTCCAGCCAAGTGTTAAAATCACGAGAGCTTATCTGAAAGACACTAGTGATCTTTTACGATTGCTTGATGGGGTGGAGCTTAAATCAGATGTTTCCACTTTTTTGGTGACCGCTGATGTGAGCTCGTTGTATACCATTATACAGCATGATGACGCCTTATTGGCGCTGAATTGGGCTCTTTGTAAACGGGAAGACATATCACATCTACAAAAATCTTTTTTGGGCAAGGTTTTGGATTTCTGTATGGCCCACAATTATTTTTGGTTTTATAATCAGTTTTTTTCCCAGCAAGTTGGCGTGGCTATGGGAGCCAAGTTTGCCCCCAGCCTCGCCAACCTATTTATGGCGGAATGGGAGGACAGACATGTCTTCAATGTGCTTAGACCAGAGTTGAAACTCTACAGAAGATTTATTGATGATCTCCTGTTTGTCTGGGAAGGTTCCAGACAGTCAGTTGAAGAATTCATAAGACATCTGAACAATAACACTAATAATATAGTTTTAGACTATGTTATTAGTGAGGAGGAGGTTAATTTTCTGGATCTTACGATTATGAAATCCGATAGCAGGATCAGTACCAAGGCTTACTTTAAGCCGACTGATCGGAATAGCTATTTGGCCATTGGTAGTGGACATCATCCATCTTGGATTAAAAATATTCTGAAAGGTCAAATGCTAAGGATTCGTCGTAACTGCACATCAACAGATGATTATTATGTACAGGCCAATATTCTGGGAGATAAATTTGTGGAGAAAGGATATAAGGATGATACAATTAAGAATATCATTAGTGAGGTAGCACAAATTCCTAGGACACAATGTTTGAAGAAGAAGGAGGATGGTGTCACTAATAAATCATTTCAGCTAGGTTTTATTTCTGATTTTCATTATCAGTATAAAGAGGTAGAGGAGATTTTTCGCAAATATTGGCACATTGTGTGCAGAGACAGACATCTATGCGAAATTTTATCAGAAAACCCCAAGTTCATCTATAGGAGGGCACCAAATTTTGGCGATCGGGTGGTACAAAAAATTCTTGATCCACCCAAACGCCTAGATCTGAATAAAAACTTTAAAGGTTTTTATTCATGTCGTAAATGCATCTGTTGTATGACAGTGAAAACGGACAACAGAGGAACCACTAGTTTTACGAATAAGGATGGTGATGTTTTTGAGATTGAACAGTTCATCACATGCAATTCATCCTTTGTGGTTTATTTACTATGGTGCCCATGTGGGTTGTATTATGTGGGGAGAACTAAACGACTCTTGCGAGTGCGTATATCAGAACACCTGGCTAACATTAAAAAAGGATTTCGATATCATAGTGTCTCCCTACACTTCAAAGAAAAGCATAGTCAGGACCCTACCCTTTTACAGTTTTGTGGTATTGACTGCACACACCCTGCTTGGAGAGGTTCGAATCGAGTTAGGGAGCTCTCTCAGAGAGAAACCAAATGGATTTTCCTTTTAAGGAGCCTCCATCCGAGAGGGCTAAATATCAAACTCGATTTAAACTGTTTTATCAGTAATTTTTAGATTTTTTTTAGAAACATTTTTTCTTATACAGTGATGTATGTCCATAGTGTGCATTTGTGAGGATGCATGTAATGTGTCTATGCATGCACACACATGTAAATTGAGACAAGGTGGACATTGATCTATTATAGTCTATATAATAGACTAGTTTTAGTCGTACAGATATATTTTACTATACATGTAAATTAATTTTCATTATATACATGTATTTTTAGTTGGGATTTTAGTTAACCTTCATATCTTGATCAGCCTCGCACTAACATGTGAGGTTGTTATATTAGTCTACTTTGTGACTTAATTCTCTGATATCTGGTGAACAATAGTTATAATTGATCTTTCCGCATATATTATTCAAATTTTTCCGCATATATTATTCTAATATAATATTCTCCTGTTTTAATTCCATATATATTCAAAGGTGCTGAGTACTCTGGTGCCAATTTGAGTATAAAAAGTTTTTTTATTGTTTATTATAGAAGTGACACTTATTGGTGTTTGATATACACAACATTTAAACTGAATAGTACCTGCAGCGAATATAAATTAGAGATTAGATGCAGATCACAGTATGTTATTTATACTTGTCCTCCATGTTTGTGATTGTGGGGGTCATGCCCGATGCATTGCGCTCATGGGGACGGGAAATACGCACATGCGCAGCAGGAAATACGACCGTAACCAATCATGGTCAGAGTATAAAGAGGGAGGTGTAAGTGTGTGTAGCTCACCCCATTGGAAGAAGTCTTACGACGAAACTAGTCTGGGAGGAGCTACACGACAGTCACCTGGTGTGCAGCGTTCGGATCTTTCGACCACTCGTCGAATATACAGTTTGGTGTTTGGGCGGGAGTCTGCGGTGATTCGATTGCAGTGGAGAGGCAAGCGTACATGAAGGAGGGTGAGACATACATGCTTATATGGTCCGCCGAGACCGCAATACATCGCGGCAGCCTACTATAAACTTGCCTGGCGTTTGGAAATGTTTGCTTTGAAGTGCCCAATTTGATCTGTCTAAATGTGAGTGTAACCATTGATGGTCACTTGTGCTGTGTTATTTTAATTAAAAGTTTTGATATACTTCACTATTGGAAGCATTTGTTTTTTCATGTGGGAGACTTGACTGACCTAATTTCATCATTTTGGAATCGTTTGTGATACCCTGGGGGGTAATCAAGCTGATTAGCCAAGCATGAGAGTGCGAGGCATATTCTTGTGGTGAGTGCAAGTCCTTAGGGAGTGGAATCACTGAGCACATTGGTGTGGTGAAGGTTTGAAGAAAACACAAGAAAATTTTATTTGTCATCATCTTCATTTGAAGTCACTTTTGGATGCACTTTTTATGGACTTATTTTGTGCACTTTTTTATGGACTCATTTTCAGTTAAACACTTTATATCAATTGTTTTAAATCACTGTCATGAACGTTATGGACACTTGATGAGTTTATTGTATGCACATTTCTTTACAGGGTGTATATTTATGAACATTCGCATTTATGCACTATCTCACGGAGTGTATATGGTTTATATTTAGATTTGTGTTGTAAGACACTGAGCGCTACTATTTTGGTTATTCAAAATTATTTTTCACTTTTTATTTTTTAAAGTAGCAGCTGATAGGGTAATTCAGTCTGAATTTATCAGACGTTTCTCCAAGGCGCAGTGGAGTGTGTTAAGGAAAGGGGGCGATTTATTTCTTAGTACACTGTTATTTTTAGATTCTACATAAGAACAAACCTACAGTCACTGTCTTGTATGCACCGCCTGTATACGGCTGTTCAGAGTATATAGGGCCTTTTTTATTTTGTGTGCGGGGTTCCCCTTAATATCCATACAAGACCCAAAGGGGCTGGTAATGGGCTGGGGTAGGGGCTGTGATGGGGTAGCTATGCCATTTTTCTTTAAAGATTTTCGTCCATATTACCGGGACCAGACATTACATTAAAGCCGCAAGCAGTTTTAAATGGCTTTTTTTTCTTTAGAAATGTAATTTTGTGCAGGGACAGTTCTAAACACGGGAAACACGTGGCACTTCACAGGCATACTTTAGACACCCATATATGCAAAAAGAAATAATAAAAATGCGCTACCCTTAAACAAGCAATCATGGTGCTAATAATTCATATGTGTTCACACACACCAAAAAACAAAAAAACAAAACAGAAAACAAAGTCCTGTTAATGAAATATCTGAAATATCCCCTGTGCACAGGTAAATGAAAAAATAAAAATTAAAAAAATATATATATAAAAAAATATATATATAAAAAATATATATATAAAAAATATATATATAAAAAAATGTGAAAGAGAGAAAGTCCAAATGAAGTTCATAAACAAAAAAAGCCACATCTGCTGATGTGTATATATAACAGACTCTTCTAAGCAGCTGTAGGCGAAATATCCACATCCAACTTGCTCAAACGATTTATAGAAGAAATAGCAGCTTACCAGATATAATAGATCTCTGTCACGGAGATCTATAGGGGCTCAGATTCATATGATGATCCCACCGGACATTCAGCCACGAAACACTGGAATCGAACGATATCCTCCTCCTCCTGGATATTTATTCCAAGAAAAGAGCTCTCCCTCCAGGTATCCGCTGATGTAATTAGCTCATGCAGCACAATGATCTGCAAACTTTGCACCTCCTACACGGAAAAAAGCCTTTTAGGTTTCCAAACATACTTATCTGCTGTGGTGGGTCTACCACACTGGGTGCTATTAAATCCTTCAAATTCGTCACTACGCTACAGCTGATCGGCACAGACCGCAGCTGAGTACCAGCATTCGTTTCTTTGGAGTTTTGCCGCTCTTGTTTTGAAAACCTGCTGGATGTCATTTTTTACCCAGGATAAATAAAGGGAATCCTATTTTATTAGGAATACTGCACCATGAGGTTTTATTTATTTTTCTTCCATATCAACATCCATTGTGCTGCATGAGCTAATTACATCAGCGGATACCTGGAGGGAGAGCTCTTTTCTTGGAATAAATATCCAGGAGGAGGAGGATATCGTTCGATTCCAGTGTTTCGTGGCTGAATGTCCGGTGGGATCATCATATGAATCTGAGCCCCTATAGATCTCCGTGACAGAGATCTATTATATCTGGTAAGCTGCTATTTCTTCTATAAATCGTTTGAGCAAGTTGGATGTGGATATTTCGCCTACAGCTGCTTAGAAGAGTCTGTTATATATACATCAGCAGATGTGGCTTTTTTTGTTTATGAACTTCATTTGGACTTTCTCTCTTTCACATTTTTTTATATATATATTTTTTATATATATATATTTTTTATATATATATTTTTTTATATATATTTTTTTTTAATTTTTATTTATTCATTTACCTGTGCACAGGGGATATTTCAGATATTTCATTAACAGGACTTTGTTTTCTGTTTTGTTTTTTTGTTTTTTGGTGTGTGTGAACACATATGAATTATTAGCACCATGATTGTTTGTTTAAGGGTAGCGCATTTTTATTAATTCTTTTTGCATATATTTGTGTAGTGGTTATTCCAGCTATTTTTTTGCAGCACCCACTAATTCACTTTATTAATTTTACCATTATTATTTTTATATATATATATAATGGTTCTCTTATTCAATTAATTCACTAATTCTAATCACGGTTAGCGCGGATTTTTTCCATATTTATAATACTTTAGACACCCCCCAGGTACGATAATTAAAGGAATATTTGACTTTTTTTTTGTTCACTTTATGCATCATTAAAATGACTGCTCCCAAAAAACGGCCGTTTTTAAAACTTCTTTTTGCATTGATACATGTCCCCTGGTGCAGAACCCGGGTTCCCAAACCCTTTTTAGGACAATAACATGCATAATAGTCGTTATAATTAGCACTTTAGATTTCGAACGTTCGCATCCATTGTATTTAATAGGGTTCTAAAGTTCGTGCGAACTTTCGGTCCGTTCGCGGGTTCTGGTGCAAACCGAACCCGGGGGTGTTCGGCTCATCACTATTTTTATGATGCCATTGTCTGGGGAAAAGCTAGAATCAACATTGGGGTCCTTCTCTAAGAGACGATTTCATCCTTAGACAATGGGTTTGTTTATTCCGGCTTTTCTTGAACAAAAGCCTTGATACCTAGAGCTCAAAACACTATTAGCTACATTGGTTCAAATCACCTTGTGTCAACATCAGATTTGTAAGGCCCCTTTCACACGGAGGTCCGTTCAGGTCCGCCTGTCAGTTTTTTAGGCGGACCTGAAACGGATCCTCCATGTACCCCTATGGAGGCACGGATGTCAGCGGAGACATGTCCGCTGACATCCGCTCCGCTCCGCCAAAGTGTGACGGAGGAAAACCCTATTTTTCCTTCCGTCGGCGGAGCGGATCGGATGACAACGGACTCTACGGTCCGTCGTCATCCGATTCCCCATAGGGGAGAGCGGCGCTCTGACAGGGCGGTCACTGCACAGTGTGCGGGGACCGCCCAGTCATCCGTCGGCTCAGCGGGGATCAACGGAGCGATCCCCGCTGAGCAAGCGGAGCTTCACGGGGCGGATCTGCACGGATCCGTCCCGTGTGAAAGAGCCCTTACAGTTTTAATGGTTGATGCAAGACTTGGCCAACATAAGCTTAGGTTTTTTTTTTCTTTCTCTGAAAGTTCTCCAAAAGGACAAATAGTTCTATTTATTGTTCATCTAAGCGAATCTCACATTTTTGCCAGTGAATTTTTAAATGTATCATTATTATTATTATTATTATTTTTCTTAATGACTTTATAACAGACACAAAGGCACCATCTGTGAACAGGCCTGCAGCCCCAGAGTCGATTAAAGCCTGTATCTCGAAAGCGACTTAGACCAAGAAAGGGTAACCGCCACCTAAGGCCTGTCTCCTACAGCAGTGTTTCTCAATCTTTTACGGTGAAGTACTCCTGCAGATCTAAAAAAAACTCCTAAGTACCCCATGTTTCGAGAAAGTAATTTCTATTGTTTGGGTGTCATGGTTTCTGTGTGTGTGTGTGTAATGTTAGTATGTGTTTGTGATGGTTTTTGTTTGTGTGCAGGATCATCGTCAAATGCAGCCTCCTCAGTGTCCATTAATGCAGCCTGATCAGTGTCCATCAATGCAGCCTCACCAGTGCCCATACATGCAGCCTCACCAGTGTCCATCAAATGCAGCCTTACCAGTGTCCATCAAATGCAGCCTTACCAGTGTCCATCAAATGCAGCCTCACCAGTGTCCATCAAATGCAGCCTCACCAGTGTCCATCAAATTCAGCCTCACCAGTGCCCATAAATGCAGCCTCACCAGTGCCCATAAATGCAGCCTCACCAGTGCTCATAAATGCAGCCTCACCAGTGCTCATAAATGCAGCCTCACCAGTGCTCATAAATGCAGCCTCACCAGTGCCAATGCAATGCAGCCTCACCAGTGCCCATGCAATGCAGCCTCACCACTGTGCATTAATGCAACCTGATCAGTGCCCATCAATGCAGCCTCACAAGTGTCCATCAAATGCAGCCTCACCAGTGTCCATAAATGCAGCCTCACCAGTGTCCATAAATGCAGCCTCACTAGTGTCCATGCAATGCAGCCTCACCAGCGTCCATTAATGCAGCCTCACCAGTGTCCATCAGTGCAGCCTAATTAGTGCCCATGCAATGCAGCCTGATCAGTGCCCATCAATGCAGCCTGATCAGTGCCCATCAATGCAGCCTCACCATTGCCCATCAATGCAGCCTCACCATTGCCCATCAATGCAGCCTCACCATTGCCCATCAATGTAGTCTCACCAATGCCCATCAATGCAGCCTCACCAGTGCCCATCAATGCAGCCTCACCAGTGCCCATCAATGCAGCCTCACCAGTGCCCATCAATGCAGCCTGATCAGTGTCCATCAATGAAGCCTGATCAGTGTCCATCAATGAAGCCTCACCAGTGCCCATCAATGCAGCCTCACCAGTGCCCATCAATGCAGCCTCACCAGTGCTCATCAATGCAGCCTCACCAGTGCTCATCAATGCAGCCTCACCAGTGTCCATCAATGCAGCCTCACCACTGTGCATTAATGCAGCCTCACCACTGTGCATTAATGCAGCCTGATCAGTGCCCATCAGCTCAGCCTCACCAATGCCCATCAGTGCAGCATCCGTAACGCTATGGCAAACTGATCCATACAGGCCTGTCTTCTACAGCAGTGTTTCTCAATCTTTTACGGTGAAGTACTCCTGCAGATCTAAAAAAAACTCCTAAGTACCCCATGTTTCGAGAAAGTAATTTCTATTGTTTGGGTGTCATGGTTTCTGTGTGTGTGTGTAATGTTAGTATGTGTTTGTGATGGTTTTTGTTTGTGTGCAGGATCATCGTCAAATGCAGCCTCCTCAGTGTCCATTAATGCAGCCTGATCAGTGTCCATCAATGCAGCCTCACCAGTGCCCATACATGCAGCCTCACCAGTGTCTATCAAATGCAGCCTTACCAGTGTCCATCAAATGCAGCCTTACCAGTGTCCATCAAATGCAGCCTCACCAGTGTCCATCAAATGCAGCCTCACCAGTGTCCATCAAATGCAGCCTCACCAGTGCCCATAAATGCAGCCTCACCAGTGCCCATAAATGCAGCCTCACCAGTGCCCATAAATGCAGCCTCACCAGTGCCCATAAATGCAGCCTCACCAGTGCCAATGCAATGCAGCCTCACCAGTGCCCATGCAATGCAGCCACACCAGTGCCCATGCAATGCAGCCTCACCACTGTGCATTAATGCAACCTGATCAGTGCCCATCAATGCAGCCTCACAAGTGTCCATCAAATGCAGCCTCATCAGTGTCCATAAATGCAGCCTCACCAGTGTCCATAAATGCAGCCTCACTAGTGTCCATGCAATGCAGCCTCACCAGCGTCCATTAATGCAGCCTCACCAGTGTCCATCAGTGCAGCCTAATTAGTGCCCATGCAATGCAGCCTGATCAGTGCCCATCAATGCAGCCTCACCATTGCCCATCAATGCAGCCTCACCATTGCCCATCAATGCAGCCTCACCAATGCCCATCAATGCAGCCTCACCAATGCCCATCAATGCAGCCTCACCAGTGCCCATCAATGCAGCCTCACCAGTGCCCATCAATGCAGCCTCACCAGTGCCCATCAATGCAGCCTCACCAGTGCCCATCAATGCAGCCTCACCAGTGCCCATCAATGCAGCCTGATCAGTGTCCATCAATGAAGCCTGATCAGTGCCCATCAATGCAGCCTCACCAGTGCCCATCAATGCAGCCTCACCAGTGCCCATCAATGCAGCCTCACCAGTGCCCATCAATGCAGCCTCACCAGTGCCCATCAATGCAGCCTCACCAGTGCTCATCAATGCAGCCTCACCAGTGTCCATCAATGCAGCCTCACCACTGTGCATTAATGCAGCCTGATCAGTGCCCATCAGTGCAGCCTGATCAGTGCCCATCAGCTCAGCCTCACCAATGCCCATCAGTGCAGCATCCGTAACGCTATGGCAAACTGATCCATACAGTGATCCTGCTCATTCAATCTGGAAAATATATACCCAATAAGTGGATTGCCTGCATCTTGTCAATTCATGACCTTCACCTACTGACAGGAACCATGAATCGGACTGAGACAGAAGTGCATTAAAAAACACACTTTTTTATAAAATGGTACAAACGTAGTCAAAACTTAACTAGGATTCGGTAACCAGAGAGGGTAGTCGGAACAAGCCAGTGAAACAGGAATCAAGAGATTAGAGCAGGGGTATCCAAACGTTTTTCAAAGAGGGCCAGATTTCATAAAGTGAACATGCGTGAGGGCCGACCATTTTACCTGACTTTCTTTGAACCATTAAGACCCATTTCACACTAGGGCGGTTTGCAGGCGTTATTGCGCTAAAATAGCGCCTGCAAACCGACCCTAAACAGCGGCTGCTGTTTCTCCAGTGTGAAAGCCCGAGGGCTTTCACACTGGAGCGGTGCGCTAGCAGGATCGCTCCAAAAGTCCTGTTAGCAGCATCTTTGGAGCGGTGTGTTTACCGCTCCTCCACCGCTCCTTCCCATCGAAAACAATGGGAAAACTGCGGCAATACCACCGGCAATGCGCCTCTGCAGAGGTGTATTGCCGGTGGTATTAACCCTTTTTTGGCCCCTAACAGGGGGTTAAACCTGCACCGCTAGCAGCCGAATACCGCCGCAATTCCGACGGTATAGCGCCACTAAAAATAGCAGCGCTATACCGTCAGCGCACCTCCCGTCCCAGCGTGAAAGGGGCCTTAAATGAAATGTAAATTATTAGCTTGGGTGTTTTATGTATGTAGTGGGGTATCGTTTTCACCCACAAGACAGTTCCCAGCACGCTTTGAGGCACCCAGGGTGCATTACCCCACGCAAGGACTGCTGGGGTGGACTTTAAAAGGGAGAGGAGGGGCCTCGCTCTTTCTCTTTGAACGCCGCCCTCCTTGCAAGAGGATCCCTGCACTCACCTGCTGCGTGTGCAAGGCCTGAAGCCTGGGCCTCGCACTTTGTTCCAGAGAGCCTTCCATTCCGCCGAGGAGCCTGTGGAGCATCCGATCCACCTAAGGTGCCACCATCTTCTGGAGGACCGAAGACCCGGTGCATCGTGGGCACTGTGAAGCCACTCACAGTAGCGGAGGAACCGGACAGGAGTCGGTCCGGTCTGAGAGAGAGAGCGCCAGCTCAGAACCACATCTAAGTAACTTGGTTGCCTATTTACTTTGCCTAGGCCCACCATTGACCACAGTGATACTTTGGAGAGACTGTCTGCTGAACTGAGTTTATCAGTCTCTCCAGCTTCACCAAGTTAGCGATCATTTGCTACCCCTATTGCACCACGAGAGTTGCTAGTGAAGATTCTTCTACAAACTATACCCCAAGTTATAGTAAGGCCTGACTGGGTAGTATAGGACATTGCTGGGCGCCATTTTTGCTCACGAGGGAGGATAGCTGCAGCGGGCATACGATATTGTTACTTCATTATTGAATGTTATACTCTTTTAATGCGAGCACCTATATTGCAGGGATCTGCATGAGATATTGTATGCAAATTACCTTTTATACTTTTACCAATAGTAAAACGTTATAGTTAAGTAATTTGGTGGTCAGTGTCAATTACTGTGCTGGGATATAGAAAGGGGGTTGTACCATATAACAATATAGAGATATTGCAGTTGTGCCATCCTTCCCCTTTTCTAACTGTGTCACGAGAGGTTAGAATCGATTGCCAGGGGTTGATAGCGGTGCGTTACAGGGCCCAAAACAAACAAGCAGCCCTCTTAAACTGAGGGTACCGCTACACGCGGGGGCTCGGTCTGGAACCCTTGTATATTGCACGCTGCGATCAAGGCGGTCTGAAATACCAGCATGGACTCGCAGGCAGTGACACAATGGTGCGCAGAGGAGGCTGTGGATCCACTCCGGGCGGTAGCTATTGAACTCCCGGGAGGGATCCAGGAGAAAGAAGAGGTAAAGCAGCTAATAATGTCAATATCCCCAAACTGGAAAGCATGGGCGGTGGATGTAAGGACAAATACCTCGGGGGCATATGCAGGGCCGCTGTTAGGAATCATGGGGCCCTGTACAGCCTACCTGACGGGGCCCCCCCCCCACACACACACCTGACGGTATTTTATACAATATATCAATATATTCACAAAAAAAATACATGAAAATCATTATTAATGGACACAAATGCCACCCCAATTCCCCCTCCTAGTACAAATCTCCCTCACCCCAAAAATTCACCAGCCTAGCACACATCAAACTTTCTATCCTAGCACAAATCTTCTTCCGCCAAATCTCCCCTGCCTGCACAATCCCCCCCCCCAATCCCTCCTATTACCCCCAAATTTTCCCACCGGCTCCTAGTACACAATCACCCCTATCTCCCCTCCCAGCACAAATCTTCTTTCTTCAATCCCTCTCCTAGGATAAATTCCCACAAATCCCTCCTCCTAGCACAACTCCCTCTAAGTTACTCTTCCCAGCACAAATTATTCCTCCCTACTGAAATTTCCCCCAGCACAAGCATCCCCTCTCCTGGTTCAACCCTCCCCCCCACCCCAAATCCTCCTCCTAACACATATTCCCCATCCTTAAATCCCCATTACTTTTCCCAGCAAAGATACCCACCCATCCACCTCCCCCAACTTACAGGGCGAAGCCACTACAAAGCCAGCAGGAGGTGTGCTGTGTTCTGTTCTGTCCTGTCAGAAGATTGTTCATCTACAGTATACAGCACATGAGACCGGATCTGACTGTACATCGCATTGCGCTGTATACACACAACACCCCGCTATCTCCTCCAAGGGTTGCTCGCAGCAACATGAAATGTGGATAGGGGGCGCTGTGTGTATACAGTGCAATGCGATATACAGTACAAACGATCCGGTCTCATGTGCTGTATGTGGAATGCTCTTCTGACAGGAAGGAAAGCACAACACAGCGCACCTCCTCCTGGATGTCTCCTCTCTGCTCCAGCCTCCGGTCTCCTTGTCCCAGCTGTGAGTGTGAGGGGGGCAATGGAAGGAGCTCAGCGGTGGCAGACCAGGTTCATTATCCCACCATGTCTCTCACCCAGCAGCTAAAAGCCGGCGGGAGGGAGAGGGGGAGAAACCTGGGTGAGAGACATGGAGGGCATTGTTCTCCACCGATCCTCCTGCTGTTTGGGCCCCTCTGTGTGCCGGGGCCCCCTACAGGAGGGCTGGTGGTCCCCCCCTATCAGCGGCCCTGGGCATATGCATTAATAGAATGGACAAGAGGAGTCCCAGAAGAGTTCAAAGGGCAGAGTGTAAAAGACATAGATGACAGAACGTATCGCTTAGTGCATACTGGGGCTGTGAAGAAAGGGTCCCCACGGACCTCCCCATAGTTGTCTCCATCACTCTTCTCCAAAATGGGAGGCAGTAGTGAAACGAAAACCCCATAGTCACCCCTGACCGCCATAGGGCCGGAACTGCTAACTGCGTTGGGAGACTTTGTTGTTAAGTGCCAAAAAAACAACACGGTGCATGTGGAAGCTGGGTACCAGAAACTCTGGGTGTTTCCAGGAACACAACCTGTGCCACCCTGGGAGGAAGATTTCGATACTTGGATCGAGCAGACAATGCAGGCAGTAGAAGGTTGGGAAGTCCCAGAAGCGCAGAAGAAGCAGCGCATCAGTGAGAGCTTGAAGGGTCCTGCTGCTGAGGCTGTGAAAAATCTTTGGTGCAGCAATACTGTGTGTACAGCAATGGATTATTTGTCTAGGTTGCAGGAGGAATTTGGCCAGCTGGAGAAGGTGTCGGAGCTGGTGTATCAGTTTGAACATACCTTCCAACAGCCGAGGTAGAAGTTGTCCGAGTATGTCCGGAGGCTGAATAGAATGCTGTGCCAGATTGTACTGAGAAAAGGAATTCAGCCACAGGTTATAGATGCTACCAGGATGAAGCAGATCCTAAGGGGAGCCTTGCGGTCTGATCCAGTTTGGCTTCACCTGAAGACCTCTGACGGAGTCATGGCTTTGAATTACACAGACCTTGTGCGGATCATAAGGGACGAAGAGGCCTTGATGAAGGATCAAGAGGGTGTTGAGAAAACCACCCCACTTTTTCGGTAGGAGTCAGAACGACAGTAGTTACTGAACGTGACCCAGAAGTAGAAACCTTGAAGTCTCAAATGGCCCAAGTACTGGACTTGTTGACCTCTTTATTGGCCAAGAACTCGGGAACCAAGGAGAAGGAAGAGATCCGGAAGGAACCGGACCGGAATGTCCCTATTCCAGCATCCCCAAAAATAAGGAAGGAGATTATCTGCTTCAATTGTGGAGGAATTGGTCACCCAGAAAGAGTGTGTACCAGCCCAAGGAAGAACCGAGGCACTCAATACCAGCCGGTGGAAAACTTCAGAGGGCCCCAGTGAAGGAGTCAGCCGAGCGCCCACTACCTACAGAAAGCTCCAAGAAGATCCAAAGACAAGCAGAGCAAAAAGAGAAGGGCAACAATGCCCCTCCTAAAAACTTCCATACTGTCTGTCGGGAGTTGCAATTTGACAACCAGAAAAAGATCAATGCATACCAGGTCCAAAAAGGGTTGAGGTCCAGAGAGAAATGGAAAAAGAAAAAAAAACACTAGAAAAATCAAGGAGTCCAAAAGGAGAAAATACCTCCGAAGTTCCCGGATAAATTAGTTGGACCCTCCCCTTTAGTCTCCGTTCAAGTGGAGGGAGTTTACACAAAGGCACTCCTAGACACAGGAGCCCAAGTGACTCTATTATACAGAGACTTTTATCAGAAGCATTTGAGTCATGTGCCCTTGCAAAAGCTGGAAAACCTGAAGATAGGGGGAATTGGCACTCGCAGTTTCCCCTACGATGGTTATGTTTCAATCAGGCTGGCCTTTGACCCCTCTGTGACCGGAAAGGCCGAAGTTTTTGACACCCTGGCGGTGGTTTGCCCTCGCCCACGAGGAGCCAACACGATGTCCATGTTGATAGGGACCAACACTGACTTGGTCCGGAGACTGTTGACCCCGTTAGTTCAAGAGCGGAGTTCTCCCAAACAGAAGATTCACTCCATGCTGCAACAGGTCTACCAGAAGATGATCCTGGAGCAAAAGACCCCAGAAGAGGGGGTGGGAAGAGACTGGAGACTGTCTAGAAGAGAGAAGATACTGCAGCCTGGTGAGGTGACCTGTCTTCAGGCTACAGTAAAACTCTCCTGGGAGCAGCCGGGTCCCTTTGTAGTTGTGGAACCAGACCCCTTCAACACTCACCAAGGATTGGAAGTACTCCCTGAAGTGGTCCCGTTGAGGGCACTGAAGAAAGCCAAGGGACAGATTCCAGTGAGTGTCAGAAATGTCACAAATTCTCCTGTGAATATCCCAGCCCAGGTGCTACTGGGCAAGGTGAACCCTGCTACCCCAGTGGCCCTGTCTGAATTAAGGTCCAAGGGAGGAGAAGCCACCCTGGAGGAGCTCTGCCTTGAAGATACCCCCTTGCCTCTGAAATGGAAGGAGAGAGCCAAGTCTCAGCTGACTAGGTGGAGAAGGATATTCTCAGAAGATGAGTTTGATGTGGGGTGTGCGAGAAGTGCCACCCATAAAATCCGTCTTCAAGAAGACAAACCCTTTCGGGAAAGGGTCAGAAGAGTTCCATTGGCTGACCTGGAAGACTTGCGTGAGCAGTTGGCAGAGCTGAAGAGGACAGGTGTCATCCGAGAGTCCCGAAGTCCATATGCTTCCCCCATCATGGTGGTAAGGAAGAAGAACGGGTTGCTGAGACTCTGCATAGACTACAGGACTCTCAACAGGAGGACCATACCCGACCAGTACACTACCCCCAGGATAGAAGACGCTTTGCAGAGTCTGTCTGGGGCCAAGTAGTTCAGTGTTATGGATCTGAAGAGTGGGTATTATCAAATTCCAATGCACCCTGAAGATAAGGAGAAGACGGCCTTCATCACCCCAGTGGGATTCTATGAATTCAATAGGATGCCCCAAAGCCTGTCGGGAGCCCCCGCTACTTTCCAGAGGTTGATGGAGAAGACCATTGGGGACATGAATCTGATCGAAGTCCTGGTGTACCTAGACGACATCATTGTCTCCGGGAAGACTCTGGAGGAGCATGAAGAAAGATTGGAGAAAGTCCTGAAGAGACTCAGTGAGGAAGGACTAAAACTCTCCAGAGAAAAATGCCAGTTCTACCAGTCCTCGGTCCACTATCTGGGGCACATAGTATCTGCAGAAGGAGTGTCTACAGACCCTGATAAACTTGAGACAGTCACCTCCTGGCCCAGACCAACTACAGTGACTGAGCTCAGATCCTTCCTAGGCTTCTGTTCCTACTACCGTAGATTTGTAGAAGGATTTGCAAAAATTGCCAAACCCCTAAATGAGCTACTGAAGATGGAAGGAGAGGAGGATGATACTGGCCACAGGAAGCCTGGAGAGTCCGTGGAAGACCAGTGGACAGGAGAGTGCGAAGAAGCTTTCCAGATGTTAAAGAAGAGTCTTACCACTGCACCAGTCCTGGCCTATGCTGATCCCAAAAAGCCATATGAACTGCATGTAGATGCCAGCCATGATGGTCTAGGAGGGGTGCTATACCAAGAATATGAAGGGCAGTTGCGCCCAGTTGCCTACGTTATTAGAAGTCTGGCACCTGCAGAAAAGAACTACCCCACTCACAAGTTGGAGTTCCTGGCCCTAAAGTGGGCAGTCGTGGATGAACTCAGAGATTACCTGTATGGAGCTGACTTCTTAATAAAGACTGACAATAATCCACTCACCTATCTCTTCACCACAGCCAAGCTGGATGCCACTGGTCACCGTTGGTTAGCAGCCCTAGCCGGATTCAACTTCAGCCTGAAGTATAGGCCCGTAACTGGAACCGTGATGCAGACGCATTGTCCAGAAGAGGCCACGCACCCACCCACCATCCAGAAATTGGACCCAGGTAACCCCAGATGGGGTACGGGCCTTGTGTCAAGGAGTACAGCTTTAAGCTAGTGGTGGGTCAAGGGCTGAAGAGATCAGTGTTTCTGCAGTGGGGGTGCCTAAGTGTTACTGCAATGTGACCCAAGTCGGAGAGGATGACCTGCCCAAACTGTCCAAAAAGGACTTAAGGAAAGACCAGTTGGAAGATCCTTGGGGAAGATTAGCACTGGAGACATTGGAAGACCAGGATCCAGGCAGACTTCTGAAGGACCCCTCAAAGGTGGCCCGGTTGGTCCACAAGGAATGGGACAAGTTGCAGGTGCATCAAGGGGTGGTCTACCGAAGGTGCCCCTCTGATGACCTAGAAGAGATGTGGCAGCTGTTTCTGCCAGAAAAATACAGAAGAACTGTTTTGGCTGCCTTACATGATAATCATGGCCACTTGGGGGCTGAACGAATATTCCTGGTTGTAAGGGATAGGTTCTATTGGCCTTGTATGCGGGCTGAAGTGGAGGAGTACTGCCACTCCTGTGCACGCTGTATCCAGAGGAAGACATTGCCACGTCAAGCTGCCCCAATGGGCCATCTGCAGAGTCAAGGACCCTTGGACTTGGTGTGCATTGACTTTCTCTGTCTCGAACCTGACTTAAGTGGACAAGGAAATGTTCTGGTGATAACCAACCATTTCACTCGTTATGCCCAGGCTTTTCCAGCCAAAGACCAGAAGGCATCCACTGTAGCTAAAATCCTAGGAGAGAAATACTTTGTGCATTATGGACTGCCACAGCGCCTGCACTCTGACCAAGGGAGAGACTTTGAGAGTCGATTAATCAAGAAATTGTTGGACTCTTTGGGTATCAAGAAGACCCACACCACCATTTATCACCCCGAGGGTGATGCTCAGCCGGAGAGGTACAACAGGACTCTGTTAAATATGTTGGACTCTGAGTAGTAAGCAGAGGCAGCACTGGAGCAAGCACATAGCGGCCATTGTGCACGCTTACAACAGTACCACTAGCGATGCCACAAGGTAATCTCCATATCGCCTTATGTTTGGCAGGGAAGCAAAACTGCCTGTGGATCTGGCATTCGGCATATCAACGGATCGCACCTCAGCCACTTCACATAAGGGATATGTAGACAGACTGAGGAAGAGTTTGAAGCTAGCTTTTGAACAGGCCCAAGTGGCCTCTGAGCAAAGAGGAGCCCGGAACAAGAGGAACTTTGACCTCAAAGTTCGAATCCAAGACCTACAGCCAGGAGACAGAGTGCTGTTGCGAAACCTAGGAGTTCCAGGGAAGCATAAATTAGCAGACAGATGGAGACCTGAACCATATGTGATCTGTAAGAAGTTGCCCGACCTGCCGGTGTATCAGCTAAAACCAGAAGGGAAGATAGGGCCACTGAAGACATGGCACCGGAACCACTTACTTCCACTTTCAGAAGCGGTTCGGATACCTCCTGTAGAAGATTCCCCTGGACCATCCTCAAGCTTGGAGACACCCAGGCCAAACACTCGGTCCCAGGTATCTCAGTCTGGAGAAATGGATGTCTCTGATCAGAGTGAAGAAGAAGAGCTTGGATGGTTGTGGCCTCCTCAGACCCCAGAACCCATGTCTATAGATCTTCCACCCTCTGAAGGTACTGTGGATAGTACATTGAATGTGGAAGCCACTGAGTTTGTTCCGTCTAGTCCTCTGGCTGAAGAGTGGGAAGATGCCACATGGTCACCTTCTGCTGATCATCAAGATTACTCCCAACATCTTCCTGCACCTGACCTGGATGTACCGGAAGTATTGGAGCCCAGTGTACCTACTCCAGAAGACGATACAGGGAGGGATGAAACAGTCACCGCAAGAGAACAAACGGCCAAGAGAACCATTCGTCCTCCTCGGAAGTTAACCTATACCCAGATGGGGGAAAGTTCTGAGGATACAGTAACCACTGCTCGAAGGACATTACCAACACCTGATCCTTCTGCTGTGCATTTGGTGGAAGACAACCCCAGCTCACTCTCTAGCACAGTTAGGCAGGTCAACCCCATTGATGTAACCAGTGGGCAGGACAAGCTCCCTTCCCCGTTCTGGTGGGAGTTTCCTCTGCCAACTTCTCTAGCTGCCCTTAATGAGTTTGTATTTTCCTGCTTTGGGGACCAAAGATTTCAAGTGGGGGGTGTGTGTTGCGGGGTATCGTTTTCACCCACAAGACTACAGTTCCCAGCACGCTTTGAGGCACCCAGGGTGCATTTCCCCACGCAAGGACTGCTGAAGAGGACTTTAAAAGGGAGAGGAGGGGCCTCGCTCTTTCTCTTTGAACGCCGCCCTCCTTGCAAGAGGATCCCTGCACTCACCTGCTGCGCGTGCAAGGCCTGAAGCCTGGGCCTCGCACTTTGTTCCAGAGAGCCTTCCGTTCCACCGAGAAGCCTGCGGAGCATCCGATCCACCTGAGGTGCCACCATCTTCTGGAGGACCGAAGACCCGGTGCATCGTGGGCACTGTGAAGCCACTCACAGTAGCGGAGGAACCGGACAGGAGTCGGTCCGGTCTGGGTGAGAGAGCACCAGCTCAGAACCACATCTAAGTAACTTGGTTGCCTATTTACTTTGCCTAGGCCCACCATTGACCACAGTGATACTTTGGAGAGACTGTCTGCTGAACTGAGTTTATCAGTCTCTCCAGCTTCACCAAGTTAGCGATCATTTGCTACCCCTATTGCACCACGAGAGTTGCTAGCGAAGATTCTTCTACAAACTATACCCCAAGTTATAGTAAGGCCTGACTGGGTAGTATAGGACATTGCTGGGCGCCATTTTTGCTCACGAGGGAGGATAGCTGCAGCGGGGATACAATATTGTTACTGCATTATTGAATGTTATACTCTTTTAATGCGTGCACCTATATTGCAGGGATCTGCATGAGATATTGTATGCAAATTACCTTTTATACTTTTACCAATAGTAAAACGTTATAGTTAAGTAATTTGGTGGTCAGTGTCAATTACTGTGCTGGGATACAGAAAGGGGGTTGTACCATATAACAATATAGAGATATTGCAGTTGTGCCATCCTTCCCCTTTTCTAACTGTGTCACGAGAGGTTAGAGCCGATTGCCAGGGGTTGATAGCGGTGCATTAGAGGGCCCAAAACAAACAAGCAGCCCTCTTAAACTGAGGGTACCGCTACATGTACTTTTTTAAATAATATTCTTTCCTTCTGCAGCCAACCAGTGCCTCTCACTAAAGATGAGTTTGGGTGTTTCATTTACTTTTTTGTAGTGAAGTCTCCTTCAGCCATCCAGCCCTCTCACTGACTGTAAGGAAGGTCGGGCGTGTTCACAAGTAGATGTGCCCGACCCCGCAAGGAAGATTACAGCACAGCGCCACCGCCAATCACAGGTACTGTGACATTTTCCAAAATCTCTACCTCTGCGTGCCGAGCGCCACTCTCATTGTTAGGATGAGCGAGGCGTGTATTTACATATACATTCTAATGTGGCCCCCCCAAGTACATCCGCGTGTTAATTTATTTTTATTTTTTTGGATTCATATTCAGCATGACAAATCCAGAGCGCCATTCTCATTGTTAGGATGAGTGGGGCGTGTAGCTGAGCGTGTTCACAAGTCTTTTTGCCAGAGCCGCTATGAAGCTGACAGCGCGCAGAGCCAATCACAGGCACTGTGACATTTCCAGATCTCTGCATCTCTGCAAATGTCACAGTGCCTGTGATTGGTTCTGCGCGCTGTCAGCTTCATAGCGGCTCTGGCAAATAGACTTGTGTACATGCCCAGCTACACGCCCCGCTCATCCTAACAATGAGAGCGGCGCTCGGGATTTGTCATGATGAAAATGAATCCAAAAAAATTAAAATAAATAACACGCGGATCTACTTGGGGGGGGGGCACATTAGAATGTATATGTAAATACACGCCTCGCTCATCCTAACAATGAGAGTGGCGCTCGGCACGCAGAGGTAGAGATTTTGGAAAATGTCACAGTACCTGTGATTGGCAGTGGCGCTGTGCTGTAATCTTCCTTGCGGGGTCGGGCACATCTACTTGTGAACACGCCCGACCTTCCTTACAGTCAGTGAGAGGGCTGGATGGCTGAAGGAGACTTCACTACAAAAAAGTAAATGAAACACCCAAACTCATCTTTAGTGAGAGGCACTGGTTGGCTGCAGAAGGAAAGAATATTATTTAAAAAAGTACATGTAGCGGTACCCTCAGTTTAAGAGGGCTGCTTGTTTGTTTTGGGCCCTCTAATGCACCGCTATCAACCCCTGGCAATCAGCTCTAACCTCTCGTGACACAGTTAGAAAAGGGGAAGGATGGCACAACTGCAATATCTCTATATTGTTATATGGTACAACCCCCTTTCTGTATCCCAGCACAGTAATTGACACCGGAACGCGGGCCGCACTTTGGACATGCCTGGATTAGAGTAATAGAGGCAGTAAACAGGATCAGGAACCAGAAGAGAAGTCAGCCAGGCAAAAGTCTTTTTTTTTTTTTTTTTTTGAGAAAAAAGTTTTTTATTGAACAATTTACATTTGGAACATAATTCTGCAAGTTAGAAGGCAATACTGGAGAAATGCATAAAACAAGAAATGTGGCTTATACATATATAGGCACAGTAGATCAAAAAACTTGTTCAGATTGAACACTGGATTCAGTGACTATCAATAAGTGGAAAACCCTATGTCCACGCTATTCATGGAATTGCACGCTAGAAGGATGTATAGTATTACGGACCATCAGTGCATGTGTCTGCGGACTCAAGCCATCGATCCCAGATTTTGTAGTACTTATCTGGACAACCTCTGTTGATGTATATGAACTTTTTGTAGGGAAGAGTGTTATTTATATCTAGTTTCCAATCGTTGAAGCTGGGGGGAGTGGGTCTCATCCACTGTCTGGCTATAATTTTTCTAGCATTAAACAATGTTTCATGCAAGAATGTTTTAGTGAATTTGTCCATCTCAGAGTCGGGGAATATCCCCAGTAAGCATTGTTTGGGGTCCAGGGTCAATGGGGATCCCATGTCATCATGGAGGAAGTCAACAATCTGCTTCCACAGACCCTGAAGGACCGGGCACGCCCAGAGTAGGTGGAAGAATGTGCCCGTCGTTTGGTTACACATTGTGCACAAGGTAGAAAACTGTCGTCTAAAGCGGGCGATTCTTAGGGGGGTGAGATACGCTCGGTGCACCACGTATAACTGGGTCAGCCTGTCAGAGAGCTTGGGGGATACAGTCTTGCACGAGTCTAGTGCTTCACTCCACTCCTCATCCTCCAGTGGGCCCACCTCTCTTTCCCATCTTGGTTTAAGGCTGTAAGCTAGCGTGGTAGATGATGGGGTGAGAAGCATGACATAAAAATCAGAGATCAGCTTTCGCGGGTCCACACCCTTAACCACTGCCATAATAACATTGGGCGTAGATTGTGGCAAAGGCTGGGGAAACTGAGCTTGGGCTGCGTGACGCACCTGGAAGAATCTAAAAAGCATAGAATTGGGCAGCAGGAACTCATTTTGGAGGTCCTCAAAGTTTTTAAGTGTGCCATCGGAAATTATGTGGTGCAAATAATATATTCCATATTCGCACCATATCTCTGTGTCAGGGATCAAGAGAAACTCTGAGAGTAGTCTATTGTGCCATAAGGGGGTATAATTGTTGTGTTTAGGGGTCGTTAATGTTTTAGTGGTGATGTCCCATACGCGCCTATATTGGTATAATAGGGACCCACGGTCTCTATTGGAGTTATTCCCACTATGTCCCACTGCAATTGCAGTGAGTGGGTCAGTGGTCAGTTGTGCCCACCGTGGACAGAGGAGGGTGAGGAATCTGAGTCTGTCGGTTTTATCTATGTGGTATAGTTGAGACAGTTGGGACGCAAGGTAATAAAGATTTAAGTCAGGGAGGGCTGTTCCACCTAGGTCAGTAGGGTTCTTAAGGACTCTCCAGGCCAGCTTGTGTCTGTTGTTACCCCAAATAAATGTCTTGAGTATGGCCTCCATTGACTTGAAAAATTTCAAGGGTAAGTATACGGGTGTGTGCCAGAGTATATACAATATTTTAGGAAATAATATCATTTTAACAATGTTAATACGGCCCCACACGCCGAGCGGCAGTCTCGCCCATACCTGGGTTCTAGACTTGATGAGATCGAAAAGGGGTTCTATGT
Organism: Rana muscosa; assembly: GCA_029206835.1. Taxonomy (NCBI): domain Eukaryota; kingdom Metazoa; phylum Chordata; class Amphibia; order Anura; family Ranidae; genus Rana; species Rana muscosa. The sequence continues at coordinate 14,232,707 of JARGYO010000198.1, read as the reverse complement.
TCAGGGATATATAGTCAGCCGGTGTTCTATTCACCAATACTCCAAGATATTTGATAGTGTTCACTCGCTGGAGTGGTAACTGTGCCTGTAGCTTGGGAGAGGGGAAACTATCCATAGGCAGTATTTGAGATTTCTCCCAATTAATTTTAAGGCCAGAGAACTGACCAAAGTGTTCAATTGTATGCAACGCCTTCCGAAGCGATGTGGCAGAGTCGGCCAGGTATAGTAGCGTGTCGTCTGCGTATAAGCTAATTTTTTCAGTCAGGGAACCAAGGCAGAGACCCTGAATCTCGGGGTCCTCTCTAATGGAGATTGCAAGGGGCTCCGCCGCCAAGGCATAGAGGAGCGGAGACAGTGGGCAGCCCTGTCTAGTGCCCCTGGATAAGTCAAATGTCTGGGAGGCCCTCCCGTTGGCCACTACTTTACCCCTGGGTGCCAGATATAATAATTGAACCCACTTAATAAATTTAGGTCCAAAACCAAAGCCACGGAGGCATCCCCAAAGGTACCGCCACTCCACTGAGTCAAAGGCCTTGGCAGTATCCAAAGCCACCACCACCCGGGACCCAACATTAGTATGTGTCGCTTGTAAGTTAATATACAATTTTCTGAGGTTGAAGGAGGTGTTACGCCCCGGCATAAATCCAGCTTGGTCAGCATGGATCAGGGTTAGAATCACTTGGTTAAGGCGTAGGGCAAGTACTTTAGCCAGAATCTTTATGTCTACCTGGAGTAGCGATATTGGTCTATAAGATTCCGGGAGGCCTGGGTCCTTGCCTGGCTTAGGTATGAGGATAATTACCGCCTCGCCCATCGATGGGGGTAAGGTGAAATTGTCAAATAGATGGTTGAAGAGGGACAATAACTTGGGGGCAAGTATCTCGATGTATTGGGCGTAAAATTCTATGGGCAACCCATCTGAACCCGGGGCCTTGGATCTGGCGAAGCTCCCAATCGCTGTGGTTATTTCGTCGAGTGTAAGAGGTGCGTCTAGCATAGCCATTTGGGCATCGTCTAGCTGTGGAAAGATGATTTCCGCCAGTAGATCTTCCAATTGAGAGTCAGTGGTAGAAACCTGGGACGTATATAGTTGAGAAAAGAAGTCCCTAAATTCAGAAGTGACAGCCTGGGGTTCCGTAATCTTTTCCCCATTAGGACCAGTGAGGGAAATGACAGTAGGGGGTCTATCCTCACTATGTGCCAAGTAGGCCAACAGTTTACCCGCTCTCTCCCCATGTTCATACAATTTTTGTCTGGCAAAGAAAAGTTTTTTCCTGGCCGTCTCGTGTTGTAGCTGATTAACCACCCTGGTTTGTAACCTGAGTCGGGCAGCTCCATCAGGAGAGGGGTTCGACATGTACCCCTGTTCAGAGGAGGACAGATCCCGCACTGCCCCGTCCAGTATGGCTGATGAATTAGCCTTCAGCCTGTTGATAAAGGAGGTCAGAGTCAGACGTGCATGCAGTTTGAAAGCTTCCCATACTACGTCTGGGGATGCAGATCCTTCATTCTCTAAAAAGTAAGTTCTCCAACTGTTACCAAGCTCCTCATCCTCCGACAACAGGGTGAGCCAAAACGGATTCAGGCGCCACGTACGGGGCGGTTTGTTTAATGGGATGGAGAGGCTAATGAAATATGGGCTATGGTCTGAAAGTAATCTGGGGGCAAATTCAGCTCCCAGTAATCTTGGGGCAAGGGTACTAGAAATGAATATAAAATCTATACGGGACATGGTGTTATGGGTAGTTGAGAAACAGGAGTAAGCTCGAGTGAGCGGGAATTTAAAACGCCAGGTGTCAGTGAGATTAAAGGAAGAGATAAGTCGGGAGAATCTAGTGTGGGTTGGAGCTGTAGTAGATAATGGCGAGGGCGACAGTTTGTCTAATGTAGGGTTCAACGTAGCGTTAAAATCCCCCAGCCACACCGCCTGAATCGAAGGATGACGAGTCATATATAGCAAGCCCTCTGTGACTATAGTAGAATTAAATGGTGGAGGTACATAGAATGCCATCAGTAGGAAAGGTTCACCATACAATTTAACCGAAAGAAAGACATAGCGCCCCTGTGGGTCAGACTGAACATCACACAGCTCAAAATGTACCGTCTTGGCAATCAAAACTGAGACTCCGCGGGCGTGGGACGAGTGGGATGAATGATATGCCCACCCAATCCATGGCCGGCGGAGTGCCATCTGGAGCCGACCCTCAACGTGTGTCTCCACTAACACCACAATGTCGGCTCGTTGTTTTTTGAGAAATGAGAAAACTGCAGATCTCTTTACCTTGTCCCCAAGCCCACGCACATTCCAAGTGAGCAGTTTTATCGATGCCATAATTCAAACATTGAAACATATCGTGGGACAGTAGCATTACATGAATACAAGGTTTGCCATCTATGCAGTATCAATGTTAGCATGCACTTCGTTGTATTGCAGTCCATCAAGAAAAAACGAACCTCCCCCTCCCCCCTCCCCACCCTGCATCTTCCCCAACTGATGCGGGTATGTTCCCAAAACCAAAAGAAAGTAACAACCGGTAGCAGATAAAACCAAAATATCTTGCTGTTACGTAAAAGATCTGCAGCGATCTCCTCACATGGGAGGTGTGGAAGATCCAATGCCCGCAAATAAAGAGCAACAGGCTCTTCTTGTACTGTGAACCAGAAGTACAGTGCGGGGTCGGTGGTATAGAAAGTTCTGCAGTCACATAATAAAGAGATGCGTGTTCCGGTTGCTGGGGGGCGAAAATTCGCTGTGTTAGGCATGTGGAGTGTAGGACTGATTGTGCTCCGCAATTACAGTCTCCAGGGTAGTTACATGGATCAACCAGTCAGTGGGGGCCCTAAGTATGGGAGACCCCCTCTGCAGGTTACAATTGAAAGAGGATTATAGCAGGGGAAGGCAAAAGGGGGTCCCAGGGGTAAGGAGCAATAGGGTATGCGCCGCGGGCAGTAAAGGGGAGACAAAAAAAAGGGGGGTAACATACCAGGATTTGCAGACTCCCGCTGCGGCGTATAATGTGCTGGTGATGATGACAGGCAATCAATAGTGCTGATGAACATGCTCGGTCAGGTCACTCCGCCGCCCCTCTGGCGGGCCCCGGACGCTCCAACCAGGCAATGACTTCCTGAGGATCCTCAAAAAAGAACACACGGCCGTCCCTTTCGACTCTAAGACGAGCTGGAAATAGCATAGAGTATTTAAGATGTTGTATCCGGAGCCTCCTCTTCGCCTCCATGAAGCCTTGGCGGCGGCGCTGCACCTCGGCAGAAAAGTCGGGGAAGATAGCGATCTTGGAGTTTCCAAGGTGGATGTTACCTTTTTCCCTGGCCATGCGCAGCGCCGCATCTCTATCTTTGTAATTCAAGAATTTTGCTATAAACGTGCGGGGGGGGGAGCCCCCTGAGGAGGAGATCTGGCAGGCATACGATGAGCCCTCTCCACCGCCAGGGTGGGGGAGAAGGCCTCGCGGCCATAGGTGTCAACAAGGAGTTTCTCCAAGAAGGTGGTAGGATCTTTGCCCTCAGCTCCCTCGGGGAGCCCGATGAAACGGAGGTTGCACCTCCGGAGCCTATTTTCCATATCATCTTGCTTGCTTAGAATCTGATTGATTTGGAGCTGCATTCGATCGGAGCTGACTTGGAGCGGCGTAACGGTGTCCTCCACCTCTCCAATGCGGGTTTCGGCAGTCGTGACACGCTCACGAAGTTTCTGGAAGTCTTGTCGCATGAGTGAAAGGTCCACCTTGACCCCCTCTATTTGCGCCGTCAGGGACGTCCGGCAGTATGTGATCGCCTCGAGCAGTTTAGCTGTGTCGCCTCCCGTAGCGTCCTGCTCACCGCCTGCGGCACCGCCATCTCTTTCCTCCTCCTGGCGGCGGTACTGGTCCAATTTCGCCAGGGTGGCCTTTGGCGTTTTTGGCGGAGTCATGGCAGGTATCCGCTGTGATCCCTCCCCCCTCCAAAGCAGGCAGCTCAGTCTATACCGAATGGTAGGGAGCTGTAGGGCTGGTGGGCCAGGAAGAGTCACTAGTCAGCAGGCCGGGTGAAGCAAGATGGCCACCGACCAGCACTAGGCCGAAGCCGGGGCATTTCCTGAACGCGGCGGCCGCGCAGTCAGAGGCTGATGTATCTGCCTCTGTGGGTGTGAGGGGTCCTCAGGGGGACTCGGTGGGCCCCTGCAGGCTGTTACCTGAGAGCAGGAGGGCCAGGAAGCAGCACAGGCGGCAGGTCGGGTGGAGCAAGATGGCCGCCGACTTCCAGGGCTAGGCCGAAGCCGCGGGCTTTCCTAAATGCGGCACCCGCGATCGGGATCGCGGCCCTGCGGAGGCCGCCGTACGAGCGGAGGATGGTGGATTTGCGGCCACGCATGTTCAGGGTCCCCAGGGGGTCCCGCTGGGCTGGTGCAGGATGACACTGAAGATCAGGATGGGCTGTACAGGAGTAATGGACGGAGCTCAAATCATGCACGTCCTACTCCATGCTATGTCAGGCCACGCCCCCCCAGGCAAAAGTCTTTAACAGGAAAACACAGCAGTGAGTATCCAAATATGTTGACCAGGCAAAGGCACAGACGATCTGCTCCAGGCAGTTTAAATAGCCAGCAGGGCTTGCTGACAAGTAGGAAATTAAGACCAGGTAAGTCACTGTGGAATGAAGAGTACTGGCAATTAACCGACAGCTGAGCACAGAGCTCTGAGAAGGAAGGGCTAAGCCCAGTCCTTAGGCTGGATTCACACCTATGCAGTTTTAGTGCTTTTTTGCATTTTGCAGATTTGCACTACAGTCCATGTTCTGTAGTGCAAATCTGCAAAATGCACTAAAAATGCATAGGTGTGAATCCAGCCTTACAAGCAAGTTCTATACATTGCACAGATGCGCCACTTCACAGGCAAACTAAGGGGACCCCCAGGCACGATATTTAAAGGAATATTTAATTTTTATTGTGAAAAAAAAGAAAACAAGCACGCATCCACTCTGAATGAAATAAATTACCGTATGTGTAAAAAAAATATCAAAAATGTGACAAATTAGGATTCAAACAGGATATTCATAAAAAATATAATGTAGAAAGGGAGGGTAATACCACGCTAAAAGAATAAAATGAGCTAAAGTACAGCTGCAACAAAAAAACATCAAAATATCTCTTTGGCAATCAAGTAAACGTCAAAAAGTAAGTTGCGCTAATAAACCAGTGACATCAAGGTTAATAAAAAACTTGGTTAGTGACAGAAAACCACATTCAATGATATATTGAGTCCATATGGAGTTCGGCAAACTGGTGGAAAAAGAAACAAAAGAGTCCAAATAAATGAATAAAGGTCCAGAGTTCATCCACCTTCACCAAAAGATAGCAGAGGGGGAAGAGGAGATATGCAGGAGTCCCAATTGGAAAAGACGATCTCATTCTGTGAGTGAATTCCCTTACCAGATACGGTGGACCCCCTAAAGAGCAAGGTCGTATGCGCAGGCAGAATCAGCCCTTTGCGGGGCCAAGTGGATCTTTGTATCCGGGATCTCCGTGCTGTGATTCGATCTCTGTGACTCACTCTGGGCTAAACATCTCAGAGGCAGAGCCTGACTGTGAGATCCTGTAGCCCACTTAAAGCGGTTGTAAACCCAGACACCTTTTTTTTTTTTTTTTAAATCACCTGCAAGAAAAAGCCATAATGAGCTAGTATGACTAGCATACTAGCTCATTATGAATCACTTACCTTAGATCGGGACCCCCGAAGCCATCCTCGTCCCCCGCTCCGGCCGCAGCCATCGCTCCTCAGATACCCGGAAGGTTACTTCCGGGTATCGCCGCTCCAGCCAATCAGAGTGCCGCTCCGGCGCTGTGATTGGCCGGAGCAGCGAAGACGTCACTCCGCGCATGCGTACTGGAGCTTTCTATTCCGGCAGCGCCGGAATTCTGAATGGGATTAACCCTGTGAATGCACCGTTGTCTACGGCGCGCATGCGCCGTAGACATCGGTGCATGTCTTTTTTTGCAAATATCTCCTAAACCGTGTAGGTTTAGGAGATATTTATTTTACCTACTGGTAAGCCTTAGTATAGGCTTACCTGTAGGTAAAAGTAAAAAAAAAGACTATACAACCGCTTTAAACTACAGGATCTCACAGTCAGGCTCTGCCTCTGAGATGTTTAGCCCAGAGTGAGTCAGCCGCCCTCAATGAGCACTCACTCTGGGCTAAACATCTCAGAGGCAGAGAGGCAGAGCCTGACTGTGAGATCCTGTAGTTTAAGTGGTCGGGAGGGGGTGTGGCCAGCTTCGAGGATGATCGCTCCCAGGTTCTTCTGGCATGCACACATGAGCTGCATTAACAATATGGTGTCAGTGGATTAGGATTCTCTGGGACTGCAGTGATTTCCCCAGTTACAGCTTCTCTTACTCCCCACTGAGGACCACGGAGACCGAATCACAGCACAGAGATCCCGGATACAGAGATCCACTTGGCTCTTGCATATCTCCTCTACCCCCTCTGCTATCTTTTGGTGAAGGTGGATGAACTCTGGACCTTTATTCATTTATTTGGACTCTTTTGTTTCTTTTTCCACCCGTTTGCTGAACTCCATATGGACTCAATGGGGCTGATTTACAAAACGTTTGCGTCATGAGTATCGGCGCATCTGGTCGCGCAATGGCTGTTTTAGTATTTACAAAACATTAGCGCCGGTAGCGCAGCCCTATTTGCCATTTACTATAGTGTTGTCGGCGGACGGGAGGAAGCGTTCGGTGCGCCACTATGGACCTGGCGCACGGCATGTTAAACTCTAAATATAAAGAAGCTTGAAGTGAGAATATAATGGGGGTGATGTGGGGTGATGTGAGGAAGTGTAGTGACATCTGCCCAAATAACTAATATGCCCAAAATAGAGTGAGAAAGTAACTTTTTCAAAACCAGCCCGCTGCGCCGGCAAGTACGATTAGAGCTGCAGGAGGTTTTTTTGAGCTCAGCGCGGCAATTTTCCTTGTTTTCTTGCGCCATGACACTGCGCTGGCAAAATCTTAGTAAATGTCAAGTTACGTAAATCAATTTGCATAAGTTGAACAGGCGCAGCTCTGAACTTCCCAGTGCGCCAGCAAAATGACATTTCTAAAGGAAAAAAAGGCATTTAAAAGCACCCGCGGCTATAATGAATTGTCGGCTCCCGGCAATATAGAGAAAAGTCATAGAAAGTCTTTGATAACCCAAAAAAAAAAGCGTGGGGGTCCCCCCAAAATTCTATTACCAGGCCCTTCAGGTCTGGTATAGACATTAAGGGGAACTCCGCCGCAAATTTAAAAAAAAAATGCGTGCGGTTCCCCCAAATATCCATACCAGGCCCTTCAGATCTGGCATGGATTTTAAGGGGAACTCCACCCCAAATTTTTAAAAAAATGACGTGGAGCCCCCCCAAAAATCCATACCAGACCCTTATCCGAGCCGCAGGAAAAGAGGGGGGGATGAGAAAGCGTCCCCCCCTCCTGAACCGTACCAGGCCACATGCCCTCAACATGGGGAGGATGTCCCCATGTTGATGGGGACAAGGGCCTCATCCCCACAACCCTTGCCCGGTGGTTGTGGGGGTCTGCGTGCAGGGGGCTTATCGGAATCTGGAAGACCCCTTTAACAAAGGGGACCCCCAGATCCCAGCCCCCCCTGTGTGAAATGGTAATGGGGTACATTGTACCCCTACTATTTCACAAAGAAAGTGTAAAAAATGTAAAAAATGACAAGACCTGGGTTTAGACAATTCCTTTATTAATGTCTTTTCTTTTCTTCAATCTTCTTCTTCTTCCATCTTCTTCTTTTCTCCATTCGGGTTTCTTCCTCCATCTTCCTCTTCATCTTTATCTCCATCTTCATCTTCCTTCTTCCTTCGGTCTTCTTGTCCAGCATCTTGCTCCAGCTTCTTCTTTCTTCTTCGGCCGCTCCGTTTGAATTGGAGGTTCCCGCTGTGTGACGATTCAGTTCTCCTCTTGGTCGGCTGCCACCCGGTGGCTCCCCCCCCCCCTCTGACACCATGGGGAAAGTCCCCGTGAAATCCATGCGCGTCAGAGGGGGGTGGGGTCACCGGGTGGCAGCAGACCCAGAGGAGAACTGAAGAACTGAAGCACTGAAGCGTCACACAGCGGGAAACTCCAATTCAAACGGAGCGGCCGAAGAAAGAAGGGAAGACACCGGAGCAAGATGCGGACGAGAAGACCGAAGTTAGAAGGAAGATGAAGATGAAGATAAAGATAAAGATGAAGATGAAGAACAAGATGGAGGAAGAAACCCAAATGGAGAACAGAAGAAGATGGAAGAAGAAGATGGAAGAAAGGAGAAGATGGAAGAAGAAGATGGAAGAAAGGAAAATACATTAATAAAGGAATTATCAAAAACCGGCTCTTGTCATTTTTTAAATTTTTGTCACTTTCTTTGTGAAATTGTAGGGGTACATTTGTACCCCATTACCCCATTTTTGGTGCATTTAGGTGTGTTCCGGTGCGTTCCAGTGCGTTTATGATGCGTTTTGCTGCGTTCTAGTACAGTCCAGTGCATGTAAAATGCAGCATGTTCTACTTTTTTTGGGGAACTGGAACGCACTGGAACAAACACTGCCATTTAGAACCATATAACCAACTTTCCATGCATTTTTGATACATAAAAACGCAATGGACTGTATGTGGTGTGAAATGGCCCTTAAGCAATTTGGCATATTTAAAGGCACTTCTCTTTGTTTTGTTTTTGGTGTTGTCCAAATTGGTGACATTGATATATGTCCCTTAGGGTGGGACCTGGGCCCCCATACCCATTTTAAGGCCAATAACTAGAAGAAAAGCCAGCCAAGTGGGGACTAGCAAAATTAACAAGTCAGTTCCCATAGACTGCAATGGTATTTGTTGGTGGGGGGGGGGGGGGTGGTGATTGTCCCATCCCTAATTTTGTAGCATGCTGGATGATGTGCTTAATTTTGGACGGGGGGGGGGGGGGGGTTATTTTCTGATAGCTGCATTTGTGTTGTTATGCGCATGCCCAGGGACTTAGATTTTTTTTTGGTGCTTTTTGTGTGTGAACAGCACCTGGATATTTCTGGGCATGTTCAGAGAGTGTTTTTATGGGTTAGTAATTGAAGGACATCCTTAATAGGTGTAGCCACTTTGAAATTCAGTCTCTACATTGGGTGAACTTGCATTTTGGATGTTTCATGGACTGTGCATGTGTTTTCAATTGCCTCATTAGCTCACAAACAGGTTATATAAAGCTCACAGTTAGCATTCCCTCCCTTGCCCTGAAAAGAGGCAAGTGTGTGTCCGGTAAAATGTACATTTTGGTGTCCTTATCGAGTTTGTAACACATGCATTTTATTTGTTATGTCTTTGCAAAACAGGTGTTTGGTTTATTTTGTGGATTGTCTTTTTTGGTGTGGGGGAAATGTTCCCCTGAACTAATTTTGATGTTGTTAATGTTTGTCGTTTGTTCACTTTGATTTAATTGTCTGTGCTGCACTATTTAGCCAAATCTTTATCAAGATGTTGTGAGTCTGTAACTGTTTCAAATTGACTCTGTTTTTAAATTTTTTTTTTTATTATTCTTTGTTTTGTTGACCAATAAAATTTGATGCAAAGTTTTGAGGTTTGTTTTGCGTTTTCTTTGCAACAAATATGACAGCTGATTTGCATGTCAAAACAATAGGTGTGATTTGTCTACCCTGGTGCCTTCATGCTAGCATATACATGAATTGTGTGCTGCCATGGAGAGTCACCAGGAAATGAAAAATACAGAGCGGTAAGTATTCAATTTTCCTTTTTACTGCAGTGGTTCTCAGCCTCAGTCCTCAAGTACCCCCAACAGGACATGTTTTGTGAATTTATCTCATGGAGAATTTCTGTCCAAAATACCAAACCATTGACTGTGATTTAAAGCACATGTGCAAGATGAAGGAAAACCTGCAAACATGGCCTGTTGGGGGTACTTGAGAAGCACTGATTTAGAGCACTGCACTTAAAAATAGCTCAAGGCAATACAATTCTAATTGTGGGCATTTTGAGGGAAACAAAGTAAGTGTTAGAACCCCTGCTTGTTTTTTTATTTTTTTAAAGGTTGGGCTTTGTGTCCCCTTGTAGTAAAATTGGCTTCACTTCCTGTCACACAGCTAAACAGGAAGTGAAGGTAAAACCCTACCAATGTCTTTTCTTGGGGACACACAGATCAATCTAACTAGTGTCCCCATTAAGCAAATTGCACTCTAGAGCCCTGTACACACGATCGGATAACCTATGGATTTTCGTCCGATGGATTTGTCCATCGGAAATCCGATGAAACTGTTTTTCATCAGTCTTGGCCACACACCATCAGTCTAAAAACCGACGGCAAGAAAACGACGGCACGTTCAAAACGTACGACGCGCTATAAAAGGGCCGAACAAATCTAATGGCGCCACCCCTTGGGCTGCTTTTGCTGATTTCGTGTTACCGCGTGTTAGTAAAAGTTTGGTGAGAGCCGATTCGCGCTTTTCAGTCTCCGTGCTTTGCAGATCGTTTCCTGTTGTTCAGTTTGTGCTTGTGGGTTTGTATTTGTGATTCAGTGCGTGCAGTCAGGTCGTTACTGCCTTGCAGTGCCTTCTTGGCCGTTCGTTTACTGTTTTTCAGATCGTTCTTCTCAGGCCTTGCTGTTCCACGGTGCGTTCTGTTTGAGTGCCTTCTGACCAGCCGACCGGTTTAAAACCATGTTTGAAGTGCGTTCTCGTTCTCAAGCTCATGCTGGCTTTGGACTTGGTGTTGCAGTTAACACTGTAACCCGAGTTCAGTCTGTGAACAGGGTGAGGAGGAGTTCATGGACTAAGAATTGGTTGCTCCAGCGGGACCAATTCTCTCATATGCCTCTGCTGCGGGAAATCCAGGAGAATAACCCTGATGATTTCAGGAATTATCTCAGGATGACGGACCCCGTATTTCACCGTCTGTTGGATTTGCTGTCCCCCTATATCACGAGGCAGGACACTGTGATGCGCCAGGCCATCACTGCCGAGCAGAGGCTTATTGCCACGTTGAGATACCTGGCGACTGGGAGAAGCTTGCAGGACCTCAAGTTCTCAACAGGCATCTCCCCCCAGGCTCTCGGGATCATTATCCCTGAGACGTGGTCGGCCATCATTCAGGTCCTGCAGAAGGACTATATGAAGGTAATTATGGATATATTGGGAAAAATCTGCGCTAACCTTAAAATAAATTGGTGAATTACTTTACAAAAAAGTGACTAAATTTGATTATAATAGTCAATATGATAAACAACTTTATGGGTGCTGCTAAAGTGAAAAAATTAGCTGGAATAACCGCTACATAAACGTGCATAAATTGGAATTGACAATGCGCTACCCTTTAAATAAGCCAACAAAGTGCTAATTAAAATATGTGAGTTCTCACACACACAAAACACCAATAAGAAAGTCCCGTGTAGTTCTCATTAGGCATAAAATGTTACATGTGAACAAAAAAATAATAATATAAAAATATTAATAAAAATTAAACATAAAAACGTGTGTATAAATATATGTGCAAAGTTCCAAATAACGTTGATTCAGCCGAACAATCACATCTGCTGATGTGTGTGCGATGTAATCTTCTAAACTGTTGTGAGTGGAGACTCCATATCCAAATGGTTCAGATAAGAACCTTGTGTTCCTTTGTAGGTTACACCAATCCCTAAACCAATGAGATTAGATCACAATGGTCATGTGATGGTTAGCCACTTTAATAGTAAGGGTTAATCCCCTCTGGTTCTTTATCCAGCAAAAATAATTGGAATAAATATATATATATGGCAGGAGTATGTTCATATGACTATAGAGTATACTTTGCTGACATAACAGTGCAGAGCGGTTTCAAAAAACAGTTTCAAAAGACAGTTTCAAAAAACAGATTCAAAAAACAGTTTCAAAAAAATCTTGCGCTGACACAAATAAATGTTCAACTATCCTTCATGCATTTGGTGCAAAGTATACTCTATAGTCATATGAACATACTCCTGCCATATATATATTTATTCCAATTATTTTTGCTGGATAAAGAACCAGAGGGGATTAACCCTTACTATTAAAGTGGCTAACCATCACATGACCATTGTGATCTAATCTCATTGGTTTAGGGATTGGTGTAACCTACAAAGGAACGCATTGGTTGTCCGGCGGCTCCCACCTGGGGCAGTGATTAGTGACCATATTTGGAATTGGGTGTGCACTAATATAGTATATAATTTTTAAGTTTTGGCACTGGACACACTGAATACACACCGCTACATAGGTGTATACTGTATAGAATTTATGAGAACTTATGAGGACATCACAACATTCAATATGTTTATTATTATTTTTTATTATTATTTTTTGTAACACTGTTTTCACAAATTGGTTTGAGGAATCTGTACTAAGGAGTGATTGACACATATGTAATTAATCAACACACACACGATTTTAAGTGGCAACTCAGAGGCCCAATCTAGCACATTGTCACAAACCCCACAGGGTACTGTGAGAGTCAGGAGTGATTCAAAGTTATCACATATAAGTTGAGGATTACAATATAGTTTGAGACATCAACACGTATTGTACACAGTTCCAATATTAAGGGCACAGTAGCCGTAAATCCATCTTTTAGAAGGCAAGATAACCAGTCCTTTGAACTTAAAGCAGCGCCAATACCCCACACCTTACATTACATTTAATAGCATAGTGTTAATGGCGGTGGTGTCAGCACGGTACGAGTTCCTGTATGTGGACGTGGGGAAGAACGGCCGGATGTCCGATGGCGGATCATTCGCGGAGACGGAGTTCGCTCACCGTCTGCAGGCTGGGGGTCTTGCACTGCCTCCAGATGCAGAGAACGTTGAAGGGCACCCGTTCGTTTTCATTGCGGATGAGGCTTTTGGACTAGGACCACACCTGATGCGGCCCTTTCCCCAACGCACCCTCACCCCGGAGAGGAGGGTTTTTAATTACCGGCTGGCCAGAGCCCGGAGAGTTGTGGAGAATGCCTTTCGGGATAATGGCCAGCCGGTTCCACCTGTTCCAGACAGCGATACATTTGGCGGATTATAAACTGAACCACATCGTCTACTGCTGCTGCATATTGCACAATTTTCTACGCAAGTTTGCAACCAATTATGTATCATCGTTTGGGCCTGAGGCCGGTCCAACTGAACTGATTAATCTGACCGGCCTCAGCACTGCCCGTACTGGCTTGGTCCCCCAAAGTGCCCGTGAAGTACGCCACAAATACGTAGAGTACTTCACGGGTAGGGGGGCCATCGCAATGCCAGACCACATCTGACCAAGTATTTAACCTTTTAAAAATAAAAAAATCATGGAATTCCTACAAGCTTGTGTTGTCATTCTTGTATTTTGGGTTTATGTGTCTCCCAGGTTCTAGTAGTGCCAAGTGTAATTGTCCTTAGTAAATAGCCTCAAAACTCAGAGCGAAAAACACGGTTTTTGCATCTTCAGAACTGCTCTTGAGCATAGAAAGAACAAGGCACACCTTTTTTAGACTTCCCAAATGTTTTTATTGTTTGCACCGCATGTTTTTTTTTAGAAATACTAGCCTTTTATTTTTCTGTGCGGCTTTTTTTGCAGAAACATGCATGGGTCATAAGCCATTTTTTTTTAGTCTGAAAAAGTAATAAAATAACACTGTGAAAAATACCAACTGGAGATGGGGTGATGGTACCCCTGATCCACCCCAAATGTTAACAAACACACTTTCTTTTGGGGCTCAAATGGGTATCTTCAACATGATCCCATGGCTAAGGTAAACATGTGCTATCTGCCATCATGGGGGATCAATGGTCGTGCTTTGGGGATGTAAACCCTTCCTCTCACCTACTTGAGGAGGGAGGAAGAGGTTGCACCCCCAAAACAGGGACACAGATATCCTGTGAAGGCAGATAGCACATGTTGAGTCTTCAGTGTGTGCATCTTCACATTTGGGATGTTGGAAATCCCTGAGATAATTTCAGACGCATAACAAAACACACAAAAAGGGGGGGTTCACACTATTCGCCCCAAAATATCTATCATGTTTTTATATTTTTGCTCAATCACAATCATTCTCTTTCTCATAATGTCCATTTCGCTACTGCATTCCATGATTTCCTGAATGATTATTTTGGCTCTGGCACTCGAGAATGGCGGATTTGGACTTCCTGACACACCCCCACGTTCAGTCCCTAAAAAAAAAAAAAAGTTTTTACACTAGGCAGGCCTACATCTGTATTTACCTTGAAGTTGTGGTGACAGACACTGACCTGTTGTGCTGATAAGCTCCACCTCCCCTTCCTCCACCTCCCCTTCCTCCACCTCCGCTTCCTGAACCTGCTGATCTTGGTCTGCTTTGGGAGCTTCGGGGAGTTTCTGTGGTGTTGGGTTACTCGTCTCCTGAGCATGGTGTCCTCCCAGTCTCCTCTCCCCTATGGGAATTTACAACAAAATGTATACTTTAGCACACAGACTTTTTTAAGGCCTGAAAAGGGATCCTCAATGTTTTGAAGTGGGGTACAATTGATATTTGGCCCTGAGTTCCAACATGAACATATGTGATCTTGCAAACTCAACATGTTATTTTTGAGGACATTCACAAATACACTTGGATAACCACCAAGGTATCCACTGGACCACCTGTGTGTGACACCGTTAAGAAATGTGGTCATGTGGCCCAGAGTATAGTATCTTGATGAAGAACAAAAAAGAGTACACAACTGCAGGAGTGTCATCTCCTTTACCCAGAATACAGTTTATCCTTTCATTCACATTCTAAATTTCCTTACAACACATCATCTAGCCAACAATGTGTAGATAAACATTGTTGAAGTAAAATGAGGCATGCCCACATGTAGTTTACGTGGATATGTGCCAAACATGTTTGGGGGAAGAGCAGCAAGTTATTGGTCAAAACATTTGGCAAATACTGTAAGTGGACTCTCCACTTAACCTAAAAGATGAGATTTCAAAATGTGAACCCAGTCAAGCCAAGCACATGTTGCAAAACATGGAAGAATACATATTACAATGTGAAAGAACACAGTAAAATATACTTACTTTTTTCTATGCTTTTTATAAGCTTCTTATACTGCTCCGGCTCCCTGATCTTGAGGTCAGACCACCTTTTACGGAGTTGTTCCTTGGATCTGCTGACCCCATATTTTTTATAAAGACTCTTCGCCACTTTGTCCATAATTTGTGACTTCCGGAGATTAGGGGTGTCGTATGGGCCATGCTTGCCATCATAATCCTTCCTCCGCAGAATGTCCACCATCTCCGCCATCTCAGAAAAAGACATATTAGTCGCATTGTATCTTTTTTTACAGGATCGGGACGTTTCCGCCTCCGGGCTTTCCTCGTCGGTAATTTCAACTAAAGAAGCCACCTGTGTCTGCGACATGTCGCCGTCTCACACTGTGCGCCGATCGTTAAGGGGCGGGGAAATGCAGAAAAAGTCCGTCATGGGCGGGCGACGAGGGCGGAGTTACACGCATGCGCAGGGTATAAAAAGGGGAAAGAAGTTATTAGGGATGTGCGGAGTAAGGACGTCCGGAAGTGAACCCACGAAGTGAACTAAGGTAAGAAGGGAACTCGGGCCTGCAGTGGCATATTAATGGGTCATGATTGTAAAGGGCAATATTGTGATAAGTTGAGGAGAATCAATTCTGATCCTTTTTTTTTTGTACTTGCTGATCCTAATAGATGCATAAACTAAGAGAGACGGAGGTGATGCTTGTTTTTATTGAAAAGTATAAGGAACAGCGCAACCTTTGGGAGCTCAAACACCCTGCGTATCACAAAAGTGATGTACGACGGGCAACTATTACCAAATTAGCCAAGGATATGAAGCCATGGATCCCAGATGCAGACTACACTATGATCAATAATAAAATCAACAACCTGCGCAATTCTTATAAAAAAAAATTCAAGGAAGTGCGCCAGTCCAAGAGATCAGGAGCAGCAGCCGACGATGTAGTAAAGCCCAAGCTGTGGTACTACAGACATCTCCAATTTCTGGATGACCAGATCGAGGCCAGGGAATCTATTTCCAGCCTTTCCTCAACCCTTCCTTCCACCCTTCCCTCCAGCGTTCCTTCCACCCTTCCCTCCACCCCTGCAGAGGCGGAGGAGGAGCCTCCTGAGCTCGAAGAGCCAGATCTTCGCATCTTCAGCCAGGTATAGTATTTTTGATGCTAATTATTGTCCACTAAGTAATATTGAGTTGAACTGTTTTGATTAGCCATAAATGATCCCACCCCCCCTCAAAAAAAAAACCGTAATGAGATCAAAATTGTGTGTGATTGATTCCTCAAATAATAGAAATTTTCATATTATTTTATAAACAGGATGAGGCAAGCCAGCAGGAAGAGGGTCAGGAGTGTGACAGGCAGGAGGATGCAGGGCCCAGTGGTACTCAGCAGGTCCCCAGGCCTAGTGGCAGCACCGTCTTCCAAGTGGCTCCCCTCCACGTCAGACCGCCAAAACAACGGCGGATGACACAAGTGGAGGAGGAGTCACTAAAGATGATTCAGGAGGCTGCTGCCATTATGAGGGCCCCCCTCAACCCTACGGAGGGGTTTAGCACCTATCTCTCAGATAAGCTGCTGAGAATGGAGGCGGGACAACGGGCCCTTTGTGAGCACCTTATCTACACGGCCGTACACATGGGGGTGAGGGGGCTGCTGACTGAGGCCACCCATATCTCACATCAGCCCAATCCCTCTCCTCCTTCTCCTCCTGCCACATCACCACCCACAGTGGCCCAGCCTGCAAGGGTGCGTGGACGGGGCCGTGGAGAGAACGCTGCAGAGAGGCGTGGAAGGAAGGCTACAAGGAAGAGCAGGAAGTGATTCCCTGGCCTCGAGCTGCTCATCCAGAAATTGAAGGTTGATGGAGTACCACAGCTTGGGATGATGTATGTCTTTGGCTGCTGCTCCTGATTACATGCTGTTGTTGATTTTATTATTGATCATAGTCAGGTCTGCATTTGGGATCTAATGACTTTATATTCTCTGCTAATTTGGGAATAGTTGCCCTTCGGTTTTTGATTAGTTTTTTTTTCCGAATTAAAGGGAAATTTGATTTCAGCCAACCTACATGCCTGATGTGTTTTTTTGTGAAGTAGCAATAAGATTGCATAAATACAATGTGTAATTAAGAACAAGGGACACCAACCTCCATGATTTTTCACAAATTAAATATTATGTTGTTCTGAGAAATTGACACTCCAAAAAATGCACAACAAATTTTAAGAGTCAAAAAAAAAAGGTGTAATTTGTGAGGTCGGCCTTGAAGAATTTTACTAATTATTCCTAAGATCACTAGAAAAAAGAAAGACATACATTTGTCAGAACTCAGGAGAAAGTTCTGCTGCCAAAATGACATTTTAAAGACCGCTCGAAAGAAAAAAAAATGCGCTGCATTAAACGAAGCAATAACTTGCAGAATGACGAATGTGCTCTCGCCATTAGGAACGCTAGTTTTACAAGAACGAGTGCTCCCGTCTCCTAATTCAGTCTGAGCATGCGTGGGTTTTTTAACCGATGGACTTGCCCATAGACAATCGGAGATTCCCATCGGTTTTTTATCCATCGGAAAATTTTAAAACAAGTTCTATTTTTTCCAACCGATGGAAAAAAGACCGATGGGTACCATACACGATCGGCTGGTCTGATGAAAACCATCCATCGGACGGTTTTCATCAGTTAAACCGATCGTGTGTACGGGGCTTAGGACTTTGTTGTGTACACCCCAAATCATTGGGTAGTTTGGGGTTTAGTAAAGACAAATCCACTCTGCAGTAAAAGTGTAGCTGCTGAAAATCTGAGGGATCACTGGTGATTGTAACATCCAATCATGTAAAAGCAAAGATAGTGTTTTTTTTGTTTGCTTGCATTTCCCTTTCGGATATCCAGCAAGTGCACTTGTAGTGCAAAGTAGATTTGCCTTTATTAAATAAACCCCAAAGTCCAAAAAAACCTAATAATTTGGGGTGTAACCCGCAAAATGCTGGAGTGCAATGTACATAATGGGCAAAGTATTTAGATTGACCTGTGTGTCCCCAAGGAAAGACATTGGTAGGGATTTACCCTCACTTCCTGTGTGGCTATGTGACAGAAAGTGAATTATTTGGAAGGATAAAGTGGCCAAATTTGGGAGTTGTCTTCACCTTATCAGGGGTGCAGACAACCCCAAAAACTGTCTAGACGTGTAATCCCTCTGCACTCTATCCCCAAGCAAAAATAAGAAAGGATTTCATTTAGTTTAACTTTGCAAAGACACATTTCTAGGTTGAATTGTGATGCATGTCAATGGCCCATTTAGACCCTCTTTAATCACTTGAGATCAGCGCTATAACTGATCGCCAGCCACAGCATGGTCCTCAATTGCCGGGAGTCCGTCAATAAACGTCGTCCCCTTCGCGCGCGCGCTGTGGTCACTGAGTCACTGAGACTCGGGTGATGACAGATCCAAGTAAGGGGCCGATCCCTGCCCTTTACCATGTGATCAGCTGTCAGCCAATGACAGCTGATCACGTGATGTAAACAAAAGCTGGGTAATGGTTTTTGTTTTCTCCTTGTGCTGACAGCGTGAGCATAAAAAAAGGCAATCACCGGCTTATGTGCAAGGGACATCGGGCCCGAAGAGGAAGAGGCAATTCTGCGTCATCTGTGACAATCAGTAGCCCCTGCCAGTGCCACCTATCAATGTCCACCACTGCTGCCAATCAGTGCCACCTAGCAGTGCTGCCTATCAGTGCCCATCATTGCCACCTAGCAGTGCCACTTCTCAATGCCCACCAGTGCCAACTAGCAATGCCACCTCTCAGTGCCCACCCTTGCCACCTTATCGGTGCCCATCAGTGCAGCCCATCAGTGTACATCAATGAAGGAGTAAAATTACCTTTTGTCTAAATTTTCGAAATATTAACCACTTTCCTACCGCCCACCGTCAAATGACGTCCTTGGCTTTGTGCAGTGACATCTGAATGATGCCTGCAGTTGCAGGCATCATTCAGATATCATTCTTTTCAGCCGGCAATTCTGTGCACGATAAAAATGATCATAGCGGCAGTTCCGCCGCTTGATTGTTCTTATAGGCGGCAGGAGGGGACGTCCCCCCCTCCCGCCGCCATCCGGTGCTTCTCAGGGCTCTCCCGTGCCATCTTGGGCTCGGAGAACGATTTGGCCGGCGCCGGATGGGAAGCATAGAGATAACTGGTGACCAGATGGTCACCAGTCATCTCTATGACCGTCGGAGGCCAGGGCGCGACGTTATGACATTACGCCGGGTTCCCGTATGTAAACCAAGCCGTGATCTCGGCTGTCAGCATGAGATTGGTGAATTTTTTGACCGATCTCATGCTTTCCAGCCTGGAGGAGAGATGTGGGGTCTTATTGACCCCGCATCTCTCCATAAAGAGGACCTGTCACAATAGATTCCTATTACAAGGGATGTTTACATTCCTTGTAATAGGAATAAAAGTGATCCAAAAAACAAAAAAGTTAAAAAAAGAGTAAGAAATACAAAAAAGTAAAAAACAAAAAAAAATTTATCCAAAAAAAGAAAAAAACACCCATGTCCCCAGTAGCTCACGCTCAGAAGCGAACACACACGTAAGTCCCGCCCACATATGTAAACGCCGTTCAAACCACACGTGAGGTATTGCTGCGTGCGTTAAAACGAGTGCAACAATTCTAGCACTAGACCTCCTCTGTAATGCCAAAATGGTAACGTGTAAACAAATTTTAAGCATCGCCTAGGGAGATTTTTAAGTACTGAAGTTTGGTGTCATTCCATGACTGTGCACAATTTTAAAGCGTGACATGTTAGGTATCTATTAACTCAGCATAACAACATCTTTCACATTATCCCCAAAAATTGGGCTAACTTTACTGTTTTGTAATTTTTTTACATTCATGAAACCATTTATTTACCAAAAAAAAGGCGTTGGAAAATGTATTGCGCAAATACCGAGCGAGATAAAAATTTGCAATGACCGCCATCTTATTCCCTAGGGTGTCTGCTAAAAAAACATATATAATGTTTGGGGTTTTGAAGTAATTTTATAGCCATAAATGTATGATTTTTACATGAAGGAGAGACGTGCCAGAATAGGCCCAGTGCTGAAGTGGTTAAAATATCCATTTTATTTTTTTTAAACACGGTCTTTTGTATTTATAGAAAACAAAAAACCGCAGAGGTGATCAAATAGCACCAAAAGAAAGCTCTATTTGTGTGCCAAAAAATAATACATTTTCATTGGGTTACAGTGTTGTATGAGCGCGCAATTGTCATTCAAAGTGCATCAGCGCTGAAATGTGAAAATTGGTCTGGGCAGGAAGGGGGTTTAAGTGGCCAGTGCGCAAGTGGTTAATATAAGGCTACATGCACACGGACGTTTTTCAAGCCGCTTGTTTGAGCGTTTTTTGCAGCTTAAAAACGTCTCTCCATGTTAGCCTATGGCCTCATGGCCACCATGGCGTTTTTGAGCTGTAAATGGCATAGGGGTTTTTAGGCCCCATGTACACGGGACGCTGGTGCAAAGTGTTCAGAACTAAGTTTGAAAGCGGCGTTTAGAAAGGCGCGCTTTGTGGCGTTTGCATGCCGCGTTTTACCAGATTTGCGTCTATATGCGTTTAGTTAGGAAACATGATAAGGAGCCGCCCTAAGCTCCAAAAACAGTATTATTAATGATTTCACCTATTTTGTGAGACCAGAGTGAGTATCAGCAGCTGAGAGAGCAGCAGTGTAGTTGTATTTAGCGTGTCACTTGCCACATCACTTGCCCCAAGTTGTGGATTGTCCACTTGCCACGTCAGCTGCCCCAAGTTGTGGATTGTCCACTTGCCACGTCAGCTGCCCCAAGTTATGGATTGTCCACTTGCCACGTCACCTGCCCCAAGTTGTGGATTGTCCACAATGCAATGGAAGCAATTGCATTATTTTTTTGATATACCGGTATATATATATTTTTAATGGTTTTTCCTCATTTGCCCTAATTTTTGAGTTTATCAATGTAAAAAAATAGGTCACCTTTAAAAACGCTTCTAAACTAAAATGCGTCTAAACGCCGGTACCGCGTCTGAAACGTGGAAATCTTTGGCGTCTGAAGGCATTTTTAGGCTTTGTGAAAAACGAGTTTAAACGCAACTGCAGATTTTTTTTCCAGGCCAAAAACAGTGTTTTGGATGTAATAGAATTCAATGGACCCGCATCCAAAACGCAAGTACAGCGAATTTGCGGGAATTTTTTTTTTAACCTGCTTATAGCTGGTTGTTAAAGGAAATGTAAAAAAAATAAACATTGCCGGCTCTAAAAAAAAAAAAAAAAAAAGTGGAAAAAAAACAGCATGGGGTCCCCCCCCCAGGTCCATACCAGGCCCTTGGGTCTAGTATGGATTCAAAGGGGACCCCCCCCCCACCAAAATGAAAAAAAAATGGCGTGGGGGTCCCCTTAAAATCCATACCAGGCCCTTCAGGTCTGGTATGGATTTTAAGGGGAACCCCGCCAAACTTAAAAAAAAATAGTGTGGGGGTCCCCCTATAAATCCATACCAGGCCCTTCAGGTCTGGTATGGATTTTAAGGGGAACCCTGCCAAATTTAAAAAAAATAGCGTGGGGTCCCCTAAAAATCCACACCAGACCCTTTATCCGAGCACGCAACCTGGCAGGCCGCAGGGGAAGAGGTGGGGATGAGAGAGCGGCCCCCCTCCCTCCTGAACCGTACCAGGCCACATGCCCTCAGCATGGGGAGGATGTCCCCATGTTGATGGGGACAAGGGCCTCTTCCCGACAACCCTGGCCGTTGGTTGTCAGGGTCTGCGGGCGGGGGGCTTATCGGAATCCGGGAGCCCCCTTTAATAAGGGGGGCCCTCAGATCCCGGCCCCCCACCCTATGTGAATGAGTATGGGGTACATTGTACCCCTACCCATTCACCTGGTGGCAAAAAAAGTTAATAAAAAAACACAACACAGGTTTTTAAAGTAATTTATTAGGCAGCTCCGGGGGTCTTCCTGCCGGGCGCCCCACTATCTTCTTCCAGCTCTTTTGCTAGCGGGGTCCCGGGCTTCCTCGTCGTCTTCCTGCCGGGCGCCCCGCTATCTTCTTCCAGCTCTTTTGCTAGCGGGGTCCCGGGCTTCGTCGTCGCCTTCTTCCAACTTCGGGGGTCTCTTGTTCTGTTCTCCGGTGTCGTCTCCGCGCACTCCGGTTCTTCTCCCGCTCTCCGGTGCCTTCTCCACGATCTCCGGTTCTTTCTGCCTTCTGCCGGGCTCCCCGCTATCTTCTTCCAGCTCTTTTGCTAGCGGGGTCCCGGGCTTCATCGTCGCCTTCTTCCCTCTTCTCTTCGCCCGATGTTGCCTCGTCGCTGTCCGCCGTTACAATGCTCTGGCCGCGGAGCGCGCCCACTTATAATGGCATGGGCGTGGTCACCGGGTGATGCCACCGCTGACCCCGCCCCCGTAGCATGTCACAGTCCCATCATTCCTCGGGACTGTGACATCATACGGGGGCGGGGTCAGCGGTGGCATCACCCGGTGACCACGCCCATGCCAATATAAGTGGGCGCGCTCCGCTGCCAGAGCATTGTAGCGGCGGACAGCGACGAGGCAACATCGGGTGGAGAGAAGAGGGAAGAAGGCGACGATGAAGCCCGGGACCCCGCTAGCAAAAGAGCTGTAAGAAGATAGCGGGGCGCCCGGCAGAAGGCAGAAAGAACCGGAGATCGTGGAGAAGGCACCGGAGAGCGGGAGAAGAACCGGAGAGCGCGGAGACGACACCGGAGAACAGAACAAGAGACCCCCGTAGTCGGAAGAAGGCGACGACGAAGCCTGGGACGCTGCTAGCAAAAGAGCTGGAAGAAGATAGCGGGGTGCCCGACAGAAAGACCCCCGAAGACGACGAGGAAGCCCGGGACCCCGCTAGCAAAAGAGCTGGAAGAAGATAGCGGGGTACCCCATACTCATTCACATAGGGTGGGGGGCTGGTATCTGAGGGCCCCCTTATTAAAGGGGGCTCTCGGATTCCAAAAAGCCCGCCGCCCGCAGACCCCGACAACCAACGGCCAGGGTTGTCGGGAAGAGGCCCTTGTCCCCATCAACATGGGGGCAGGGTGCTTTGGGGTGGGGGGGCCGCTGGTCGCCCCCCTGCCCCAAAGCACCCAACCCCCCCATGTTGAGGGCATGCGGCCTGGTACGGTTCAGGAGGGGGGTCGCTCTCCTCCCTCCCTCTTCCCCTGCGGCCTGCCAGGTTGCGTGCTCGGATAAGGGTCTGGTATGGATTTTGGGGGGGACCCCCACACCGTTTTTCGGCTTAGGGGGTTTCCCTTTAAATCCATACCAGACCTAAGGGCCTAGTATGGATCTTGGGGGAACCCCCACGCCGTTTCTTTTTGGCTTAGGGGGTTCCCCCTTAAAATCCATACCAGACCTAAGGGCCTGGTATGCTTCTGAAGGGGAACCTATGCCGGTTTTTTCATTAAAATTTGGCGTGGAGTTCCCCTTCATGATTCATACCAAACACGGGACAGCGAGGCTGCCGAGAACCAGCGCGATGCCATCACGCTGGAGGTATTCTCGGCCAGCTAGTCGCCTCTAGGACACGACCTGAGCGGCTGCTTCACGCTCAGGTCGTGTCCAAGTTGCCTCGCAAAGTCGCGCTGTCCCTGTGTCAGCCGGCACACGAGTCGCCCCGCGAGTCGGATCCGCTTCATCCGACTTCCCGGGCGACCTCTATTCAAATCAATGGGCTCCCATAGGGAACCATTCATTTTCAATAGAGCGCCGCTGACATTTGTATTTACTATAACAGTGCGCCGCTGTGCACCGCTGGTTCCTGCGCCAAGTGAAGGAGTTATCCGGCGCACCAATTAAGGTTAGAACCAGCGCAGCGCACTGTTATTAGTAAATCAGCCCCTATATATCATTGAATGTGGTTTTCTGTCACTAACCACGTTTTTTATTAACCTTGATGTCACTGGTTTATTAGCGCAACTTGCTTTTTGACATATTCATAAAAAATACCAATGTGAAAAACAGTTGAAATACTGATCAAAATATATATGAAATATTCATAAAGTGACTGTGTATATTCAAAACAGCCAAATAAAAGAGTCCATATACAGTGGGTACGGAAAGTATTCAGATCCCCTTAAATTTTTCACTCTTTGTTATATTGCAGCCATTTGCTAAAATCATTTAAGTTCATTTTTTTTCCTCATTAATGTACACACAGCACCCCATATTGACAGAAAAACACAGAATTGTTGAAATTTTTGCAGATTTATTAAAAAAGAAAAACTGAAATATCACATGGTCCTAAGTATTCAGACCCTTTGCTAAGTATTTAGTAGAAGCACCCTTTTGATCTAATACAGCCATGAGTCTTTTTGGGAAAGATGCAACAAGTTTTTCACACCTGGATTTGGGGATCCTCTGCCATTCTTCCTTGCAGATCCTCTCCAGTTCTGTCAGGTTGGATGGTAAACGTTGGTGGACAGCCATTTTTAGGTCTCTCCAGAGATGCTCAATTGGGTTTAAGTCAGGGCTCTGGCTGGGCCATTCAAGAACAGTCACGGAGTTGTTGTGAAGCCACTCCTTTGTTATTTTAGCTGTGTGCTTAGGGTCATTTTCTTGTTGGAAATTAAACCTTCGGCCCAGTCTGAGGTCCTGAGCACTCTGGAGAAGGTTTTTGTCCAGGATATCCCTGTACTTGGCCGCATTCATCTTTCATCTTCAGTCGTCCTGTCCCTGCAGCTGAAAAAAAAAACCACAGCATGATGCTGCCACCACCATGCTTCACTGTTGGGACTGTATTGGACAGGTGATGAGCAGTGCCTGGTTTTTTCCACACATACCGCTTAGAATTAAGTCCAAAAAGTTCTATCTTGGTCTCATCAGACCAGAGAATCTTATTTCTCACCATCTTGGAGTCCTTCAGGTGTTTTTTAGCAAACTCCATGCAGGCTTTCATGTGTCTTGCACCGAGGAGAGGCTTCCGTTGGGCCACTCTGCCATAAAGCCCTGACTGGTGGAGGGCTGCAGTGATGGTTGACTTTGTAAAACTTTCTCCCATCTCCCGACTGCATCTCTGGAGCTCAGCCACAGTGATCTTTGGGTTCTTCTTTACCTCTCTCACCAAGGCTCTTCTCCCCCGATAGCTCAGTTTGGCTGGACGGCCAGCTATAGGAAGGGTTCTGGTCGTCCCAAACGTCTTCCATTTAAGTTTGGGTTAATGATCTTGCGCTTAAAAAAATTAATGATAAATTTAGCTGCTATCCCCAGATTTTCAATTGTTGAAACTGTGACTGGATGTGGTTATATGTGTGTAGCGGGGTCTCCTTTAAGGCCCCGGGACTACCTTACCCAGAACCCCGTTCGGCACGCAGAGTGCAATTGGCCAGTTTCTTTCTGTGCGGATCTGCTGCAGTGCAAGGCCTGAAGCCTGGGGCCTTGCGCAACTTCTGAAGAGCCTTCCACCCCACTGTGGAGCCTGGGTGGCATCTGACCTGTCGAGTGAGGACATCAGTTGGATCGGGGACCCGATCGTGGCGGACGCTGTGTGCGGAGACACAGCAGGTGGAAGTCCCGGACTGGGATCGCGTCCGGAGTGGTGAGCGAGCACTTGCTCAATCCAATAGACTGTACCGTGTTTAGGCCTATAGACTGCCTTGGCCCACCGATCGTTTGTTTGCTGTTCCCCTGGAGACCAGTAGCAGGACAGGGTTAAAGGGTGTCCAGTATAGTGTTCCCTGTTACTGCCTACTTTGTGGATTACAAAATATTGTTCATTAAGTGCACCACCGAAAGTTTGCATGCGAAGAAATCCTTTATGAAAAGACTGAGATTTATTCTGTGTCAGGCCTGACAAGGGAGGGGATATAGACTATTGTTTAGTGCGCCACAGGGCGCGTACACCATAATAGCTGCACGTGGTGGATTACAGAGCTGCGCCATTATTGTGTGCTATACCAAATGCTGCAGGGCTCTGTAAGCAAGTTGTATGTGTTATGTTATGCTTATGCCTTCTAATACAAAAGTAAAACCGTTATATTTGATCTCTTGCATCAGTGTGTTGTCTCAGAGCAAAGAGGTTACCCTTGCAATACTGTTTGCTTGTGATACAAGTAGAATCCCTAGACTAACTGTGCCATAAGAGACTAGACAAGATTGCCGGGGGGTTGGTGGAGCTGTACTCAGGGCCCGAAATCAAACCAGCGGCTCTCTTACCTGGGGGTAGCGCTACATGTGCAATATAGGCAAATATATAGGGGGCGCTAGAATTTAAATGTTAATTAAATTAAATTAAATTAAATCTAATATAGAGTGATAGAATTGTGAACACCAGCCAGCCCATGTGGACCGCAATGACTAGTCTATGACTAACCAATAATGATAAACAGCCTATATGCAGTCCCCTATGTGGGTGGAATGGTTTGTGAAACCCATCTACCAACCATATTGTGATACATGAGACCATGAAATACTAAATGACAACAAATGTTCAAACATGCAGTGCCAATCGTGGTAGTTAAATGTCCCGAGAAATAAATGAATAATTGTCAAGAAAACAAGTGGTAGTCCATAAATGGCAAACAGTGAAATGAATCCTGAGTGACAGCTTTATCCAACAGGAAAAAGGAATTGCTTGAAGTGATAACCTTCACCAACTTAATACAGCACACTCGATAGTGCTCGTGCTATATTGTAGCAGCTTACCAGATATTGTTGACTCTTTTACTTAAAAAGGAGTCAAATGCGCTTAGTGCAAGTTCCACTTGCTAGCATGGGTAGTGATGTCAAAGAACAGGCATGAGGAATCCCTGCCTCCTGGAGGCTCGGATGGAGCAATGCGAACCACAAAAAGAAAAATAGAGCGGAAAATAGTGTAATCCCGTTTTATTAAAACAAATTGAAATATGACAGCCAATTAACCCCTTACTTGGTGCCTTGAGCCCGGCACTGAGGCTGAAGAGCGTAGACTAGTAGGGCTAGTGACCCGTGTGGAGATGAGCCGGCGTGCGTTCCACCTACGATAGAGGAAGAGCCAGCGGGACCAGAAGTGTCGTCAGAACATAGTCTGGCGTCGCCTCGACAGCTGTTTTGTGTAAGCACGTCGTCAGGAAGCATCTTCCATTTAAGGATTATGGAGGCCACTGTGCTCTTAGGAACCTTAAGTGCAGCAGAAATGTTTTTGTAACCTTGGCCAGATCTGTGCCTTGCCACAATTCTGTCTCTGTGGTCTTCAGGCAGTTCCTTTGACCTCATGATTCTCATTTGCACTGACATGCACTATGTGCTGTAGGGTCTTATATAGACAGGTGTGTGGCTTTCCTAATCAAGTCCAATCAGTATAATCAAACACAGCTGGACTCAAATGAAGGTGTAGAACCATCTCAAAGATGATCAGAAGAAATGGACAGCACTTGAGTTAAATATATGAGTGTCACAGCAAAGGGTCTGAATACTTAGGACTATTGTTGAGCGAACCCGAACTGTAAAGTTCGGGTTCGTACCGGACTATTGGGTTTTTGGTACCCGGACCCGAACAATTTACTGTATGTTCAGGTTCGGGTTCGGTGTTCGGCAATGTAATGGCGCAGTTTAAAAAGCTGCAGGGCAGCCAATCAACATTTGTTTAACTTGTGTGCCCTTAGAAGCCATCACAGCCATGCCTACTAAGGGCATGGCTGTGATTGGCCGGTGCAGCATGTGACCCAGCCTCTATATAAGCTAGAGGCACATAGCACAGCACGTCACTCTGCTTTAGACCTATGTAGACCTGTGTAGGGAAAGGTTGCTGCTGCTGCTGCTTTGAGGGAGAGAATTAGATAGGAGTCCTGATTCAGAAATCAAATTACTCAGCGATCTACCTTGATTTTGTTGTGTGGGTGCAGTGCACAAACTTTTTACTCTGCCCTGAGCCCAGTGCCAGAGAAAAGATAACTTGTATCCATCTGTTAGTTAGGTTGACATCGGCAGGCATTTTATGCAAGCTCAGTGCACCAGCACTGCATATGTTACTGTGAGATACACCCTTTAGATACTGTTCTATTCTGCTATTCTAAAAAACACCCATTTAGGGCAAAAAAAATAATTTTGCAGTGTTTGCTGCATATCTGTACATGTGAGATACACCCTTAAGATACTGTTTTTCTATTCTGCTATTTAAAAAACACCCATTTAGGGCAAGATCCTAAATTTGAGAAATATGAGAACGTCAAATAAGGGACGTGGCCCCGGTCGTGGTGCTGCTGGAGGAGCTCCTGTTGCAGGGAGAGGACGTGGTCGATCTGTGCCAACTACACGCACAAGTGAAACACCTTCCTCAGGTGCGAGTAGGCGACAGAGCCTGCAGTGGTATTTGGTCGGGCCTAATGCGGCTCTATGAATGTTGAGGCCAGGACAAGTACAGGCAATAGTAGATTGGGTTGCTGACAGTGCCTCCAGTTCCTTCACATTGTCTCCCACCCAGTCTCCTGCTGAAAGATCAGAGTTGGCACCTGCAGCCGATGTCCATCAGTCTTTCACCTCACCCCCTTGCAAATCAGCCAAGCAGTCTGAGCCCGAAGTCATGCAGCAGTCTCTTCTGCTTTTTGATGACTCTGTTAGCAGGGTTTCCCAGGGCCATCCACCTAGCCCTGCCCCAGAAGTGAAAGAGATTGAGTGCACCGATGCCCAACCACTTATGTTTCAAGATGAGTACATGGGAGGACCATCGCAGCACGTCTCGGATGATGAAGAAACACAGGTGCCAACTGCTGCTGCTTTCGCAATTGTGCAGACCGACAAGGAGGGCAGGGGTGAAGACTGGGTGGAAGATGATGTGGAGGACGATGAGGTCCTCAACCCCACATGGAATCAACGTCATGCAGGTGACCTGTGTAGTTCGGAGGAAGAGGCGGTGGTCGCACAGAGCCACCAGCACAGCAGAAGAGGTAGCAGGGTGCAAAAGCGGAGCATCCGTCCCCTAGACAGTACGCCTGCTACTGCCCAACGCAGCAAGGGACCGAGCACACCAAAGCCAGGTCCAAGGTGTTCCCTAGTGTGGCAGTTCTTCAGACAATGTGCTGATAAGACACGAGTGGTTTGCACGCTGTGCAATCAGAGCCTGAAGCGAGGCATAAACGTTCTCAATAGACTTGTGCACAACGGAAAAATTTGTTCCGTTTCGGTTCGCTTCTTGTGCACAACGGAAAAATTCGTTTAGTTTCGGTTCGTTTCTTTCCGGTCCTGTTGATTCGTAATCATTCGTAATTTTGCTAGACGGGATTTTTCGTGTTCGGACTAATTCGTATTTTCGCAAGCGACATTTTTCGTTGAATTTTTTGTTGCTTTATAATTCGTACTTTCGGTAGAGTACGTTGTTTTTCGTTGATTCTGGACACAACTCCTACTTTCGTAACTTTTTTTGGGTTCGTTGATTCGTAATTTTCCGTGTCTCTCTCACAACGACGTTGCCTATTATGCCTAATGTGCTTCGAATGGATTTGTACTTTTCTAAATACATAGCGGTTATTTGTAACGATTCGAAATCTCGTATTTTACTTTCGTTTTTTACATGCGGCTATAGGCTCCGCCCCTGTACACCATTTTGAGAGGGTTCAGCACGGTGAGGGAGAAGCAGAGAGCAGAGCAGAGTGTTATTGTGCTTCGAATGGATTTGAAATCTCGTATTTTACTTTCGTTTTTTCATGCGGCTATAGCCTCCGCCCCCTGTACACCATTTTGAGAGGGAGTTCAGCATGGGGAGGGAGAAGCAGAGAGCAGAGTGAGTGTTATTGTGCTTCGAATGGATTCGTACATTCGTAACTTTTTTCATAACGAATTATGCCGAAGACATTCGGGCATTCGCTATTTTGCGGTATAATTTATTTCGGATTTGGTTTTATTCGTAATTGCTTTGTTCGAAAATTCGAATGCTTCCGAATGTCCGAAAGTTGCTAAATTCGGACGAATTTCGATTCGTTACGAAACGAATTGCACAAGCCTAGTTCTCAACCTGAGCACAACCTGCATGACCAGGCATCTAAGTGCAAAGCACGAGCTGCAGTGGAGTAGACACCTCAAAAACCAAGAAAAGTCTCTGGCTCCTCCTGCTTCCTCTTCTGCTGTAGTCTCGGCCTCTTCATACACCTCTGTAGTGACAGTGGCACCTGCCACCCCACAAACAGAGGATCTGCCAGCAACACTACCACCTGGGTCACCAACCATCTCCACAATGTCCCATGGAAGCGTTCAGCTCTCTATCTCCCAAACACTGGAGCGGAAGAGGAAGTACCCCCCTACCCACCCGCGATCCCTGGCCCTGAATGCCAGCATTTCAAAATTCCTGGCCTTTGAAATGCTGTCATTCCGTCTGGTGGAGACGCAGAGTTTTAAAAGCCTGATGGCATTGGCTGTCCCACAGTATGTCGTGCCGAGCCGCCACTACTTTTCCAGGCGAGCCATCCCTTCCCTGCACAACCAAGTGGGGGACAAAATCAGATGTGCACTGCGCAACGCCATCTGTGGCAAGGTTCACCTAACTACGGATACGTGGACCAGTAGGCATGGTCAGGGACGTTATATCTCCCTAACAGCACACTGGGTAAATGCAGTGGCGGCTGGGCCTGAGGCGGATAGCAGTTTGGCGCATGTCCTTCCACCACCAAGGATTGCAGGGCGCTTCAGTTCGCCTCCTGTTGCTAACTCCTCCTACTCCGCTTCCTCATCCTCTACCGCCTCCTCATCCAGTCAGCGTAACACCTTCACCACCAACTTCAGCACAGCCAGAGGTAAATGACAGCAGGCAGTTTTAAAACTTTCCTGTTTGGGGGAAAAACCCCACACCGCGCAGGAGTTGTGGAGGGACATGGAACAACAGACCGATGAGTGGTTGGTGGCAGTGAGCCTCAAGCCCGGCCTGGTGGTGTGCGATAATGGGTGAAATCTCGTAGCAGCTCTAGGCCTAGCCGGTTTGACGCACATCCCTTGCCTGGCACATGTGCTGAATTTGGTGGTGCAGAGGTTCCTTAAAAATGACCCCGATATGCCAGAGCTGCTGCAGAAAGTGCGGGCCGTCTGTGCGCACTTTTGGCGTTCTCACCCTGCTGCTGCTCGTCTGTCAGCGCTGCAGCGTAACTTCGGCCTTCCCGCTCACCGCCTCATATGTGACATGCCCACAAGGTGGAACTCCACCTTGCACATGCTGGCCAGACTGTGCGAGCAGCAGCAGGCGATAGTGGAGTTTCAGCTGCAGCACGCACGCATGAGTCACTCTGCGGAACAGCACCACTTCACCAATAATTGGGCCTCCATTCGAGACCTGTGTGCCTTGTTGCGCTGTTTCGAGTACTCCACCAACATGGCCAGTGCCGATGACGCATTCTCAGCGTTACTATCCCAGTTCTATACCTCCTTGAAAAAACGCTTTGGGCGATGATGGAAGAGGATGTGGCACAGGAGGAGGAAGAGGGATAATTTCCAAGGCTTTCAGGGCAGTCATTCACAAGTGGCTCCGAGGGTGGGTTCCTGCACAAACAAATGGCAGGTACACAATTGTCCAGCAAGGGCACAGTTCTGGAGGATGACGAGGTGGAGGATGAGGAGGAGGAGATGGAGGAGGAGGAACCATGTTCACAGCAGGGTGGCACCCAGACCAGCTCATGGCCATCACTGGTGCGTGGCTGGGGGAATACAGAGGACACAGACGATACACCTCCCACAGAGGACAGCTTTTCGTTGCCTCTGGACAGCCTGGCACACATGAGCGATTACATGCTGCAGTGTCTCTGCAACGACCGCCGAGTTGCCCACATTCTAACTGGTGCTGATTACTGGGTGGACACGCTGCTGGATCCCCTTTACAAGGACAACGTACCATCCTTAATTCCCTCACTGGAGCGTGATCGTAAGATGCGCGAGTACAAGCGCATGCTGGTAGGCGCGCTGCTGGTGGCATTCCCACCTGACAGCGGGGGGCACAGTGGAAGCACAAGGCGAAGGCAGAGGAGGAGGAAGAGGTCGCCAACGCAGCCGGGGCACCGCCAGCACCTCAGAAGGCAGGGTTAGCATGGCCGAAATGTGGAAAAGCTTTGTCAGCATGCCACAACAACTAGCACCACCAGCTGATATGGAATGTCTTAGCAGGAGGCAGCATTTCACCAACATGGTGGAGCAGTATGTGTGCACACGCCTACACGTACTGAATGATGGGTCTGCCCCCTTCAACTTCTGGGTCCCCAAATTGGGCACATGGCCTGAGCTTGCCCTTTACGCCTTGGAGGTGCTGGCCTGCCCTGCAGCCAGTGTATTATCTGAACGTGTATTTAGCACGGCAGGGGGCGTTATAACAGACAAGCGCAGCCGCCTGTCCAGAGCCAATGTGGACAAGCTCACGTTCATTAAAATGAACCAGGCATGGATCCCACAGGACTTGTCCGTACCTTGTGCAGAATAGACATGTATAATTAAGTGATGGAAAGGGGAAGGGGGAGGGGAATTTGGGAAAGGGAAAGGAAGGGAAAGGAATCAGTCTGTCACGTCCAGACGAAGCTACGCCACAGAGCACGGCGAAACGCGTTGACGTCACATCTCGCACAGTCACGTGACGTTGTCCTGAACGGAGTGGGTGGATCGACATGGCTCGGGGAACGTAAGCCCCAGTCAGTACCTACGATAGCGGCAACGACCGCGGCTACTGACATCAGGCACTTCAAAAGTAGCCACATTGGATTTCTTCCTGATACCGGTGAAGGTAACGCTCGGGGGACCTGGACTTCACTCCAATACCTGCTTCGGTTACCGGCCATCACACCACACAGGTTTGGCATAAACAACATCTTCAAATCAGCTGTTGATGTCAGGTAACTTGGGACCCATCTAAATACAAGAATTGGCTAAATCCAGTTCCAACACGGAGACGCCCAATGGTAATGTACTTTGATTTATGGGTTGAAGTTGAGCTGCAGACAATGATAATGGGTCCAATTACACACTGTTCAAATGTGCATACCAGAGTTATGTTGTAAGAGCTACGCTACAAAAGCATTACAGATTTCTGTACCAATAACTATATTGATGAACTTCTTTTGCCAACAACTCTTGGACATTTATCCATTTACCAATACAACAGCCTTCTTACCAACATCAACTAACCCCTCCAACCCCCAAGGAAACTTTCTATTTGTGGACTCCCATTATGTACCTAATGCAAATCTTGCATCTAGGACATTTGTATTAATCCATACATGTCCTAATGGTTGCCCCCAGCGCTATCACCTCCCTTCCCTGGTTTCCCCCTTCCCCCACCCCATCAGGCTCAGCCTTATACCAAATGTAAAACCCATTTGACTTTAATAATAAATCCACTTACGTGGTTTAGATTACCTTACATCCTCTGGTGGACGGTAATTAACACAATAAATACTATTCTTTACTGGGTTACATATCAATATAAGACTGAATCATACGTCCGGACAAGTGTGTTGTTACATGTTTAGTTATTTGTTTGTCCTGTCTGTCTATTAGGTGTTTCCAATTAATTTATGTACTGTATGACCATTCACTTCTGATAATAACACTGCACCTTTATATGTTCCCTTTTACATATATTTAAAATGATAATAGGAATAAATGATTAAATTTTATAATCATTTCCGTTTCTGGATCTATAATCTGTTGCTTATAGTAACCGCTTTTCGGTCTGCTCTAAACAGACTGATTCCTTTCCCTTCCTTTCCCTTTCCCAAATTCCCCTCCCCCTTCCCCTTTCCATCACTTAATTATGTATGCTTATATGGTTACAGCAACAACCTCATCAGGTAGATGATCCACAGTGGGTGACATTTTTCTTTACCCACACATAAACGGAACTTGCGCAAATCCCCATCCCCAAACCCCAATTTGTTTATAGAATAGACATGTATACCGGCCTTACCCAGCCATTGTTTTATTTTTGATCTTTCTCACTCTTTTGGGGTGTACCCCAATTTAAAAAAATAAATAATTAAAAACAAAAACCAGTGTTGGCTACCTCATCCTCCTCCACCGCCGCTTCCACCTACACCGCCACATCCACCGCCACCTCAACCTCCTACTCCATATGGACCTCGTCCTCCTAGTTCCAGATAGTCATGGGTAGTCTTGTTCAGTAGAGGACAAAAGAAAAAGACTTCATGGTGTTGTAAGTCCCAAAATGGTTTATTCTTAAAACAGCAGCAAATGCTTACATCCAAAGACATGGTAAGAAAAAAATTGAAACAGCCGTGGCTCAAGCCAGTTGACTGTTCAGCGTGATGACGTCAAAGGCTAGTGCTCCACTCGACGCCTCCGTTCCCAGTCGATGCCTTGTATGGGGAAACGCGTCAGACCCATTAAGAGCTATGGGCGGAAGTGACGTTTTGATATTGCTTCCGCCCTGCTATGGTATGAAGATGGGTGGGGGCCATCTTCCCCTCATTCGTATCCATACCAAGCAGGAGAGAGGACCCGATTGCCTCCACCGGTACCGACGGCTCCGGTAAGCGGCGGAGGGCACGGGAAAGTGACAGGAGGGGGGCCCCTCTCCCACCGCCAATAACGGTAATCTCTGTAATTTCATGGCAAATCCGCAGCAGAGACCACCATTATCGTAAACCGGACTGCCGCCTGAAGACGAGGATATCTGGGTTATGGCAGCTAACTGCTGCCATAACAGAGATATCCCGTTTCAAAGTGCTGACGTATATAGTCGTGCGGCATTCCAGAAGTGGTTAAAATCACTGATCCTTTAAAAACGATTGTTTTAAGAACTTTTTTTTGCATTGATGCCCCCTAGGGCAGTACCCTGGTACACCTTTTATGGCAATAACTTGCATATAAGCCTTTAAAATGAGGACTTGATTTTTCATGTTCGTGTCCCATAGATTTTAATAGAGTTCACATGTTCTCTAGAACTTTTTGCCTGTTCAAGATGTTCTGGTAGGAACTGAACCAGCGGGTGTTCGGCTCATCCCTACTACAGACTGTCAATTTCATAAAACAAAAAAGAGAGGAAAATCCAATATTCCTGACCTCTGTTATAGAAGTTTTACAGTATTTCTCCATTGTTTTGGCTCATTTCTTGAAACAGAAATTACATTCTCAAAGCTCTAAGATCATTTGGCAAAACAGTCTTAAGTCCTGTACACACGATCGAATTTCCTATGGTTTTTAACCCGATGGATTTTTCCACTGGAAAACCTATGAAGCTGACTTCCATCAGTCTTGCCTACACACTATCAGTCAAAAAACCGACCGTTCCAAACGCCGTGACGTACGACGGCACTATAAAGGGGAAGTTCAAATCCAGAGGCGCCACCCTTTGGGCTGCTTTTGCTGATTTCGTGTTACCGCGTGTTAGTAAAAGTATGGTTAGAGCCGATTCACACTTTTCAGTCTCCGTGCTTTTCAGATCGTTTTCTGCGTTTCAGTTTGTGCTTGTGGGTTCGTGTTTGTCTTTCAGTGTGTGCAGTTAGGTTGTTTCTGTTTTGCAGTGCATTCTTGGCCGCTCGTTACTGTTTTTCAGGTCGTTCTTCACAGGCCTTGCTGTTCCTCGGTGCGTTCTGTTTAAGTTCGTTCTGACCAGCCGACCGGTTTAAAGCCATGTTGGAAGTACGTTCTCATTCTCGAGTTCGTGCTGCGTATGGGCTTGGTGTTGTGGTTAATACTGTAACCCAAGCTCAGTCCATGAACAGGGTGAGGAGAAGTTCATGGACCAAGAATTGGTTGCTCCAGCGGGACCAATTCTCTCATATGCCTCTGCTGCGGGAAATCCAGGAGAATAATCCTGATGATTTCTGGAATTATCTTCGGATGACGGACCCCGTTTTTCACCGTCTGTTGGATCTGCTGTCCCCCTATATCACGAGGCAGGACACTGTGATGCGCCAGGCCATCACTGCCGATCAGAGGCTTATTGCCACGTTGAGATACCTGGCGACAGGGAGAAGCTTGCAGGACCTCAAGTTCACAACAGGTATCTCCCCCAGGCTCTTGGGATCATTATCCCTGAAACGTGTTCTGCCATCATACAAGTCATGCAGAAGGACTATATGAAGGTAAGTTTTCTCCTTTAACATCACATTCTATGTTTTGAATTTTTGCTAATCTATTGTATTTCTTTCATCCTTCCCTAATTACCATGATTGTAATATGCTGGGAATGTCCCCTTTCTCCCCATGTATGTTGTTACTTTTAAATGCTAATTTTTTGGCCTACATGCATATTTCCCTTCACTAACCTCTCCAGCATGCTATCCTGGGCTCAAACACACCTAGACTCGTCTGTTATTAACAATGTTTTTTGTTTTGAACAAATCCCCCCCCCCCCCTTAAATGTGTCCAAATGTTTTATTGCACATTCAAGTTCAGCAGAGTGGTAGAGGCTTTTTTGGTGGGCCACAAAATCAGCTTTAACCCCCCCCTAAATTTTTTCCAATGGTCCATCAGAGGGGGTGAGTCATCTGATAAGTGGTCCTTCTATTTTTGTGTTTAAAGAATCCTTCAAATAAATGTTTTACTGACGTTGGCCAAGAATGTATTTGTGTAATCTGCTTGCAATGTAATGTGCAAAAGTACTAATTTATTATTTTTGTTTTACTCCACAGTTTCCTTCATCACTACAGGAATGGCAGACTGTGGCCTCCCAATTTGCCGAGCGGTGGGACTTCCCCAACTGCGGAGGGGCAATCGATGGGAAACACGTCCGCATAGTGCCGCCACCCAGTTCGGGGTCATACTATTTTAATTATAAAGGTTTCAATAGTATTGTGTTGATGGCGGTGGTGTCAGCACGCTATGAGTTCTTATATGTGGACATGGGGAAGAACGGCTGGATGTCCGATGGCGGGGTCTTTGCCCAGACGGAGTTTGCCCACCGTCTGCAGTCTGGGGGCCTGGCACTGCCACCTGATGCGGACAATGTAGAGGGACTTCCTTTTGTGTTTCTAGCGGATGAAGCCTTTGGACTGGGACCCCACCTGATGCGGACGTTTCCCCAAAAGTTCCTCACCCCGGAGAGGAGGGTTTTTAATTAACGGCTGGCCAGAGCTCGGAGGGTTGTCGAGAATGCCTTCGGGATAATGGCCAGCCGGTTCCACCTGTTGCTGACAGCCATACACATGGCGGAATATAAGCTAAATCACATAGTGTACTGCTGCTGCATACTGCACAATTTTATGCGCAAATACTCAAGTACTTATCTTTCCACTGTTGGGCTTGATGCCGGTGTAACGGAAACCAACCTATTGACAGGCATGGACAGTGGCCGTACTGGCTTGGCCCCCCAAAGCGCCCGTGAAGTACGTGATAAATACGTTGAGTACTTCGCGGGTAGGGGGGCCATCGCTATGCCAGACCATATATGAACATTTTTATAAAAAAAAGTAAAAACATTATATATTTTAAAAACTGGTTTTGTCATTATTTTTTTTTGTTTTATTATGTGTCTCCCAGGTTCTCACAGTACACTTTTTTTAGTAGTGCCAAGTGTATTTGTCTTTAGTAAATAGCCACAATTGTCACAGTAAAACATGACATTTTCTAGAACTGCTATTGAGCATAGAAAGAACAAGCCACACATTGTTGAGTGTCGGAATTTATTTTTTTATCTGTGCACAACATGTTTTTTGTTTTTATTTAGAAAATAAAATCTTGACATTTTTGGCTCCAAATTTTGGAGAAATATTTTTTTTCTTTATTTTTGGTATGCAGAAACATGCATGGGTCAAAAAAGAAAACATAGAAAAACAATGGAACTTACAAAGTCCAACCTTAAAGATAAACATGAGATGGGGTGATGTCACCCCTGAACCATCCCAAATTTGAGGATGCACACAGTTTGTGTGGCAAAATGGGTATTTTCATCCTGATCCCATGGCTAAAGTCAACATGTGCTATCTGCCATCATGGGGGATCAATGGACGTGTTTTGGGGGTGCAAACCCTTCCTCTCACCTACTTGAGTAGGTGAGAGGACATAGATATCCTGTGACGGCAGATAGCACATGTTGACACACTGGGGTTGATTTACTAAAGGAAAATCCACTTTACACTTGAAAGTGCACTGAAAGTGCACATGGAAGTGCAGATGCTGTACATCTGAGGGGGACATGCAAGGAAAATAAAAAACAGCATTTTAGCTTGCACATGATTGGATGATGAAATCAGCAGAGCTTTCCCTAATTTCAGAGCTTCCCCTCAGATTTACAGCGATCTACAGCGACTGCACTTCCATGTGCACTTTCAAGTGCAAAGTGGATTTTCCTTTAGTAAATCAACCCCAGTGTGTGCATCCTCAAATTTTGGCTTGTGTTAAAACAAGTGCAATTTTTTTAGTACAAAACAAATAA
This sequence comes from Rana muscosa, assembly GCA_029206835.1. NCBI lineage: Eukaryota > Metazoa > Chordata > Amphibia > Anura > Ranidae > Rana > Rana muscosa. Next base: position 14,194,361 of record JARGYO010000198.1, on the reverse strand, counting down.
AAAAACAAGAGAGGGGGGGGGTGTCAGACTATTCGCCCCAAAATATCAATGGTGTTTTTATATTTTTGCTCAATCACATTCATCCTTTTCCTCATAATGTCCATTTCACTACTACATTCCATTATTTCTTGAATTATGATTTGGGCACTAGCATTTGAGAATGGAGTAGTAGTAGTAGTTTCTGAAACACCACCATGTTCATCCCCTAAAAGAAAAAGGTATTATAAATATGCAGGCCTACATCTCTTTACCTGAAGCTGTGGGGACAGACACTGACCTGTTGTGGCGATAAGCTCCACCTCTCCTTCCTCCACCTCTCCTTCCTCCACCTCTGCTTCCTCCACCTCTGCTTCCTCCACCTCTGCTTCCTCCACCTCTGCTTCCTCCACCTCTGCTTCCTCCACCTCTGCTTCCTCCACATGCTGATCTTGAGGGTTCTTTCTGTGGTCTGTGCTTCCTCGGCTCCTCAGATTGGTGTCCCCCCAGTCTCCTTGAGGGCAAAAATTGTAAACATTGCTTGGAAGTGGGGTACATATTTTTTTTTGGGCAGATTTCCAAGATGAACACAAGAGATTTAGGGAATTCAACAAAGCAAGAATACTTTCATTTTTGGACCAAAAAAACACACATGGAGACACCCCAAAGTATCCACTGGAGCACCTGTGTGGGACACCCTAAAAAGGTTGTTCTGGTGGCCAATACTATAGTGCTCCTGAGTCAAGATGTGTAACCAGCTGCTTGAGTGTCCTCCTTTTTACGTGTATCTGTGCAAATCATGTGATAATTTAGACGATCGCTGTTTAACACAAAACATTCACAAAAATTGGGCCACTAAACTTAACATGAAAGTTGCCATTTTACAATGTGAAACCAGTCAATCCAAGCACATGGAGCAAAACATGCAAGAATTCATATTCCAAGTTGAAATAACACAGTAAAAATAAAAGCTTACTGTATATACTCGAGTATAAGCCGAGTTTTTCAGCACATTTTTTTGTGCTGAAAATGCCCCCCTCGGCTTATAGTCGAGTCACCTTTTTGCGCCTGATCTCCCGGACTTTGGGGACCCGGTACCTGGCCTTGGCACACATGTAGCTTCACACTTCATCTACAAGTGTGCAAAGTTGGTTGTCCAGGGGACCTACGGCCGGGGAGCACCGATTTTTCAAACCGGGCACCCCTTCCATAGACTCCCATGTTAAACGGTCATTTATCCAGTGACTTTGGGGACCTGGTACTGGCCGGTCGTAGGTCCCCTGGACCCAAAACTTGGCACAAATGTAGCCCAATTTCTCCCCTATAAGTGTGCAAAGTTTTTTGTCTGGGGGACCTACGGCTGAGGAGCACCAATTTTTCAAACCCGGGAACCCTTTCCATAGACTCCTATGTTAAACGTCACTCTAGTCATGGACACACTGAGGCATGCACACGGACACAGTGAGGCATGCAGATGGACACCCTAGGCTTATACTCGAGTCAATAAGTTTTCTCAGTTTTTTGTGTTAAAATTAGGTGCCTCGGCTTATATTCGGGTCGTCTTATACTCGAGTATATACAGTACTTTTTTCAAGGATTTTGATAAGCTTCCTATACTGCTCCGGCTCCCTCAGCTTCAGGTCAGACCACCTTTTACGGAGCTGCTCCTTGGATCTCCTGACCCCAAATTTATTATAGAGACTTCTTGCCACTTTGTCCATTATTTTAGACTTCCTGAGATTAGGGGTGTCGTATGGCCCATGCTTCCCATCGTAATCTTTCCTCCGCAGGATGTCCACCATCTCCGCCATCTCAGCAAATTACATATTAGTCGCCTTGTATCTTTTATTCCTGATCAGGACATTCCCGCCTCCGGGCTTTCCTCGTCGGTACTAAATAATGAAGCACGTACCTGTGTCACCACCATGTCATCGTCTCCCACTGTGCGCCGAACAAGAAGGGGCGGGGAAATTCTGAAAAATAACGTCATGGGCGGGCGACGCGGGCGGAGTTTCACGCATGCGCAGGGTATATAAATGGGAAACGAGGTAGTGGTTGCGTGGAGTAAGGACGACCGGAAGTGCCGAACGAATCCAACTAAGGTAAGAATGAAACTTGGGGCATCAGTGGCCTATACTGGTTCATGATTGGAAAGGCCTATATTGGGATAAGTTTAGGACAATTGAAGCTGACCTACTGTTTTTGTATTGTGTTTTATCTTGCAGAAAGAAGTATGCATAAATTAAAGGAGCCAGAAATCATGATGGTGTTCATTGAGAAATATTGTGAAATGCGCAACTTATGGGAGCTTAAAAATAGTTTGAACCACAATAGTGTGGTACGAAGGGCAACAATTGGAACATTAGCAGAATATATGAAGACCTGGATCCCAGAGGCAGACTATATAATGATGAACAATAAAATAAACAACATGAGGAATGCCTACAAAAAACGCTATAAAGAAGTCCGTGCTTCAATGAGATCAGGAGCAGCAGCAGACGAAGTAGTTCAGCCCAAGCTGTGGTACTACAAGCATCTGCAATTTCTGGATGACCAGATTGAGGTGAGGGAATCACTTTCCAGTGTTCCTTCCACCCTTCCCTCCAGCGTTCCTTCCACCCTTCCCTCCACCCCTGCAGAGGGAGAAGAGGAGCCTCCTGAGCTTGAAGAGCCGGATCTGCGCATCTTCAGCCAGGTATAGTATTTTCAAACATATTTATTGGCCTTGAATTATTAGTGTGAACTAGATGTTATTATTCACAAATGAAATAAAAAAAAAAAAAAAAAAAAAAAAAACACACAAAAAATACAATTTGACAAAAAATAAAAAAACATTTTCTAAAAAATAAATAAATAAATAAATAAAAATTAGTGGCCAGAAATTATTGGTACAGTATTTAAAAAATCTGGGGTCAGAATGAGAGTCTTTTCTATTTATTATTAACATTCAAATGGCAACAGTCATGAGATGAAAATTGTGTGTGATTGATTCAACAAAAAATAAAACTATGTCCCTTTTTTATACACAGGATGAGCTCAGCCAGGAGGAAGAGGCTCCGGAATGTGGCAGGCAGGAGGAGGCAGGGGTGAGTGGCAGACAGGAGGAGGCCGGCCCAAGTGGCACTCAGCAGGTCCCCAGGCCTAGTGGCAGCACCCAGTCCCAAGTGGCTCCCCTCCACGTCAGACCCAAAAAATGTCGGAGGATGACACAGGTGGAGGAGGAGTCACTTAAAATGATCAGGGACGCTGCTGCCATAATGAGGGCCCCCCTCAACCCTGTGGAGTGCTTTAGCGCCTACCTGGCAGAGAAGCTATTTAAACTGGAGGAGGGACAACGTGCCCTCTGTGAGCATCTGATCTATACTGCCATTCACACGGCTGGGAGGGGGCAGCTGACAGAGGCCACTCATCTCTGCCATCTGGCCCATCCTTCTCCTCCTCCTCCTGCCACATTTCCACCGACACAGCCACAGCTCGCAAGGGGGCATGGACGGGGCCGTGGAACAAACGCTGCAGGGAAGCGTGGAGGGAAGGCTACAGGGAAGACCAAAAGGTGATTCCCTGGCTTCAAGCTGCTCTGCCAGAAGTTGCAGTTTGTTGGAGTACCACAGCTTGGGGACATGTATGTGTTCGGCTGCTGCTCCTGATTTCCTTATGTTGTTTATTTTATTGTTCATCAAAGTCATGTCTGCCTTTGGGGTCCAAAGTCTGCATATATTCTACTCATTTTCCAATTGTTGCCCTTCATTTTTATTTTGTTTTTCCAGAAGAAATGGATCTTTGATTTAAGCAAAATACTTGCCTATGTGTTTTTATTGTGAGTAGCAATAACATCTCATAAAGACAATGGGGCTGATTTACTAATAACAGTGCGCTGCGCTGGTTCTAACCTTAATTGGTGCGCCGGATAACTCCTTCACTTGGCGCAGGAACCAGCAGCATACAGCGGCGCACTGTTATAGTAAATACAAATGTCAGCGGCGCTCTATTGAAAATGAATGGTTCCCTATGGGAGCCCATTGATTTGAATAGAGGTCATCCGGGAAGTCGGATGAAGCGGATCCGACTCGCGGGGCGACTCGTGTGCTGGCTGACACAGGGACAGCGCGACTTTGCGAGGCAACTTGGACACGACCTGAGCGTGAAGCAGCCACTCAGGTCGTGTCCTAGAGGCGACTAGCTGGCCAAGAATATCTCCAGCGCGATGGCATCGCGCTGGTTCTCGGCAGCTTTGCTGTCCCGTGTTTGGTATGAATCATGAAGCATACCAGGCCCTTGGGTCTGGTATGGATTTAAAGGGAATCCCCCTAAGCCGAAAAAACGGCGTGGGGGTCCCCCCCAAAATCCATACCAGACCCTTATCCGAGCACGCAAACTGGCAGGCCGCAGGAGAAGAGGGGGGACGAGAGCGGCCCCCTCTCCCTCCTGAACCGTACCAGGCCGCATGCCCTCAACATGGGGGGGTTGGGTGCTTTGCAGCAGGGGGGCGACCTGCGGCCCCCCCACCCCAAAGCACCCTGCCCCCATGTTGATGGGGACAAGGGCCTCTTCCCGACAACCCTGGCCGTTGGTTTCAGGGTCTGCGGGCGGCGGGCTTTTCGGAATCCGGGAGCCCCCTTTAATAAGGGGGCCCCCCCACCCTATGTGAATGAGTATGGGGTACATCGTACCCCTACCCATTCACCTGGTGGAAAGAAAAAGTCAATAAAAAAACACAACACAGGTTTTTAAAGTAATTTATTACACTGCTCCAGGGGTCTTCCTGCCGGGCGCCCCGCTATCTTCTTCCAGCTCTTTTGCTAGCGGGGTCCCGGGCTTCCTCGTCGGCTTCGGGGGTCTTTCTCCCAGGCGCCCCGCTATCTTCTTCCAGCTCTTTTGCTAGCGGGGTCCCGGGCTTCAACGTCGCCTTTTTCCCCTCTTCTCTTCGCCCGATGTTGCCTCGTCGCTGTCCGCCACTACAATGCTTTGGCAGCGGAGCGCGCCCACTTATATTGGCATGGGTGTGGTCACCGGGTGATGCCACCGCTGACCCCGCCCCCGTATGATGTCACAGTCCCGAGGAATGATGGGACTGTGACGTGAGAAGAACTGGAGAGCGCGGAGACGACGAAGCCCGGGACCCCGCTAGCAAAAGAGCTGGAAGAAGATAGCGGGCGACCGGCAGAAAGACCCCCGAAGACGACGAGGAAGCCCGGGACCCCGCTAGCAAAAGAGCTGGAAGAAGATAGCAGGGCGCCCGGCAGGAAGACCCCCGAAGTCGGAAGAAGACGACGAGGAAGCCCGGGACCACGCTAGCAAAAGAGCTGGAAGAAGATAGCGGGGCGCCTGGCAGGAAGACCCCCGGAGCTGCCTAATAAATTACTTTAAAAACCTGTGTTGTGTTTTTTATTAACTTTTTTGCCACCAGGTGAATGGGGACATCCTCCCCATGTTGAGGGCATGTGGCCTGGTACGGTTCAGGAGGGAGGGGGGGCTGCTCTCTCGTCCCCACCTCTTCCCCTGCGGCCTGCCAGGTTGCGTGCTCGGATAAAGGGTCTGGTGTGGATTTTTAGGGGACCCCCACGCTTTTTTTAAAAAATTTGGCTGGCTTCCCCTTAAAATCCATACCAGACCTGAAGGGCCTGGTATGGATTTTGGGGGGACCCCCACACCTTTTTTTTCCATTTTGGTGGGGGGGGTCCCCTTTGAATCCATACTAGACCCAAGGGCCTGGTATGGACCTGGGGGGGGGGACCCCACGCTGTTTTTTTTCCACTTTTTTTTTTAGAGCCGGCAATGTTTATTTTTTTTACATTTCCTTTAACAACCAGCTATAAGCAGGTTAAAAAAAAAATTCCCGCAAATTCGCTGTACTTGCGTTTTGGATGCGGGTCCATTGAATTCTATTACATCCAAAACACTGTTTTTGGCCTGGAAAAAAAAATCTGCAGTTGCGTTTAAACTCGTTTTTCACAAAGCCTAAAAATGCCTTCAGACGCCAAAGATTTCCACGTTTCAGACGCGGGTACCGGCGTTTAGACGCATTTTAGTTTAGAAGCGTTTTTAAAGGTGACCTATTTTTTTACATTGATAAACTCAAAAATTAGGGCAAATGAGGAAAAACCATTAAAAATATATATATACCGGTATATCAAAAAAATAATGCAATTGCTTCCATTGCATTGTGGACAATCCACAATTTGGGGCAGGTGACGTGGCAAGTGGACAATCCACAACTTGGGGCAGCTGACGTCGCAAGTGGACAATCCACAACTTGGGGCAGCTGACGTGGCAAGTGACACACTAAATACAACTACACTGCTGCTCTCTCAGCTGCTGATACTCACTCTGGTCTCAAAAAATAGCTGAAATCGTTAATAATACTGTTTTTGGAGCTTAGGGCAGCTCCTTATCATGTTTCCTAACTAAACGCATATAGACGCAAATCTGGTAAAACGCGGCATGCAAATGCCACAAAGCGCGCCTTTCTAAACGCCGCTTTCAAACTTAATTCTGAACACTTTGCACCAGCGTCCCGTGTACATGGGGCCTAAAAACACCTATGCCATTTACAGCTCAAAAACGCCATGGTGGCCATGAGGCCATAGGCTAACATGGAGAGACGTTTTTAAGCTGCAAAAAACGTCCGTGTGCATGTAGCCGTATATTAACCACTTGTGCACTGGCCACTTAAACCCCCTTCCTGCCCAGACCAATTTTCACATTTCAGTGCTGATGCACTTTGAATGACAATTGCGCGCTCATACAACACTGTAACCCAATGAAAATGTATTATTTTTTGGCACACAAATAGAGCTTTCTTTTGGTGCTATTTGATCACCTCTGCGGTTTTTTGTTTTCTATAAATACAAAAGACCGAGTTTAAAAAAAAAAAAAGGATATTTTAACCACTTCAGCACTGGGCCTATTCTGGCACTTCTCTCCTTCATATAAAAATCATACATTTATGGCTATAAAATTACTTCAAAACCCCAAACATTATATATGTTTTTTTATCAGACACCCTAGGGAATAAGATGGCGGTCATTGCAAATTTTTATCTCGCTCGGTATTTGCGCAATACATTTTCAAACACCTTTTTTTTTGGAAATAAATGGTTTCATGAATGTTAAAAAATTACAAAACAGTAAAGTTAGCCCAATTTTTTGGGATAATGTGAAAGATGTTGTTATGCTGAGTAAGTAGATAACTAACATGTCACGCTTTAAAATTGCGCACACTCATGGAATAACACCAAATTCAGTACTTAAAAATCTCCCTAGGCGATGCTTTAAAATTTATTTACACGTTACCATTTTGGCATTACAGGAGGTCTAGTGCTAGAATTGTTGCACTCGTTCTAACGCACGCAGCAATACCTCACATGTGTGGTTTGAACGGCGTTTACATATGTGGGCGGGACTTACGTGTGTGTTTGCTTATGAGCGCGAGCTACCGGGGACATGGGTGTTTTTTTTTTTTTTTTTTCCTTTTTTGTATTTCTTACTCTTTTTTTTACATCACTTTTTTTCCTATTACAAGGAATGTAAACATCCCTTGTAATAGGTATCTATTGTGACAGGTCCTCTTTATGGAGAGATGCAGGGTCAATAAGACCCCACATCTCTCCTCCAGGCTGGAAAGCATGAGATCGGTCAAAAAAATTCACCAATCTCATGCTGACAGCCGAGATCACGGCTTGGATTACATACGGGAACCCGGCGTGATGTCATAACGTCGCGCCCGGGCCTCCGACGGTCATAGAGATGACTGGTGACCATCTGGTCACCAGTTATCTCTATACTTCCCATCCGGCGCCGGCCAAATCGTTCTCCGAGCCCAAGATGGCACGGGAGAGCCCGGAGAAGCACCGGATGGCGGCGGGAGGGGGGGGGACATCCCCTATAAGAACGATCAAGCGGCGGAACTGCCGCTATGATCCTTTTTATCGTGCACAGAATCACCGGCTGAAAAGAATGATATCTGAATGATGCCTGCAACTGCAGGCATCATTCAGATGTCACCGCACAAAGCCAAGGACGTCATTTGACGGTGGGCGGTAGGAAAGTGGTTAATATTTTGAAAATTTTGAAAAAAGGTAATTTTTCTCCTTCATTGATGTACACTGATGAGACTGCACTGATGGGCTGCACTGATGGGCACCGATAAGTTGGCAAGGGTGGGCACTGAGAGGTGGCATTGCTAGTTGGCACTGGTGGGCATTGAGAAGTTGCACTGCTAGGTGGCAATGATAGTTGGCAGTGATGGGCACTGATAGGCAGCAGTGGAGGGCATTGATAGGTGGCACTGGCAGGGGCTACTGATTGTCACAGATGACGCAGAATTGCCTCTTCCTCTTCGGGCCCGATGTCCCTTGCACATAAGTCGGTGATTGCCTTTTTTTATGCTCACGCTGTCAGCACAAGGAGAAAACAAAAACCATGACCCAGCTTTTGTTTACATCACGTGATCAGCTGTCATTGGCTGACAGCTGATCACATGGTAAAGGGCAGGGATCGGCCCCTTAATTGGATCTGTCATCACCCAAGTCTCAGTGACTCGGTGACCACAGCGCGAAGGGGGACGACGTTTATTGACGGACTCCCGGCAATTGAGGACCATGCTGTGGCTGGCGATCAGTTATAGCGCTGATCTCAAGTGATTAAAGAGGGTCTAAATGGGCCATTGACATGCATCACAATTCAACCTAGGAATGTGTCTTTGCAAAGTTAAACTAAATGAAATCCTTTCTTATTTTTGCTTGGGGATAGAGTGCAGAGGGATTACACGTCTAGACAGTTTTTGGGGATGTCTGCACCCCTGATAAGGTGAAGACAACTCCCAAATTTGGCCACTTTATCCTTCCAAATAATTCACTTTCTGTCACAGGAAGTGAGAGGAAATCCCTACCAATGTCTTTCCTTGGGGACACACAGGTCAATCTAAATACTTTGCCCATTATGTACATTGCACTCCAGCATTTTGCGGGTTACTCCCCAAATTATTAGTTTTTTTGGACTTTAGGGTTTATTTAATAAAGGCAAATCTACTTTGCACTACAAGTGCACTTGCTGGATATCCGAAAGGGAAATGCAAGCAAACAAAAAAAAACACCATCTTTGCTTTTACATGATTGGATGTTACAATCACCAGTGATCCCTCAGATTTTCAGCAGCTACACTTTTACTGCAGAGTGGATTTGTCTTTACTAAACCCCAAACTACCCAATGATTTGGGGTAAAAACAAGGAGAGGGGCACCTCTGAGATAGATATCAAAACAACATTTATTGGTAGCAATATTCACTCACATTGAAGATGAACTAGTTGCATTCATTTGGGCAGAGGAGTAGATGAACTACAGGTCACAGAGGGTCCATGGAGCTGTCATCACAGAGAGTCCTGTCAGGGAAGCTGGTGATGGTAAGCAAGCAGGAGGATTTCCTTCTGGACAGATCTTTATATTGCCACAGCAAAAACAGAATTTATTAAAAAGGCAGAGTGAGTAAAAACAGAGTGGTTTTCTCTCAGTCTAAGGTTCTAAACACAGTGGACAGGAGGGGAGACATCTAAGCCGGATGGCTGGCAGCGCTGTGCTGAGGTCGCAGGTGCTCACTGCACTTCCTGGTGGATGGAGGAGCCCGACCATGTGATCTGATTCAGAACGAGGCTTGAGCAGCACTTGGGCAGCACAACAGTACACAGCGCCGAGCTATGACGTCGTAAACATGCGACGCGTTTCTGAGCGGGCTCGTTGTCTGTACACAACAAAGTCCTAGAGTGCAATTTGCTTAATGGGGACACTAGTTAGATTGATCTGTGTGTCCCCAAGAAAAGACATTGGTAGGGTTTTACCTTCACTTCCTGTTTAGCTGTATGACAGGAAGTGAAGCCAGTTTTACTACAAGGGGACACAAAGCCCAACCTTTAAAAAAAATAAAATAAAAACACAAGCAGGGGTTCTAACATTTACTTTGATTCCCTCAAAATGCCCACAATTAGAATTGTATTGCCTTGAGCTATTTTTAAGTGCAGTGCTCTAAATCAGTGCTTCTCAAGTACCCCCAACAGGCCATGATTGCAGGTTTTCCTTCATCTTGCACATGTGCTTTAAATCACAGTCAATGGTTTGGTATTTTGGACAGCAATTCTCCATAAGATAAATTCACAAAACATGTCCTGTTGGGGGTACTTGAGGACTGAGGCTGAGAACCACTGCAGTAAAAAGGAAAATTGAATACTTACCGCTCTGTATTTTTCATTTCCTGGTGACTCTCCATGGCAGCGCACAATACAATACATGCATATGCTAGCATGAAGGCACCAGGGTAGACAAATCACACCTGTTGTTTTGACATGCCAATCAGCTGTCACATTTGTTGCAAAGAAAACGCAAAACAAACCTCAAAACTTTGCATCAAATTTTATTGGTCAACAAAACAAAGAATAATAATAAAATTAAAAAACAGGGTCAATTTGAAACCGTTACAGGACTCGCAACATCTTGATAAAGATTTGGCTAAATAGTGCAGCACAGACAATTAAATCAAAGTGAACAAACGACAAACATTAACAACATCAAAACTAGTTATGGGGAACATTTCCCCCACACCAAAAAATACAATCCACAAAATAAACCAAACACCTGTTTTGCAAAGACATAACAAATAAAATGCATGTGTTACAAACTCGATAAGGACACCAAAATGTACATTTTTTTTTTTTTTTTTACTATTCAGAAACAAGATCTGCAGTACTTCCAACATTACTGTCATGGTACTAACCATCAGTACAAGTCTTTTCATCATCATAGTACTTTCATACAAAAATAACAAATAAACTTTCATCCTATTGTGACAGCAGGAAGGTAAAGTCACCTGGTTGCATCCAGGGGGGTAGATATATTTCTCCCAGATTCAGGCTTTATGCTGACTTATACAACTAGGGTGGAGAGTTGTATGGGCCCAGCTGAGGCTAGTAGGCTCATGGATGACTCATACCTCTAGGGAGAGTGTGGGGCGTCGTACAGACAGGGAGTTGATGAGGCCAGCTGAAGCTTGTCAGCTCATTTAGGCCTCTATAAGAACTCCCAGATTCATTAGGTGTTAGCTCATGCCTGGAACCAGACCTGTGTGGACTGTCTAGGGAGAGTGAACCCCTGTGCGGTGAGAAAAAGCCTGTGTGGCTATTTGCTTGGACATTCAAAACCAGGGACTTAGGGACTAGGACAGCACTAGGCTGATCCCAGTTGTTAGTTAGGAAACCTGTATGTTTAGTCAGAGGTCAAGTTGACCAGGATTTATTTTGTTTATATGTTTCTTTTTGGCTTTGCTGTGTTTTTGTCACTGTACGTAGAGAAATAAACCGCACCTTTTGATTTTGAAAACCACAACCTCCGTCTGCTGGCCCTGTTTTTGTGTGGGGAGCCCAACCAGGGGGTCACACACACCCGCTACCGAGTTAACCCCCTCACAGTTGGTGGAGAACCAGTGGCAGTTTTTTTTAAGCCAGCATGGAGGAGATACTGAAGCAGCTGGCTCTAGCAAATGCCAATCAACAGCAGACAAATGCAGGTTTGCAAAAGAGCCTTGCAGCTCAACAACAGAACTTCGCAGCCCAGCAGCAAGCTCATCAACAGAGTCTGGAAGCTCAGCAACAAGCCCAGCAGCAATCTGAGGCCCGCTTCATAGACCTGTTACAGAAGCAAGAGCAGAGACTACAACAAATGGAAGCAGTAATGCAGCAACGTCCGCAGACCAGTGAGGAAAGCCGTCCCACTAATACCGCGTCCTTTGGGGTGAGTCGTTTATTGACAAAAATGACTGGAGAGGATGATCCAGAGGTATTTTTGACCACATTTGAAAGGACTGCTGAAAGAGAAAAGTGGCCTGAGGAGCAGTGGGCTGGACTGGTGGCTCCTCTGTTAACTGGTGAATCGCAGAAGGCTTACTATGACCTAGAGCCTGACCAAGCAAAAGACTAAGTGATGCTAAAAGCTGAGATATTGGCAAGGCTGGGTGTCACCCAGGCTGTCCGGGCTCAGCGTGTGCATAACTGGACTTTCCAGCTTGGAAAACCCCCCAGGTCTCAAATGTATGATCTCATTCACCTGAGCAGAAAGTGGCTACAGCCAGAGACTTTGTCCGCACCAAAGATTGTGGAACGTGTTGTAATGGATCGGTTTTTGAGAGCTCTTCCTACTGCCATCCAAAAGTGGGTAAGCCATGGAGACCCAGAGACGGCCGATGGTCTTGTGGATCGTGTGGAGAAATACTTGGCTACAGAGAACCTGACGGCCTCTTCCAGAGACACTCGGACTTTCCACCCTAAGACCAGACCATCCCCAGGGGCGGATAAGAGGATTCCAAGGGGTGAGGGTGGAGAGAGTGAGAGGGTGGGAGCTCTACCCCAAGTTTGGCGAGAACAGCCTGGGAAATCAGCGGCTCAAGAGGCGGCAAGAAGGATCGTTTGCTACCGCTGCCGGCAAGCGGGACATATTGCAGCCAATTGCCCGGTTGTGGAGGAACCCATGCAGTGTGACTTTCTGATGGGGAGACGTCAGTCGCTGTGTGCGACAGTCGCATGCACTGCCATTCGAGGAACTGAGAAACATTTATGCAAAATGTGTGTTAATGGTAGAAATGTTGTGGTATTGCTGGATTCAGGTAGCCTTGTGACTCTGATAAAGGCTGAGTTAGTTAAAACAGAGGTCTCTGGGAATAGCAAGGTAGCTGTTATTTGTGTGCATGGGGACACCCGAGAGTATCCAGTGACTACAGTGTGTTTCAAGACCCCCAAAGGTACCCTCTCTCATCCAGTGGGCTTAGTATCTCAGTTACCGCATGACGCCATTGTGGGAAGGGATTTTCCGAAGTTCTGGGAACTGTGGGATGATCCTGAGCCCCCCACTGGTGCCCCTATGTACCAGGAATGGGATAGCCAGAACTCCCCTGAGAGTGGTGAGGACTCTCCGGAATTTCCCTTATCAGTATTGGCAGGGGAGACTCAAGAAACTGGAGAGGAGCCCACCTCCTCAGACGAAAACCTACCGTCTGTGGAGTTTTCTGATCTTGAGGTTCACAGGGAAAACTTTGCCACAGAACAGTTGAAAGACCCCGCCCTAATAAAGGCACGGGAAAACGTAGTGAAAATAGATGGCGAGTTAGTGAACCCAGATAATACCTGCACTTACCCATACTTCAGCGTAGAGAAGGACCTACTGTATCGGGTGGCAAAAAGGGCAGAAGAAACCGTTGAGCAGCTTGTGGTGCCCAAACCTTACAGGAAGTTGGTGTTGGAGTTGGCCCATGGGCACATTCTTGGAGGTCATCTGGGGACAGAGAAAACCCGAGAGAGGGTATTACAGAGATTCTATTGGCCGGGGGTGATAAAGGACATAGAAAATTATTGTTCCTCCTGCCCTGTGTGTCAGAGGTCAGCCCCGATGCCACATTTCCGTAGCCCGCTGGTCCCTCTACCCATCATTGAGGCCCCGTTTGAGAGGATCGCCATGGATTTGGTAGGTCCTATAATCAAGTCCGCTAGGGGGCACCAGTACATATTAGTTATAATGGACTATGCCACCCGTTATCCAGAAGCGATCCCTCTCCGAAATACCTCGGCCAAAACCATAGCCAAAGAGCTATCTCTTGTGTTTAGCCGGGTGGGTATTTGTAGAGAACTGCTTACGGACCAAGGTACACCCTTTATGTCCCGGGTTATGAAGGAGCTGTGTAAATTGTTCAAAGTGACGCAATTACGTACATCTGTGTATCACCCCCAAACCGATGGGCTGGTTGAAAGATTCAACAAAACCCTAAAGCAAATGTTGAAGAAAGTGGTGGATAGAGATGGAAAGGATTGGCACTGTCTACTTCCTTATCTGATGTTTGCTATTAGGGAGGTGCCCCAATCCTCTACGGGATTCTCCCCCTTTGAGTTACTGTATGGGAGACACCCAAGAGGGCTGTTGGATATTGCCAAGGAAACTTGGGAAAGTGAGAGTTCTCCCCACAGGAGTGTGATTGAGCATGTCGCCCTGATGCAAGACCGAATTGCACAGGTAATGCCCATCGTGAAGGAACATTTGGCCCAAGCGCAGTTAGCACAGCAGAGAGTGTACAACCGTGGAGCCAAGACCCGTACCTTTTCCCCGGGGGATAGGATACTGGTACTTGTCCCTACGGTTGAAAGTAAATTCCTTGCCAAATGGCAAGGCCCCTACGAGATAATGGAAAAAGTGAGCGAAGTGAATTACAAGGTCAGACAACAAGGAAGGCGAAAGCCCGAACAGATCTATCACGTTAATCTGTTGAAAGCCTGGAGGGATAGAGAGTCCCTAGTCGCAGACACTTGGTCACCAGCTCAAACTGGTTGCGTGATTCCTGAGGTTGGAATAGCAGCCACCTTGTCACAACCCCAACAACAGGAGGTTAAGGAGTTTGTGCTTCGCAACAAGGAGGTATTCTCTGAGCTGCCGGGACAAACATCTGGGGTAGAGCATGACATCATTACCCCGCCCGGTGAAAGGGTGAAGTTAAAACCCTATCGGATCCCAGAGGCCCGACGGGAGGCAATACGGGAGGAAGTACAGAAAATGCTGAACTTAGGGGTGATAGAGGAGTCCCAAAGTGATTGGTCTAGTCCCATTGTGTTGGTGCCTAAACCGGATGGGAGCTGGCGATTTTGTAACGATTTTCGTCAGTTGAACAAAGTTACAAAATTTGACACCTACCCCATGCCACGTATAGATGAGTTGATCGACCGGCTGGGAACAGCCCGATACATGACGACTCTTGACCTCACAAAAGGGTATTGGCAAATCCCCCTGGCCAAATTGGCCAAAGAGAAAACCGCATTTGTAACCCCAGACGGGGCGTTCCAATATAAAAGAATGCCGTTCGGGTTACAGAATGCGCCGGCCACGTTCCAGCGGAAAATGGACCAGATGCTGAGGCCCCATCGGAAGTATGCTGCGGCTTACCTGGATGACGTAATTGTCCATAGCACAGATTGGGCCTCACATCTGCCAAAAGTGCAAGCAGTCCTGGACTCTGTTCGGGAAGCGGGGTTTACGGCTAACCCCAAGAAGTGTACCATTGGGCAGGAGGAGGCCAAATATCTTGGGTACACCATTGGGAGGGGAGTAATAAAACCCCAACTCAACAAAGTCGAGGCCATCCAGAGTTGGCCACGTCCCAACAGCAAGAAGCAGGTACGAGCCTTTCTGGGAATCGCTGGGTATTATCGGCGATTCATTCCCCACTTTGCCTCTAAGGCTGTGCCCCTAACCAACCTAACGAAGGGGAAAGGGTCGGTCATGATTAAATGGACCCCCGAGGCTGAGGCAGCATTCCAATTCTTGAAACAAGCCTTATGTAGCCAGCCAGTGTTGTACTCACCCGACTTCTCTAAAGACTTTGTCGTACAAAGTGATGCGTCAGATGTGGGGTTAGGAGCAGTATTGTCCCAGGTCTGGAACGGGGAAGAGCACCCAGTCATTTACCTCAGCAGGAAGTTGAAGTCCCATGAGGTAAATTAC
Organism: Rana muscosa; assembly: GCA_029206835.1. Classification (NCBI taxonomy): domain Eukaryota; kingdom Metazoa; phylum Chordata; class Amphibia; order Anura; family Ranidae; genus Rana; species Rana muscosa. The sequence continues at coordinate 14,178,867 of JARGYO010000198.1, read as the reverse complement.
GCCACCGTTGAAAAGGAGTGTTTAGCGGTGAAGTGGGCTCTAGATTCCCTTCGGTACTACCTGCTAGGTAGGCACTTTGACATGGTTACGGATCACGCTCCGTTAAAGTGGATGGCTCAAAACAAGGAAACAAATAGAGTGAATAGGTGGTTCCTGGCCCTCCAGGAATTCAACTTCACAGTAAAGCATCGCCCTGGCGTTCAAATGGGGAATGTGGATGCTTTGTCTCGAGTACATGAATGCCTGATTGCTGGTGTTCCAACCCCGAGGTTAAAACAAGAGGGGGGGGTATGTGACAGCAGGAAGGTAAAGTCACCTGGTTGCATCCAGGGGGGTAGATATATTTCTCCCAGATTCAGGCTTTATGCTGACTTATACAACTAGGGTGGAGAGTTGTATGGGCCCAGCTGAGGCTAGTAGGCTCATGGATGACTCATACCTCTAGGGAGAGTGTGGGGCGTCGTACAGACAGGGAGTTGATGAGGCCAGCTGAAGCTTGTCAGCTCATTTAGGCCTCTATAAGAACTCCCAGATTCATTAGGTGTTAGCTCATGCCTGGAACCAGACCTGTGTGGACTGTCTAGGGAGAGTGAACCCCTGTGCGGTGAGAAAAAGCCTGTGTGGCTATTTGCTTGGACATTCAAAACCAGGGACTTAGGGACTAGGACAGCACTAGGCTGATCCCAGTTGTTAGTTAGGAAACCTGTATGTTTAGTCAGAGGTCAAGTTGACCAGGATTTATTTTGTTTATATGTTTCTTTTTGGCTTTGCTGTGTTTTTGTCACTGTACATAGAGAAATAAACCGCACCTTTTGATTTTGAAAACCACAACCTCCGTCTGCTGGCCCTGTTTTTGTGTGGGGAGCCCAACCAGGGGGTCACACACACCCGCTACCGAGTTAACCCCCTCACACTATCCTTACTTCCTTACCTAAAAACCCTACACTCATAAAACTTCTAAGACTTACAACACAAATCACCTAAACTACACGTACAAGAAGACATTTTGATTCTTTTCTACTTTTCTACACATACTTCCCTTTGAAATCATAATAAAGGGTAGTCCTTTCAGACTTATCCCCACACCCAAAACTCAAAATCACCGATTTACACTCACACACACCTGTACCCCCCTACCCTGCCTTAATCAACATACATCACTCCATCTTCCAATCCCATTTGTCTTCTACTTCCACACCTACACTATCCAAACAAACCTCAACCTACTCCAACTTTCACAAAATCATTCCAACTCCTTCTTTTTCAGATCCTCCGACTTCTATCTTCTCCCAACCTCTTAACATCATACAAAAAAGCCGTATGTAACTTTGCTAACATCATTTTGCAGCACCACTTCACCTCCATCTCTTCCTTCCTCACCACCAACTGATTCCGCATATCCCATAACGCCTCTTTCAATACAAAACAAAAGATCCACCCTAAACACTTTCCCTCCACCTTCCCCAGACCTATACTTGTTAGATAACTCTCATATGTCAATTTGCACTTACATATTTTGTCCAAAAAAACATCAAAACATAACCTTACTTTTTGTGCATAATCACAATCCCAGAGTACATGTTTCACGTCCTCCTGCCCACCACATCCTTCTCTTGGGCATCTCTCTGACCGGACTAAATCTCGCCCCTTCAAGAATTCCTTTGCTAGTAATCCTTCGTGTAATGCCAACCATGTAACATCACGCTGTCTATTAGACACACCTTCAATTTCCACTGCACTCCAGACTCTGGCAGCTTCTATGGATCTAAGACCTCTAATATTGCAAACAATATTTTCTTTAAAAATTTATTTCCTTACTTTCTCTTTACAACTTCCTTCCAAACCCAAAACCTCCAAACCATATTTTGTCCGTATCTCATCCAGCCTTTTATAGTGCACTGATATCACAAACGACACTGGTTTTCCAAGTTCCACCTTCCTCCATTTCCATCTCCTAAATAACCAGCCACCCATATATTGCATCATATCAGCAGTTCTTCCATCAAGCATTACAGTCCTAACAGCCACCAACTAGGGTTGAGCGAACCCGAACTGTAAAGTTCGGGTCCGTACCGAACTTTAGCTTTTTCCCAAACCCGAACCCGGACTTTGCGCGAAAGTCCGGGTTCGGGTTCGGCAATCTAATGGCGCAGTTAGAAATGCTTCAGGGGCCAGCCAATCACCTTTTGATTAGCTGGTGTGCCCTTAGAAGCCATCATAGCCATGCCTACTAATGGCATGGCTGCGATTGGTCAGTGCAACATGTGACCCAGCTTCTATATAAGCTAGAGGCACACAGCACACACGTCACTCTGCTTCAGAATAGATAGGGAGAGGATCTTGTCTGCTGCTGCTGCTTTTAGGGAGAGATTTAAAAATACATGAGTTAGTCCTGATTCTGGAATCTGAGGGAAAAGATAGAGAGACAGTGTAGTGTAGGGCCAGGTTCCTGTTGGTGCTTTCAGGGAGAGAGATATATTATATAGGAATAGGAGTCCAGATTCAGAGATATAACTCAGCGATCTGCATAGGTTTACCTGTTTGTGTTGCAGTGCAGTCTTTTTACACTGCCATGAGCCCAGTGTCAGAGAAAATCTACCTTTTTATCTGCAAGCTCAGTGCACCAGCACTGCATATATTACGTTGAGAGATACACCGTTTCCATACTGTGGGTGTATTCTGCTCTTGGAAAAAGATCCATTTAGGGCAAAAAAAAAAAGGCACTTTATTGTGCTATTTTCCAAAAGACCCATTAGGGGGAAAAAAAAATAATTTGCATTTTATTTTGCTCGTGCAAAAAAAGACCCGTTTAGGGCAAAAAAAAATAAAAAAAAAATTTGCACTTTAATGTACGCTTGCAAAAAGACCCATTTAGGGCCACAAAAAATATTTTGCAGTGTGTTATACATATGTGGAGGCGTGTGAAATAAACCATTTCTATATATTTGTCTTCTACTGTGCTATACTAAAAAAAACAAAATTTTTTTGGAATAGCATTTTCTGCAGTTCTGTAGCTGTGCGATTCAGCGGTTACGTACTGTGGGTGTGTTCTGCTCTTCCAAAAACACCCATTTAGGGCAGGAACCTACATTTGGAAAATATGAGGAGAAGGTCAAAGGGACGTGGTGGCCCCGGTCGTGGTGCTGCTGGTGGAGCTCCTGTTGCAGGGAGAGGACGTGGTGGATCTGTGCCAGATACACGCACAAGTGAAACACCTTCCTCAGGTGCAAGTAGGTGACCGAGCCTGCGGCGGTATTTTGTCGCGCCTAATGAGGCTGTACGAATGTTTAGGCCAGGACAAGTACAGGCGATAGTAGATTGTAGATTGGGTTGATGATTCTCACCTCTACTGTAGGTAGAGGCAAGTCCTTTAATTCCCAGTAAAGTCAATGTCCACACCAGCTGAAATTACAACTCTTATTCTCTCATGGCAAAATAAACTCTACTCGGATAGAAAAGGTTAGAGCAAAGAAACAGGACAGCTTAAGGTGTGGAGGAGGTCCAGGCACAAACGTAGCACATTCACTTCACTGCTTAGGTTTCTCAAACAGTTTTAGGTGCACGGTCTCTGCCACAGACCTTGAGGTTGGTCTCTGGGTGTACAAGGCCCCTGCCACGGACCTGGAGAACTTTGGTCTCTGCCACAGACCAGGGTGTATAAGGCCCCTGCCATGGGCCGGGTGAATAAGGCCTCTGATACAGTCAAGATGACCTTGAGCTTCTCCTTCTACGAACCTAGCCCATATCAAGGGGAAGACATCTCTCCAGGGAGTCAACAGACCCTTCCTTCACCGTGACTCCCGCATCGGTCCATCAGAATGATCCTCCCTTCCCTGGAACATGGTCCCCTACACGAGGCGGCACCCTAAGACTCCTCGACCCTTAGCGGACTCCAGACCAAGGCTCTGGACTCCAGGCTTTACTCCCGCACCTAGGCCTCCATACCCAGGGCAGCAGGAACTCCAGGATAGTACCTCACCCCGGGCTAAAGGTACCCGAGATGGAACAGGAACACATGCACCCAGGCCGAAGGCACCTGGGCGTGGACCCCACTGGACATCAGCCCCCAGGCCAAAGGTCTGCCCCTTTTATATGCTCTCCCGGCATGCACAGCAGGTTCCCCGCCCCGCTTTACTACTGCCAAGAGGGGACACAAAAGGCACAGCACTGTATCGGCGGTTCAACCCTAGCCTACCATGGCAGCGCCACCTGTAGGCCGCAGGGAACTGCACACCAATACTGTCCCCCGAGGACAAAATGGTCCATGAATCCTACAGAATTAGGGTGTTTGAGCCTATTTACCACTCAAACACTTCCCTTAAATTTAGCACCCCGCTACATTTTTATTTCAAAGTATTTTATTTTTCCACTAGCTTATCCATTAAATTGAATAATTTATTCCAGAAAGGGCATATTCTAGGGCATTCCCACCATATGTGTGGCATCGTGCCGTTGAGTTTCTGAGGTTCTTAATGACTTCCCGTACCTCTTCTGCTGAAAAGGGGGCCTCCAGCATATTTTTTTTTTAATGTTATTTTAAGTTATTTCCCTATCCACATTTGTTTGCAGAGCACTTGCCATGCTCTTAACAACATTTTGCTGCCATTTGCAGCCCTCTAGCCCTTTCCATTACTTTTTTAGAGCCTTTTTAGTCCTTAGAAGTCCGGGTCCCCATTGACTTCAATGGGGTTCAGGTTCGGGTTCGGGTTAAAGTTCGGTCCCGAACCCGAACTTTTTTCCGAAGTTCGGCCGAACCCGTCGAACCCGAACATCCAGGTGTCCGCTCAACTCTACCACCAACCAATAATGCATATCAACAAATTTTACCAAATCTGGAAATCCTAGACCACCTAAATTACATTCTTTCGTCACCTTCTCACGTGCAATACGTTCCATCCTGGTACCCCAAAGGAAAACAAAAAGGGCCTTGTTTATTTTAATCGCCCATACCTTCCCCATAGGTAGTACGACCGTAGTAAACAAAATTAACGGCAGTATCACAGCTTTTAGGATCAAAACTTTCCCTTTCAGGGATAATTCTCTCATCGCCCAAAAATCCAGCTTCTTTTTTATTTTTCCATGCAACTCTTCATAGCTTTGTTTTCCCCTGATCGTTTTGTCAAAGGTGATACCTAAGATTTTAACCTCAGGCTTCATTTGCAATTTGTCATTCCTAATTTGTACATCACTCCCCAAGCTACACAAACAGCTTTTTTGCCAGTTAACTCTCATTTTAGATGTCATGCAATAGATCTCTGTTACCAAACTCACACGATCTACTTTTCTTTGTGATGATGCCACCACAACAACATCATCCATATACGCCATGGATTTTACCACCTCGCCACCTCCACCTGGAATAACAAAACCTCTGCACACTTTCTCTCTCTGTATACTCTTCAAAAGTGGCTCAATAACACATATAAAGGCCAGGGGTGACAAAGGACAACCCTGCCTTACACCTGACTTAATTTTAAATGCATCACTCAAGATTCCATTGACCAAGACCCGACTTTGGATATCCACATAAAAACCTTTAATAACTTCCAACAGACTATCTGGAATTCCCAACCTGTCCATTACCTGTAGCATAAAGACATGTGACACTCTGTCATAAGCTTTTTCCAGGTCCAGCGACTCCACAACCAAAGGTCTCTGATTTTTATTGACATATTTGATCATATCCCTCAGTAATATCAAATTGTCTGACATTCTCCTACCAGGAATGGCACAGGTCTGCCATGGTCCAATCACTTTACCTAATACCATCCTTAGCCTATTAGCCACCACTTTGGCCACTACTTTATAGTCCTCGTTGAGCAACGTAATTGGCCTCCAATTCTTCAGGTCTTCTCTTTCCCCCTTTTTGAAGATAAGCGAAATTACGCCCTCACTCATTGATTTCGATACTGTTTTGGTTTTAAATATTTCTTTAATCACCGCACATATATCCGGTCCTATTTGCTCCCAAAACGTCATATAGAATTCAACTCCAAGGCCATCACTTCCAGGTGTCTTGTTTTTGGCCATCCCCGCAAATGCCTCCTTAATTTCAGACTGTCGAATCTCTCTTTCCAACCACTCCACTTCATCTCTTCCCATCCTCTGATCCAACACTTCACAATAAATTTGCATTTCTTCTTTATCCTCCACCTCATAACCTTTAAATTGTTCCCTATAGAACTTTTCCACCTCTTTCACCACATCTTCTCCTTCCACTCTTCCTCTTTCCACCTTCACAGCTTCCATCACATCTTTTTTACCATATGCCTTCTTAAAGAAGTACCTTGTACATTTCTCATTTTCCTCCATGTGTTGTACTTTTGCTTGAAAAACAATGTTCCTTTCTTTTTCTTTTATAAGTTCCCTCCTCTCCTCTTTCACAAGTCTCAATTCCTCCTCTACCTCCATTACCATTTCTTTAAACAGGTGTAAAGTTCTCAGCCTCCATCCCAATTTCTCATATATTTTTCTTTCTCCTTTCGCTTTCCTCCTCCCCCAATCTCTGAAGAACATACCCACTCTGTGTTTTGTCCAGTCCCACCAATCAAATATATTTTCAAAACCACTCTTTTTTTTTGGATAGATGCTCATACAATAAAACAAATTCTTTCTTTATTTCCACATCCTCCAATAGCAGGGTGTTAAGTTTCCACACTCCTCTGCCAAACTGAACTCCACCCTCCAGTGGGATTTTCACTTGAATCCCCTTGTGGTCCGAAAAAAACACATCAAATATAATAAAACCTTAACTTTTTAGACTCTTCGAACAAAACACAAAATCAATTCTGGACCTAACTCTGCCAGCTTCTAAAAAGAAAGTAAATTTGTCTTGTTGTGGGCCTATCTCTTTTGCCACATCCACAAGTTTAAAATCGGAAATCATATTATTAAGCAATGTACTTGTGCTATCCAAGCCAACTCCGCTTCCACCCACTCTGTCAGATACTTGCCTAATCGCGTTGAAATCCCCCACTATTATAGTGGGAATCCGGCCGCCCAAAAACACCTGTAAATTCTGGAAAAATTCCACTCTTTCAGGACTTCTTGCTGGCGCATACACATTAAACAGCCTAAACACAAATTTATTTAACTGAAAAAGGCCCATGAGACATCTTCCTGGGACAATCACCTTGTATTCAAGCAAATTGAGTCTATTATTCTTCATTAAAATACCGACTCCACTATTCCTATTACCACAAGCAGGAGACCACACAGCCTTCCCTTTCCACTCATTTACACCTGGCGGATATTTAATACCGCATTCCTGCAGGCACACTATATCATGGTTTAATCCATCTAAAAAATCAAATACCACCGCTCTTCTATTTGCAGAACAAATGGATCTAACATTTAAAGATGCTATAGTCACCGCCATTGTAATTACCAAAAAAAACATATTTTTCCAAGAAAACTTTAAAACATATCTTCCACTCCTCCAGCTCTATATCTTCTCTCCATCACCTGTGGGGACTCAGGGAACTCCCCCTCATCAGAAGAAGAGACCATGCCCAACAACACCTCCAATTCTGTCTTTGCTCTTATACTTGCAGAAATTTCACTTTCATTATCATTACTCCTTTGACCTGGAGGTAAGGATCCACTCTCCTCCATTTCCATCCTTAACCCCCAGTCAGTTCCTTCCATTCCAGCAGTCACGGGGTTAATCTCATCTACAGGACCTTCTCCTTCTGCCACCTCCATCCCTGTATCAACTACCTCTTTTTCCTTCCTCTCCACTCTTTCTTTTGCCTTTCCAGCTAGTTCACGTTTAAGTTCCATTTCTCTCACTAAGCTGCCTTGAAGTCTGGACATTTGCATAGTCCCCGCCTTCTCTTTTGACTCCACTATACTTGTAATCACACCACCTCCAGCTGTCCCTGTATCAGAGACAATAGCAGCCACACCCTCCTTCAGCTTTCCGACGCCATCTTCTTTCCCAGCCACCGCAATCATACCCTCCGCTGACACACTCTCCTCTGTGACTGTCACCTCCTCCTCCATCCTATCCTCATCCTCCCTTATCCCATGCTCAAGGATCAGCTTAAGAGCCTTTTCCTTGGCTTCAGTTTCATACGCGGCCACTGCAGCTACTACCGCTGGGGAGACCTCAGAACCATGTGACTTTGTACTCAGACCTCCTTTCACTGCGCTTGAAAAAGAGTATATTCTACACCCTGCTTTTTCTTTCTCTGGACAATTTCTAGCTAAATGATCTGGCATATCACACAAATCACATTTTCTAGTTGCTTTACAATCCCTAGCCACATGATCATCCCCCCCACATTGTCTGCATTTCATCTTTTTTTTTTTACATTCTTCCTTCTCATGACCATATTCAAAACAGGTCCTACAAAAGGCAGGCTGGCCAGAAAAAAATAAAGAACATCTCTCCCCAGCCACATTAAAAAATGGGGGTGGAAAAGTAAATACACCCTTATCATGGCGGTTAAACTTAACCTTAAACCTGACCTTACTCCTATACATCCCATAAGAATTTTAGATTTTTGTGCCATTATCAACATATGAACAAAATTTGAATAAATAAATTGTCACCACCTCCTTCTCCAAAAAAGGGTTGTAGAAATGAACTACTACATCTCGTTTCTCCGCTTCAAACAAGGTTTCCACAGATATATCTTCCCAAATAGGTTTGTCTTCTTTTTCGTGATTTTTGTATCTTTCAAACGCTTGCAAACAGGTGTCCTCCGAATAAAACGAAACATCGTAAATGCCAGTTGCAGGAAAATCCTGCAAAGCGTAGATATTACTCACCGTTAGGTTCAGAGCTCCAAACAGACATTCTTCTATCACTCTCTTCACCATAAACTGCTTTCTTTTTTCAGGTCCCACGACCAGTCTAAAGGATTTGGGTAAGGAACGTCTCGCCATCCTCAACCGTCTTCCAAATGTCCCTGGATTCCCCAAAGGGGCGATCCAGAGACACGGCTTCCACCGATCTTTTTGGCGGACGCAAACACACACACACTTGCCTCTTCTCAGGGCAAGGGAGGGAATGCTAACTGTGAGCTTTATATAACCTATGTTTGTGAGCTAATGAGGCAATTGAAAACACATGCACAGTCCATGAAACACCCAAAATGCAAGTTCACCCAATGTAGAGACTGAACTTCAAAGTGGCTACACCTGTTAAGGATGTCCTTCAATTACTAACCCATAAAAACACTCTCTGAACATGCCCCGAAATATCCAGGTGCTGTTCACACACAAAAAGCACCAAAAAAAATCTAAGTCCCTGGGCATGCGCATAACAACACAAATGCAGCTATCAGAAAATAACCCCCCCCCCCCGTCCAAAATTAAGCACATCATCCAGCATGCTACAAAATTAGGGATGGGACAATCACCCCCCCCCCCACCCCCTACCAACAAATACCATTGCAGTCTATGGGAACTGACTTGTTAATTTTGCTAGTCCCCACTTGGCTGGCTTTTCTTCTAGTTATTGGCCTTAAAATGGGGGCCCAGGTCCCACTCTAAGGGACATATATCAATGTCACCAATTTGGACAACACCAAAAACAAAACAAAGAGAAGTGCCTTTAAATATGCCAAATTTCTTAAGGGCCATTTCACGCCACATGCAGTCCATTGCGTTTTTATGCATCAAAAATGCATGGAAAGTTGGTTATATGGTTCTAAATGGCAGTGTTTGTTCCAGTGCGTTCCAGTTCCACAAAAAAAGTAGAACATGCTGCATTTTACCTGCACTGGACTGTACTGGAACGCAGCAAAACGCATCATAAACGCACTGGAACGCACCGGAACACACCTAAATGCACCAAAAACGCACTGGAACACACTTGTCCTTCTCTTTGGTTAATAAAAAAGGAGGGGTGAAAAGAAGCATCCGGATTGCGTTTCTATGGTGTGAACTGGCCCTAGTTCACACCATAGAAACGCAGTCTGGATGCGTTCCAGGTGCTTTTCTGCATGCGCGTTTTTGACACGTTCCAGTGCATTTTTGTTACGTTTTTGATGCACTCCAGTGCTTTTTTTTCACCCCTCTTTTTTATTAACCAAAGAGAAGGACAAGTGTGTTCCAGTGCATTTTTGATGCGTTTTTGATGCAGTCCAGTGTTTTTTTCCCCCCTCTTTTCACTTAGGACAAGTGTGTTGCAGTGTGTCTTTGGTGCATTTAGGTGCGTTCCGGTGCATTCCAGTGCGTTTTTGATACGTTCCGTTGCGTTTTTGATGTGTTTTACTGCGGTCCAGTACAGTTCTGTACCTAAAAAATGCAGCATGACCAATTTTTTTTTTCCTTTATGAAACGTACTGGAACGGACTGCAGTGGTGTGACCTATGCCATTGGCATTAATGTGATCAACTTTCTTTGCGTTTTTCATGCATCAAAAAAACGCACTGCACTGCATCCGGTGTGAACTGGCCCTAAATATCATACCTGGGGGGTGTCTATAGTATGCCTGTAAAGTAGTGCAGGTTTTCCATGTTTATAACAGTTCGAGAGCAAAATTACATTTCTAAAGTAAAATAATAGTCATTTAAAAGTCCTCGCGGCTGTAATGAATTGCTGGTTCCCGTCAATACAGATAAAAGTCATTGAAAGTCTTTGATAACACAAAAAAAAGAAAGCGTGGGGGTCCCCCAAATTCAATTACCAGGTCCTTCAGGTCTGGAATGGATAATAAGGGGAACTCTGCCGCAAATTTAAAAAAAAATGCGTGCGGTTCCCCCAAATATCCATACCAGGCCCTTCAGATCTGGTATGGATTTTAAGGGGAACTCCACCCCATATAAAAAAAAATGGCGTGGAGTACCCCCAAAAATCCACACCAGACCCTTATCCGAGCACGCAACCTGGCAGGCCGCAGGAAAAGAGGGGGGACAAGAGAGCGGCCCCCCTCCCTCCTGAACCGTACCAGGCCACATGCCCTCAACATGGGGAGGATGTCCCCATGTTGATGGGGACAAGGGCCTCATCCCCACAACCCTTGCCCGGTGGTTGTGGGGGTCTGCGGGCAGGGGGCTTATCGGAATCTGGAAGACCCCTTTAACAAAGGGGACCCTCAGATCCCGCCCCCCCCTGTGTGAAATGGTAATGGGGTACAAATGTACCCCTACCATTACACAAAGAAAATGTCAAAAATTTAAAAAATGACAATAGCCGGTTTTTGACAATTCCTTTATTAATGTCTTTTCCTTTCTTCCATCTTCTTCTTCCATCTTCTTCTTCTTCTTCCATCTTCTTCTGTTCTCCATTCGGGTTTCTTCCTCCATCTTGTTCTTCATCTTCATCTTCCTTCTTCCTTCGGTCTTCTCATCCGCATCTTGCTCCGGCGTCTTCCCTTCTTCTTTCTTCGGCCGCTCCGTTTGAATTGGAGGTTCCCGCTGTGTGACGCTTCAGTTCTTCAGTTCTCCTCTGGGTCCGCTGCCACCCGGTGACCCCATCCCCTCTGATGCACATGGATTTCACAGGGACTTTCCCCATGGCGTTAGAGGGGGGCGGAGCCACCGAACCAAGAGGAGAACTGAATCGTCACACAGCGGGAACCTCCAATTCAAACGGAGCGGCCGAAGAAGAAAGAAGAAGCTGGAGCAAGATGCCGGACGAGAAGACCGAATGAAGAAGGAAGATGAAGATAAAGATGAAGAGGAAGATGGAGGAAGAAACCCAAATGGAGAAAAGAAGAAGATGGAAGAGAAGACATTAATAAAGGAATTGTCTAAAACCGGCTCTTGTCATTTTTTACATTTTGACACTTTCTTCGTGAAATGGTAGGGGTACAATGTACCCCATTACCATTTCACACAGGGGGGGCAGGATCTGGGGGTCCCCTTTGTTAAAGGGGTCTTCCAGATTCCGATAAGCCCTCTGCCCACAGACCCCCACAACCACCGGGCAAGGGTTGTGGGGATGAGGCCCTTGTCCCCATCAACATGGGGACATCCTCCCCATGTTGAGGGCATGTGGCCTGGTACGGTTCAGGAGGGGGGGCCCGCTCTCTCATCCCCCCTCTTTTCCTGCGGCCTGCCAAGTTGCGTGCTCGGATAAGGGTCTGGTATGGATTTTTGGGGGGACTCCATGGCATTTTTTTTTTAATTTGGGGTGGAGTTCCCCTTAAAATCCATGCCAGATCTGAAGGGCCTGGTATGGATATTTGGGGGAACCGCACGCCATTTTTTAAAAAAATTTGTGGCGGAGTTCCCCTTAATATCCATTCCAGACCTGAAGGGCCTGGTAATTGAATTTGGGGGGACCCCCACGCTTTTTTTCTTTTATCAAAGACTTTCAATGACTTTTCTCTATATTGCCGGGAGCCGACAATTCATTATAGCTGCGGGTGCTTTTAAATGCCTTTTTTTTCCTTTAGAAATGTCATTTTGCTGGCGCACTGGGAAGTTCAGAGCTGCGCCTGTTCAACTTATGCAAATTGGTTTACGTGACTTGACATTAAGATTTTGCCGGCGCAGTGTCTTGGCGCAAGAAAACAAGGAAAATTGCCGCGCTGAGCTCAAAAAAACCTCCCGCAGCTCTAATCGTACTTACCGGCGCAGCGGGCTGGTTTTGAAAAAGTTACTTTCTCACTCTATTTTGGGCATATTTGTTATTTGGGCAGGTGTAACTACACTTCCTCACATCACCCCACATCACCCCCATTATATTCTCACTTCCAGCTTCTTTATATTTCGATTTTAACATGCTGTGCGCCAGGTCCATAGTGGCGCACTGAGCACCTCCTCCCGTCCGCCAACAACACTATAGTAAATGGCAACTAGGGCTGCGCTACAGGCGCTAATGTTTTGTAAATACCAAAACAGCCAGATGCGCCGATACTCATGGCGCAAACGTTTTGTAAATCAGCCCCAATGTGTAATTAAGAAGGGACACCAACCTCCTTGAGTGTAAAAAAAAAAAAAATGTTGTTGTGAGAACTTGACCTAAAAATAAATGAGCCCACAAGAAAGAAAAATTATTCAAAAATAAAAAAAAGTCGATCTGGATTCTAAATAAAATTAAAAATTAGGGAGATCTGGCTTTAAAAAAAAGATAAAATTATTCAGGAGAACACAAGAAACAATAAAGAAATAAGTTTGGCAGAACTCGGGATAAATATCTGCAGCAAAAAAACATTTTAAAGACCATTATAAAGAAGAACACAATGCGCTGCATTAAACGAGGCAATAATTTGCAGAATGACGAATGTGCTCTCTCCATTAGGAATGCTAGTTTTACCAGAACGAGCGCTCCCGTCTCATAATTCAGTCTGAGCATGCGTAGGTTTTTTATCCGATGGAGTTCCCCACAGACAATAGGAATTTGCTATCGTTTTTTTTCTCCCCATCGGATACATTTAAAACATGTTCTATTTTGGAAAAAAGACAGATGGGGCCCATACACGATCGGTTTGTCCGATGAAAAAAGTCCATCGGACTGTTTTCATCGGTAAAACCTATCGTGTGTACAGGGCTTTACAGTTCAGCACAACACTATAACTCACGTGCAAAAGCTAATTTCTCTCCCAAAACGGTTCACTCATGCTTCAAAACCATATTCCTTTCCCATATAAGGAGTGTGACAGCAGGAAGGTAAAGTCACCTGGTTGCATCCAGGGGGGTAGATATATTTCGCCCAGATTCAGGCTTTACGCCGACTTATACAACTAGGTGGAGAGTTGTATAAGGCTAGTGGGCTCATGGATGACTCATACCTCTAGGGAGAGGGCTGGGCGTCGTGCAGGCAGGGAGTTGATGAGACCAGCTGAAGCTTGTCAGCTGGTTTAAGGCCTATATAAAAACTCCCAACTTCATTAGATGTTAGCTCATGCCTGGAACCAGACCTGTGTGGACTGTCTAGGGAGAGTGAACCCCTGTGCGGTGAGACAAAGCCTGTGTGGCTATTTGCTTGGACATTTAAAACCAGGGACTTAGGGACTAGGACAGCACTAGGCTGATCCCAGTTGTTAGTTAGGAAACCTGTATGTTTAGTCAGAGGTCAACTTGACCAGGATTTATTTTGGTTATGTTTCTTTTGCTTTGCTGTGTTTTGTCACTGTAAATAGAAAATAAACCGCACCTTTTTGATTCTGAAAACCACAACCTCCGTTTGCTGGGCCTGTTTTGTGTGGGGAGCCCATCCCGGGGGTCACACACACCCGCTGCCGAGCTAACCCCCCCACAGTTGGTGGAGAACCAGTGGCAGTTTTTTTTTAAGCCAGCATGGAGGAGATACTGAAGCAGCTGGCTCTAGCAAATGCCAATCAACAGCAGACAAATGCAGGTTTGCAAAAGAGCCTTGCAGCTCATCAACAGAGCCTTGCAGCTCAACAACAGAACTTCGTAACCCAGCAGCAAGCTCATCAACAGAGCCTTGCAGCCCAGCAGCAGACAAACGCAACTTTGCAACAGAGTCCGGAGGCTCAGCAACGAGCCCAGCAGCAATCTGAGGCCCGCTTCATAGACCTGTTGCAGAAGCAAGAGCAGAGACTACAACAACAGATGGAAGCAGTAATGCAGCAACGTCCGCAGACCAGTGAGGAAAGCCGTCCCACTAATACCGCGTCCTTTGGGGTGAGTCGTTTATTGACAAAAATGACTGGAGAGGATGATCCAGAGGTATTTTTGACCACATTTGAAAGGACCGCTGAAAGAGAAAAGTGGCCTGAGGAGCAGTGGGCTGGACTGGTGGCTCCTCTGTTAACTGGTGAGTCGCAGAAAGCTTACTATGACCTAGAGCCTAACCAAGCAAAAGACTATGTGATGCTAAAAGCTGAAATATTGGCAAGGCTGGGTGTCACCCAGGCTGTCCGTGCTCAGCGTGTGCATAACTGGACTTTCCAGCTTGGAAAACCCCCCAGGTCTCAAATGTATGATCTCATTCACCTGAGCAGAAAGTGGCTACAGCCAGAGACTTTGTCCGCACCAAAGATTGTGGAACGTGTTGTAATGGATCAGTTTTTGAGAGCTCTTCCTACTGCCATCCAAAAGTGGGTAAGCCATGGAGACCCAGAGACGGCCGATGGTCTTGTGGATCGTGTGGAGAAATACTTGGCTACAGAGAACCTGACGGCCTCTTCCAGAGACACTCGGACTTTCCACCCTAAGACCAGACCATCCCCAGGGGCGGATAAGAGGATTCCAAGGGGTGAGGGTGGAGAGAGTGAGAGGGTGGGAGCTCTACCCCAAGTTTGGCGAGAACAGCCTGGGAAATCAGCGGCTCAAGAGGCGGCAAGAAGGATCGTTTGCTACCGCTGCCGGCAAGCGGGACATATTGCAGCCAATTGCCCGGTTGTGGAGGAACCCATGCAGTGTGACTTTCTGACGGGCAGACGTCAGTCGCTGTGTGCGACAGTCGCATGCACTGCCATTCGAGGAACTGAGAAACATTTATGCAAAATGTGTGTTAATGGTAGAAATGTTGTGGTATTTCTGGATTCAGGTAGCCTTGTGACCCTGATAAAGGCTGAGTTAGTTAAAACAGAGGTCTCTGGGAATAGCAAGGTAGCTGTTATTTGTGTGCATGGGGACACCCGAGAGTATCCAGTGACTACAGTGTGTTTCGAGACCCCCAAAGGTACCCTCTCTCATCCAGTGGGCTTAGTATCTCAGTTACCGCATGACGCCATTGTGGGAAGGGATTTTCCGAAGTTCTGGGAACTGTGGGATGATCCTGAGCACCTCACTGGTGCCCCTATGTACCAGGAATGTGATAGCCAGAACTCCCCTGAGAGTGGTGAGGACTCTCCGGAATTTCCCTTATCAGTATTGGCAGGGGAGACTCAAGAAACTGGAGAGGAGCCCACCTCCTCAGACGAAAACCTACCGTCTGTGGAGTTTTCTGATCTTGAGGTTCACAGGGAAAACTTTGCCACAGAACAGTTGAAAGACCCCGCCCTAATAAAGGCACGGGAAAACGTAGTGAAAATAGATGGCGAGTTAGTGAACCCAGATAATACCTGCACTTACCCATACTTCAGCGTAGAGAAGGACCTACTGTATCGGGTGGCAAAAAGGGCAGAAGAAACCGTTGAGCAGCTTGTGGTGCCCAAACCTTACAGGAAGTTGGTGTTGGAGTTGGCCCATGGGCACATTCTTGGAGGTCATCTGGGGACAGAGAAAACCCGAGAGAGGGTATTACAGAGATTCTATTGGCCGGGGGTGATGAAGGACATAGAAAATTATTGTTCCTCCTGCCCTGTGTGTCAGAGGTTGGCCCCGATGCCACATTTCCGTAGCCCGCTGGTCCCTCTACCCATCATTGAGGTCCCGTTTGAGAGGATCGCCATGGATTTGGTAGGTCCTATAATCAAGTCCGCTAGGGGGCACCAGTACATATTAGTTATAATGGACTATGCCACCCGTTATCCAGAAGCGATCCCTCTCCGAAATACCTCGGCCAAAACCATAGCCAAAGAGCTATCTCTTGTTTTTAGCCGGGTGGGTATTTGTAAAGAACTGCTTACGGACCAAGGTACACCCTTTATGTCCCGGGTTATGAAAGAGCTGTGTAAATTGTTCAAAGTGACGCAATTGCGTACGTCTGTGTATCACCCCCAAACCGATGGGCTGGTTGAAAGATTCAACAAAACCCTAAAACAAATGTTGAAGAAAGTGGTGGATAGAGATGGAAAGGATTGGGACTGTTTACTTCCTTATTTGATGTTTGCTATTAGGGAGGTGCCCCAATCCTCTACGGGATTCTCCCCCTTTGAGTTACTGTATGGGAGACACCCAAGAGGGCTGTTGGATATTGCCAAGGAAACTTGGGAAAGTGAGAGTTCTCCCCACAGGAGTGTGATTGAGCATGTCGCCCTGATGCAAGATCGAATTGCACAGGTAATGCCCATCGTGAAGGAACATTTGGCCCAAGCGCAGTTGGCACAGCAGAGAGTGTACAACCGTGGAGCCAAGACCCGTACCTTTTCCCCGGGGGATAGGATATTGGTACTTGTCCCTACGGTTGAAAGTAAATTCCTTGCCAAATGGCAAGGCCCCTACGAGATAATGGAAAAAGTGAGCGAAGTGAATTACAAGGTCAGACAACCAGGAAGGCGAAAGCCCGAACAGATCTATCACGTTAATCTGTTGAAAGCCTGGAGGGATAGAGAGTCCCTAGTCGCAGACACTTGGTCACCAGCTCAAACTGGTTGCGTGATTCCTGAGGTTGGAATAGCAGCCACCTTGTCACAACCCCAACAACAGGAGGTTAAGGAGTTTGTGCTTCGCAACAAGGAGGTATTCTCTGAGCTGCCGGGACAAACATCTGGGGTAGAGCATGACATCATTACCCCGCCCGGTGAAAGGGTGAAGTTAAAACCCTATCGGATCCCAGAGGCTCGACGGGAGGCAATACGGGAGGAAGTACAGAAAATGCTGAACTTAGGGGTGATAGAGGAGTCCCAAAGTGATTGGTCTAGTCCCATCGTGTTGGTGCCTAAACCGGATGGGAGCTGGCGATTTTGTAACGATTTTCGTCAGTTGAACAAAGTTACAAAATTTGACACCTACCCCATGCCACGTATAGATGAGTTGATCGACCGGCTGGGAACAGCCCGATACATGACGACTCTTGACCTCACAAAAGGGTATTGGCAAATCCCCCTGGCCAAGTCGGCCAAAGAGAAAACCGCATTTGTAACCCCAGACGGGGCGTTCCAATATAAAAGAATGCCGTTCGGGTTACAGAATGCGCCGGCCACATTCCAGCGGAAAATGGACCAGATGCTGAGGCCCCATCGGAAGTATGCTGCGGCTTACCTGGATGACGTAATTGTCCATAGCACAGATTGGGCCTCACATCTGCCAAAAGTGCAAGCAGTCCTGGACTCTGTTCGGGAAGCGGGGTTTACGGCTAACCCCAAGAAGTGTACCATTGGGCAGGAGGAGGCCAAATATCTTGGGTACACCATTGGGAGGGGAGTAATAAAACCCCAACTCAACAAAGTCAAGGCCATCCAGAGTTGGCCACGTCCCAACAGCAAGAAGCAGGTACGAGCCTTTCTGGGAATCGCTGGGTATTATCGGCGATTCATTCCCCACTTTGCTTCTAAGGCTGTGCCCCTAACCAACCTGACGAAGGGGAAAGGGTCGGTCATGATTAAATGGACCCCCGAGGCTGAGGCAGCATTCCAATTCTTGAAACAAGCCTTATGTAGCCAGCCAGTGTTGTACTCACCCGACTTCTCTAAAGACTTTGTCGTACAAAGTGATGCGTCAGATGTGGGGTTAGGAGCAGTATTGTCCCAGGTCTGGAACGGGGAAGAGCACCCAGTCATTTACCTCAGCAGGAAGTTGAAGTCCCATGAGGTAAATTACGCCACCGTTGAAAAGGAGTGTTTAGCGGTGAAGTGGGCTCTAGATTCCCTTCGGTACTACCTGCTAGGTAGGCACTTTGACATGGTTACGGATCACGCTCCGTTAAAGTGGATGGCTCAAAACAAGGAAACAAATAGAAGAGTGAATAGGTGGTTCCTGGCCCTCCAGGAATTCAACTTCACAGTAAAGCATCGCCCTGGCGTTCAAATGGGGAATGTGGATGCTTTGTCTCGAGTACATGAATGCCTGATTGCTGGTGTTCCAACCCCGAGGTTAAAACAAGAGGGGGGGGTATGTGACAGCAGGAAGGTAAAGTCACCTGGTTGCATCCAGGGGGGTAGATATATTTCGCCCAGATTCAGGCTTTACGCCGACTTATACAACTAGGTGGAGAGTTGTATAAGGCTAGTGGGCTCATGGATGACTCATACCTCTAGGGAGAGGGCTGGGCGTCGTGCAGGCAGGGAGTTGATGAGACCAGCTGAAGCTTGTCAGCTGGTTTAAGGCCTATATAAAAACTCCCAACTTCATTAGATGTTAGCTCATGCCTGGAACCAGACCTGTGTGGACTGTCTAGGGAGAGTGAACCCCTGTGCGGTGAGACAAAGCCTGTGTGGCTATTTGCTTGGACATTTAAAACCAGGGACTTAGGGACTAGGACAGCACTAGGCTGATCCCAGTTGTTAGTTAGGAAACCTGTATGTTTAGTCAGAGGTCAACTTGACCAGGATTTATTTTGGTTATGTTTCTTTTGCTTTGCTGTGTTTTGTCACTGTAAATAGAAAATAAACCGCACCTTTTTGATTCTGAAAACCACAACCTCCGTTTGCTGGGCCTGTTTTGTGTGGGGAGCCCATCCCGGGGGTCACACACACCCGCTGCCGAGCTAACCCCCCCACAGGAGTCAGTGCCCCCAAAAAGATTCTTCTCAATTTCTTTGGCTCATTTCTTGAAACAGACCAGACGTTCTCAACTCTCTTGGTGCTTTTGCCAAAATAACCTGGATGGTTCGGCACAACACCATGGTTCACCTTCAGAAGCTCATATCTTTCCCAAAACAGTTCACTCATGTGTCAAAAATAAATTTCTCATTCAAATAGTCAGTGCCCCCAAAATGCTTCATCCCTTTGGCATTGTGTAAGCACTGCAAGTCAAAATGTTTAGATGTTTTGTCTCTATGGCAGAGGACCATTGAAATATCCCTCATGTCCACCTTTCAGTCTTAGCCCAGTCCTTCATTGACAATGGTTACTGTACAGTTTTTGTCTAGCTAACTGAATACAATTGTGTATAAAACTGAAAAAAAAAAAAAAGATTTTAGGGTTAAGCCTAGTACACACGACCGAGAATCTCGTCAGGAAAAAAACTGTCGTTTTGCCCTGACGAGATTCTTGCCAAGAATCTTGTCCCGGCCGAGTGTACACACGCTCGATTCAAAAGAACCGCCGTTCTTTTGAATGGAACGAACGCGATGACATCATAGACTACGACGAGCGTGCACTCGTCACATTCGATGCCGTCGCCGCCATCTTGCTACACCCTACCTATGCCTAGGAAGCTACCGCGCATGCGTCGAAGTAATTTCGAGCATGCACGGGTTTACACGGCAACAGGTTAGCGTAACACTCTCGGGTTTCTCGGCGGGAAACAGGCCGACGAGAATCCCGACGAGAAAATAGAGAGCAGGTTCTCTATTTTTCTTGTTGAGATTCTGTCATGTTTTCTTGACGAGAAACCTGAAAGCCTCGTACACACGCACAGTTTACTCGGCACGAGTATACGAGGCTTAAGAGTAGCCTCCAAGGTTTGACATCACACATTGCACTCATACTGCCAAGGAAAAATTACGGTACTTTACAGTATTGTAACCATTATCATTCAAACACAAAGTAACTTCCATACATCAGAGTAAAAAGAAAATGTATACAGCATAATATACGGAAATATAAACACACAAACAAAAAACAAGGAAAATTACATTTAGCCTACAATGCTGTAAATAAAGCTGGAGTTTCACAACTACTGTAACATCTCTTCACTGGCCACCGTCCTCACCCTCCTGCCCATCCACACGCTGCTGTCTGTCTGGCCACAGATTCTTGTCAACATTGCAGCGTATATCCTCCCTTGCGATGCAATGAGGGAAGAAACGGCGTGCATGTTGCAACCATCCCCTACACTGATCTCCTGTAATATCCTCACAGGCAGCGTCCATTGCATGGAGCAGGGACCTCTGATCTTGAGCCCGATGCTCATACACTCTCCACCTCCAAGTGGAGAAAAACTCCTCAATAGGATTGAGGAAAGGAGAGTAAGGTGGTAGGAACATCATATCCATCCTTGGATGAGCAGTGAACCAGGCCCTGATAAGCGGGCCACGGTGGAAATTCACATTGTCCCATACAATCATATATTGTGGTAACAAAGTTTTGAGTATGGCCTCAAATAGAAAATGTAATAATAAATTAAACAAGTATCATCATCCATGATATAGTGTAGAAAGATTGGACCAGGTGAGCATAGGGTTGCGGCTGCTAGTACCGCCTAGACCAATGGTCACCTGGAGGGGGGAGGGGATGTTGATTGGACTTTCAAGGTACTGATAACAAAAAGCAAAATTGATATAAAAATATTTATTATACATAAAACTATTACAGAATTAAAAACATATGAGCCAAACCCCACATACAAAATAGCATTGGCTATTGACGGATAAAACCATCAGATGTCTGTTGCGGTGGAGTGAGGCCCAAAGCCTCAACCGGTTTCGCGGCTTAGCCGCTTCTTCAGGAGGGTTATCTGTATGACAAATAATACAGTATAATAAGCTAGCAAAAACATAAAAAGCATTTAACACAGAAAATTTCTAAATATTAACATGTAAATTGTGATAGGTGAGCCCCTATGAGACCTCTCTCATTTTCAGGGATCAAATCCAAATGAAGGTGCTCCAAGAAGATGAGGAGCTTCTGTGTATTGTATGGGCCAAAACTGGTGATGTGAGTGGCCACACCATTCTCAGAAATGGCAGCACACATAGTTATATTGCCCCCTTGCTGGCCTGGGACATCCACCGTGGCCCGGTGGCCAATAAAATTACGGCCACGTCTTCGGCCCTTGGCCAGGTTGAAGCCAGCCTCATCCACATACACGAGTATGTGAGAGGTCTCATTTCCTTCCAATGCCATTATTCTCTACAATAGAGTAAAAAAAGAAAACATCAAATCAGTCATACAGAAGAGTCATACACTACAGTTACAGACAGTTACATAGGAATGTTCTATGTTCTACACAAGTTCAATATACTACTGGCCAGTATTCCAGTGGTTCCAAACCTGGGGTACATGTACCCTATGCAGAGGTACTACAGGGGGTATGTGACAGAAAGGAAAGGGGAAAAATGATCAACGTCTAGACTTACTGAAATGTTACAGTAAAACCCACAGTATTAGATAAATTTACATGGGAGGCACTACTGTAATTGCAGCTCTTTGACCCTTTTTCTTAATGTATTGTATGTTATATTCTTCAAAATAAGGATTATAATGATAATTGCAACATACAGTAAGCTGCAGTTTTTAGGCAAAATGTTTATAAATCAGATACGTAAATCAAATACTTTCATACCTGGATTCAAAAATCAGGTAAAGTGGGTACTGAAACCAATACATTTTGGGAACCACTGCTTACGGTAATTGTAAAAAGGTTATCTTGATGGACATTATAAAAGAACCTCGCGCCCAAAAAAATTAAGTAATAATATTAAATTAATTAATTAAAGCTGCACCCTTGTAACTAAATGTATATACCATTAAGTGAAAAGTGAAAAATGAAGTAGAAGGGGGCGCTAGTTGCTGTATAAAATATACAACTGCCAAATACATATACTCATCAACCCCAATGTAAGATGAATAAGTACAAATAAATGATATAAACACATAAAATATAGTTAGATAACTGATATCATTCACAGTGCTGAACAGTGATGGACCATTAAGTGTTGCATGTGACACATGACAATGGATTATCCACATGAAAATGAAAATCCAAAAAGGTGAAGTGAAGTGAAGCTAGCTAGTCCAATAATAAGTCCATAGAAAATTATCCAATGTAGTCTTGAAGTGACACCTTCACCAAGTAGATAAAACACCCGAAGTGCTATGGATGGATGGCCGCTTACCCCAAGATGTTGACCCCCTTAACTAAAAGGTGGTCAAATGCGCTTTGCAAGATACCACTTGCCAAAACAGGAGATGTGATCCCGGATCAGTCTGACTCCCCAAGATGAACTCGGATTAGGATATGCAAATAAACGAATAGGCCAAGAATAGTGTAATCCCGTTTAATTATTTTAAAATGACATAAAAAAGAAAAGCCAAATGGCTGCTTACATTGCGTGGTGCCTTCGCCCGGCAATGAGGCTGGAAGGCATGTAGAGCCGAATGGATCCGTCCGTCCGTATGGATGTCTGGCGTGCGTTCCACCTATTACAGCAGCTAGCCAGCAGGACCGGAAGTGAGATGGAAACGTGACCAAGTACCGCCTCGACGTACGTTTAGTTTAACACGTCATCAGGAAGCGTACTGGGTCACTAGAAGGGCGGTCATTTAAATGCTTGTCAATCAAGCCAGAAAATGAAACCAATTGAGTCAGCCTCAGTGCCAGATCATAGGCGCCACCGCAAGACACAATAGTACAATATTAACATTTAAAAGAGGACCGAAATAGCACATTAAAAAGGAGGGTGGCAAATCAATTACCTTTTAAACCCTAAACATTATGAAATTACCGGGAAATGAAGCACATAAGCTAATGATAGCTAAATATATAAAACTAAAAATTAATAATACACCATAGGGGACATACTATAAGATACAATGAAACCATTGCTGATAAATAATATTGGTATTTATTTGGACAAAACCAGGGGGAAATTTTAATCGTTGGTTAGAAAGCAATTTAAATCTAGGTCCCTGTTGCTGCATCGTTTGGAGGCGATACAGTCGTTAGGTTTCATTTTGGGAAATAGCTTTTTTGAGGTCAGTGCCTCTCCAATGGGACACAGCTCTGTCAATTCCATAAAATATGAGCTGACGAGGATCTCTAGCGTGGAACTGATCAAAGTGACGCGACACACTATGATTAGGAAATCCTTTGGAAATGTTGATGACATGTTCATTAATCCTGACCCTTAATTCCCGTGTGGTACGACCCACATACTGAAGGGAACAGGGACATTCCAGGACATAAGTGACATGTTTGGAATAGCACGTAATCAAAGGTTTAACTGAAAATTCTTGTTGAGTAACAGAGGACCGAAATTTTGTGATTTTTTTACCATGTCGGGTGGTGGTGCGACAGGATTTGCACCTTGTGCAATAATGAAAACCTGATCCATCCAGAAAGGTCAGAGGTTTCTCTGGAGGATCAGGGACATTGGGTGCTATCATATTTCTTAGCCCTGGTGCTCGTCTATAGATAAATTTGGGCTTTGAGGGAAGGACATTGACCAAATCTTTGTCCTTAAGAAGTATAGGCCAGAATTTCTGAAAGGTGCGTTCAATTGTTTTATATTGCCTATGAAAGCCAGATACAAAAGCTAGGTCTCCCTGGAAAGGTGTTTTTTTTCTTTGAAATTAGGAGTGTCTCTCTGTCCATGATGGCTACTTGATGCTGGGCTTTCTGAAGTACCTGAGAAGAGTAGCCTTTTTCAATAAACCTCTCTGTGAGGATGGAGGCCTGTTCATGGAAGTCTGACAGGCTCTCACAATTCCTTCTAATCCTCATGTACTGGCCTTTGGGTATGGCTCCCAGCCATTGGGGATGATGGCAACTGGTTGTTGGCACAAAGCCATTTCTATCAGTGCTTTTAATAAAAATCTTAAAGATAATTTTGTTGTTTTTCTTAGTTAAAATCTAGGTAGTTAACTGTGGCCAGTCTTGTTGGTTGGAGGGTAGACAGTGGAGACCTTGCGTGGAGAGTGAAGAAGTTTCTGCTTTTGACTGCTGGGTTGCATTTTTGGTTATTTTTGGCTCTTTTTCCTTGCAGCTTTTTAACACCTTTTTCTGGCACATTTTAAACAGCCTTTTTTTTTCTCTTTTTTTCCTTCAGCCTACTAATTAAGGGGAGTGGTTAATTGGTCACAGGTGCTTGAGGCCTATATAAATTTCTGTAGAGCACATGTGAAATTGCCAGTCTTGTTGGTTGGAGGGTAGACAGTGGAGACCTTGCGTGGAGAGTGAAGAAGTTTCTGCTTTTGACTGCTGGGTTGCATTTTTGGTTATTTTTGGCTCTTTTTCCTTGCAGCTTTTTAACACCTTTTTCTGGCACATTTTAAACAGCCTTTTTTTTTTCTCTTTTTTTCCTTCAGCCTACTAATTAAGGGGAGTGGTTATTTGGTCACAGGTGCTTGAGGCCTATATAAATTTCTGTAGAGCACATGTGAAATTGCCAGTCTTGTTGGTTGGAGGGTAGACAGTGGAGACCTTGCGTGGAGAGTGAAGAAGTTTCTGCTTTTGACTGCTGGGTTGCATTTTTGGTTATTTTTGGATCTTTTTCCTTGCAGCTTTTTAACACCTTTTTCTGGCACATTTTAAACAGCCTTTTTTTTTCTCTTTTTTTCCTTCAGCCTACTAATTAAGGGGAGTGGTTAATTGGTCACAGGTGCTTGAGGCCTATATAAATTTCTGTAGAGCTCATTTAGAGCCTGCTCATTTTGAGTTGCTGGAACTCTGTCCAAGTGGAACTGGACTAAGTGGTGAGTTAAAATCAAGAGTTAGTGGAACTGGACTAAGTGGTGAGTTAAAATCAAGAGTTAGTGGAACTGGACTAAGTGGTGAGTTAAAATCAAGAGTTAGTGGAACTGGACTAAGTGGTGAGTTAAAATCAAGAGTTTAAAACAGGAGGTTAAAACAGGGGTCATAGTAGGTGTGTAGTGTGAGTACCTGGGTGTTGTCTAAGTAGTGTGTGTGGATCGTTAGTACTTGTGTATTGTAGGTGCACGCTGGTCTGCGAGTGTACGCGGGTCCGTTGGTCTGCGAGTGCACGCTGGTCTGCGAGTGCACGCTGGTCCCCGGGGGGCCATTGGTCTGCGGGTGCACGCTGGTCTGCGGGTGCACGCTGGTCTGCGGGTGCACGCTGGTCTGCGGGTGCACGCTGGTCTGCGAGTGCACGCTGGTCTGCGAGTGCACGCGGGGCCGTTGGTCTGCGAGTGCACGCTGGTCTGTGAGTGCACGCGGGACCATTGGTCTGCGGGTGCACGCTGGTCTGCGAGTTCATGCGGGTCCGTTGGTCTGCGAGTGCACGCTGGTCTGCGAGTGCACGCGGGTCCGTTGGTCTGCGGGTGCACGTAGGTCTGCGTGGTACCTGTGTATTGTCTTGTTGAGTACCTGTGTATTGTCTTGTTGAGTACCTGTGTATTGTTTTGTTGAATAGTTGGGTCAGGAAGCTAGTGTTAGGTAATTTGGACAGGGTATAATCTCGAATCCTCATTAAATTAATAGGTACGATGCCCGGCGGGTGTGGCGAGGCGACTCGGTGTACATCTTGCAGCATGTATGCGTTCCTTGATCATCTGATCGAGGGCGATTACTGCTGTGCGGGATGTAAGCACATTGTTTCCCTGGAAGCCCAGGTTCTGAATCTAGGGAAGCAACTGTCAGCACTGGGAAGTCCCACCACACTAAAGGGGAGCTGGATACGTACCCGGCAGGTGATGGCAGGGGCCAGCACAGAGGTGGGTGGAGACAAAGAGGTGCAGGCACTAGAAAATAGTAGATGGGTGACAGTCAGGAAGGGTAAAGGTCGAAGTGCCAGGGAGGCCGATCCAGGGCTGGAGCATCCCAATAAGTATGCTCCATTAAGTGACATTGGTGAAACCAGTCAGGGACCAGCACTGCTGGAGCTGAGGGACTCTCCTAGCTGCCAGGGGAAGAACTCCTCCAGTGAGAGTGGGGGGGAAGCGAAGGGAAAGGAAAGACAGATTCTGGTGGTAGGGGACTAAATTCTTAGAAGGACAGAGAAGGCAATCTGTAACAAAGACCTGAAGCGCCAAACTGTATGTTGTCTACCGGGCGCTCGGGTTCGGCACATCACGGATCTGGTGGACAGATTACTGGAAGGGGCTGGGGAAGACCCAGCTGTCATGGTGCACGTTGGCACCAATGACAAAGTCAGAGGCAGATGGAGTGTCCTAAAGAACAATTTTAGGGACTTGGGAGCTAAATTGAGGAAAAGGACCTCCAAGGTATTATTCTCGGGAATACTACCGGTACATTGAGCCACACCAGAAAGGCAGAGGGAGATTAGGGAAGTGAACAAGTGGCTGAAGAGCTGGTGTAGTAAGGAGGGGTTTGGGTTCCTGGAGGACTGGGCCGACTTCTCAGTCGATAACCAGTACTATAGAAGGGACGGACTGCACCTAAATGAGGAGGGTGCAGATCAGCTGGGAATAAGGATGGCCAAAACGTTAGAGGGGTTTTTAAACTAGGCGACGGGGGGGGAGGGTCCAGAGATAGTGAGAGTCAGCGGGGAACATATTCTAGAGGGTAGTATTAGGGGCATTAGTGGTAGGGTAACCAAAGCACATAAACCCAAGGTAAGTATAGTAGCAAGTCCTAGTTGCAATCTGGGAACACCCAAGAGGATATTATGTGACCGGTCAAAATATATTAATGCATTAAAGTGTCTGTTCACCAACGCCAGAAGTCTGCCAAGCAAAATAGATGAGTTGGAAGCTCTGATGCATGAGGAGAGCTATGATGTAATCGGTATTGCTGAAACTTGGCTTCATTCCTCACATGACTGGGCTATTAATATTCCTGGCTATGCACTCTTTCGGAAAGACAGGGTAAAAAGGAAGGGTGGAGGGGTCTGTCTCTATGTGAGAAGTGATCTCAAAGCGAGTGTGAAAGAGGACCTGGTGGATGGAGAGTGTGATGAGTCTGAAGCATTATGGGTGGAACTGCATACAGATGTGCGTAGTTCAAAGCTAATCATTGGAGTTTGTTATAGACCACCCAATGTTAATGAGGAGACTCAGCTCCTTGCACAGATGGAAAGGGCTGCAAGGGCTGGGACGGTGATAATAATGGGGGATTTTAACTACCCAGAAATTGACTGGAGTAATGGAACTGCTGGGACAGTTAAAGGGCAAAAATGTATAAACCTATTGCAGGACAATTTTATGGTCCAGTTTATTGAGGCCCCAACTAGGAATGATGCTCTGTTGGACCTGGTAATCTCAAACCATGCAGAGCATATTACTAATGTTCAGATAAAGGAACACCTGGGTAGCAGTGACCATAACATGATTTCATTTTATGTTAGTTGTAAGCAAAAATCACATACAGGAAAGATAAAAACACTTAATTTCAAGAGAGCAAATTTTCCAAGGATGAGCGCTGCTCTCCAGGACTTAGACTGGGAAGGAATATTGGCATCAATGGGCACAGAACAGAAATGGGAATTCTTCAAAAAGACTGTTTGTGAACTCACTGCAAAGTATATTCCCATGGGCAATAAGTTTAAAAGGCTAAAAATAAAACCTATGTGGCTCACTGCCAAAGTTAAAAAAGCTATAAACTATAAGAAAAGAGCTTTTAAAAAATATAAAAATGAGGGAACACTAGTGTCATTTAAATGTTACAAAGAATATAACAGGATATGTAAAAAGGAAATCAAGGATGCAAAAATTCAAAATGAATGACAGATTGCAAAAGATAGTAGGACAAACCCCAAAAAATTCTTCAAATATATTAATAGTAAAAAGGTCAAGTCTGAGCATGTAGGCCCTTTACAAAATAATCTAGAGTGGGTGACTGGGGACAAAGAGAAGGCTAATTTATTAAATACTTTCTTCAGTTCTGTGTATACAAAGGAGCATGGGGGATCTCATGTCCAAAATGGGGGTGGTAGTGACACAGCCCCAAATCCACAATGGCTCAAAAGTGATATGGTCCAGAAATATTTAGATGGAATAAAGGTGGATAAAGCACCTGGACCAGATGGCATACACCCACGGATCCTAAAAGAATTGAGCTCTGTAATTTCAAAGCCATTGTATTTAATTTTTAGGGACTCATTAATGACAGGAATAGTACCACTGGATTGGCGCAGGGCCAATGTGGTGCCTATATTTAAAAAGGGAATTAAGTCTTTACCAAGTAACTATAGACCTGTTAGTTTAACTTCTATAGTTGGGAAAATACTGGAGAGATTAATAAAAGACCACATAGATGAGTTCTTGCTGGAAAAAAACTATTTAAGCAACAGACAGCATGGATTCATGAAAGACAGAAGTTGTCAAACAAACCTGATTTATTTTTATGAAGAGGTAAGTAAGACCTTGGATAGAGGGGTGGCTGTGGACGTGGTATACTTGGATTTTGCAAAAGCGTTCGATACAGTTCCCCACACACGGCTCATGTGCAAGGTAAAGTCTACAGGATTGGAAATATCAGTTTGTAAATGGATAGAAAACTGGCTAAAAGACAGAATTCAGAGAGTAGTGGTTAATGATTCTTACTCTGAATGGTCCAAGGTTATCAGTGGTGTACCCCAAGGTTCAGTGCTGGGACCCTTACTTTTTAATATGTTTATAAATGATATTGGGTCTGAGATCAAAAGTAACATTTCTGTCTTTGCAGATGACACCAAGCTATGCAGTGGAATAACGTCCTTACAGGATGTTGCCAATTTACAAGCCGACCTCAATGCTCTGTCTAATTGGGCGACTATGTGGCAGATGAGGTTTAATGTTGATAAATGTAAAGTTATGCACTTGGGGGATAAGAATATGAATGCATCATACATACTAGGGGGGTACAACTGGGGGGATCCGTAGTGGAGAAGGATCTGGGGGTTTTGGTAGATCATAAGCTCAATAATGGCATGCAATGCCAAGCTGCGGTTTCCAAAGCGAGCAAAGTCCTTTCTTGTATTAAGAGAGGTATGGTCTCCAGAGAGAGAGATATCATTTTGCCCCTGTTCAAATCATTAGTAAGACCTCATCTGGAATATGCAGTTCAGTTTTGGGCCCCAGTTCTCAAAAAGGATATTGGGGAACTGGAGAAAGTGCAGAGAAGGGCAACCAAACTGATAAGAGGCATGAAGGAGCTCAGCTATGAGGAAAGATTAGAGGAACTGAATTTATTCACTCTTGAGAAGAGGAGATTAAGGGGGGATATGATCAACATGTACAAATATATAAGGGGTCCATATAGTGAACTTGGTGTTCAGTTATTCACTTTACGGTCAACACAGAGGACAAGGGGGCACTCTTTGCGTCTAGAGGAAAAGAGATTTCACCTCCAAATATGGAAAGGTTTTTTCACAGTAAGAGCTGTGAAAATGTGGAATAGACTCCCTGCAGAGGTGGTTCTGGCCAGCTCAGTAGATTGCTTTGAGAAGGGCCTGGATTCTTTCTTAAATGTACATAATATAACTGGGTACTGACATTTATAGGTAAAGTTGATCCGGGGAATATCCAATTGCCTCTCGGGGGATCAGGAAGGAATTTTTTCCCCTGCTGTAGCAAATTGGATCATGCTCTTCTGGGGTTTTTTGCCTTCCTCTGGATCAACTGTAGGTATAGAATTGGGTATATGGGATTGTACGATATATTTTTTTTAATTTTTTTTATGGTTGAACTGGATGGACTTGTGTCTTTTTTCAACCTGACTAACTATGTAACTATGTAACTATGTAGCCGTACTCCATTCAGCTGTAAATGTAAGGCCATATTGGTTGTTAAGATATTTGATGAAAATGCATAGGTCCTCAAGCGTGCCCTCCCACAAAAGGATAATATCATCAATATATATTTTATAATACAGGAGGGCTGGCTTAATATAATGATAGATACTTTAATTTTCCCATTTGTTGAGTACCAGGTTGGCTACACTGGGGGCATAACGAACCCCCATGGCTACCCCCTTTATTTGATTGAAAAACTGGTCCTGTGCCCAAAAATAATTGTTACCCATGGCTTGTTCTAGACCTTCAACTAAAAAATTGATTTGATCATTAGGTAGCTTGGATTGCTCTGCCAAAGCCAATCCCACAGCTACTAAAGGCATCATCTTGTTTAATATTAGTATACAGTGACTCAACGTCAACTGTAACCATGATTTTATTAGCTGTCACTGATATAGTAGAAATTGACTTGATGAGCTCTCTACTGTCCTTCAAATAGGACTTGCCCTGTGCTATCAATGGTTGGAGGTATATATCTATATACTCTCCAATACGGGAATACAGGGAGCCTATCCCACTTATAATGGGTCAGCCGGGTGGTTTAACTCTAGTTTTGTGAATTTTGGGTATTGTATAAAGCACTGGGGTGCGTGGAGCCCATGGAATCAAATATTGGGCCTCTTTTGGATTCAAAATATGTTGGTCCACTCTTCTGGAAACCCAATTCGTCAATTGGGTTCGTAGTTTCCCAATCAAATCAGAAGCAAGTACCCAGTAGGTATCAACATCACCCAACAACCGTTGGATTTCTGCATAGTAGTTATCCTTAGTAACTACCACCACTGCACCCCCTTTATCTGCTGGACGAACCACCAATTTTTTTTTTCCTAACTGTTTTATACCCTCTATTATTGCACGATTTCTGCTGACCTGTTTAACTTCTACTGATTTAATTTCATCCTGGACCATGTTCTTAAACACCTCAACATGGTGGTGTGTCCCTTTCTTGGGATTAAAAACAGAATTGTTTTTCAAACCGCTATGCATAAACTGTTCAGTTACCACTGCAGATGGAGCAATGGCGGTCTGAGAAGCAAAATGTTTTTTTATATTGAGTTTTCTAACATATTTTTCCACATCTATGAATAACTCGAATTTATTGATGTTCTTATCTGGCGCAAAGTTTAAACCCTGAGATAAAACTCCCAATTCCTCCTTAGAGAGTTCTATATTTGTTAAGTTGAAAATTCCTGTTGTTAACTGTCCCTTGGTCTTTTTCTTCCTGGTTCCCCCTCTTCTACCTCTTTTATGATAGGTTCTTTGGGGTATTGGGGGGTAATAGGTGGAATTTTGTAGGGTTCTTTCCATCCCCTCCATTCCCCCCCCCGTTGGTAATTATTTTGGTGCGAATTGGGTCTGCCACTATAGTTCCCTCTAAAGTTACCTCTAGGTGGTCTAGGCTGATATTGACTGGGACCTTGAT
The DNA here is from genome assembly GCA_029206835.1 of Rana muscosa. NCBI lineage: Eukaryota > Metazoa > Chordata > Amphibia > Anura > Ranidae > Rana > Rana muscosa. The sequence continues at coordinate 14,147,396 of JARGYO010000198.1, read as the reverse complement.
TAGGATATAAATATCCATAATCCATAGGTCTATTAGGTGGAAGATATTGGTTTGAATACTGGGGAGGTGGTCCCCTAGGAGCTTGGGGTCCCTGCCCTTTAGAACTAATGGGGTTTTAGATTTTTTTCCCGGAGTAGGTGGATTATTTTTAAAATTCCGGGCCATCTGTGTAACCACATTATGGACCTCCATGACATCCTCAACTGCCTGGTCCTTGGGATGACCTATAGTAGAGTCCTCCTGCCATTTGTAAACTTTTTTCTCCTCATAATCCTTTATATCCCTCTGGTATTTTTTGAGTTTTTTTTTGTTTAATTTCGCTATCATATTTAGACAAATATGATTGAAGATTCTGGGCTTTGTCCATATATTCTTTGGTTCCCATGAAGGGTTCCATATTTTCTTTAAGATCAGCTATTTTGGCTTCAACTAAAATATTCGTGGCTCGGCGTCTCCTAATCATTAGCTGCATGAGCTTTTGCTCACAGGCGCTGAAGAACTGAAACCACTCATCTAGTAGTGTCAGGTCCTCAACTCCATCATTAGGATTAACATCCCATCTGAGTCTCCTGGGGGTAAGATTTTTCCCTATGTACATCTCAAATGACGCCATGTCCCACCATAGTCTAATTTGTTTCTCCATATCATATTGGAGTTGTTTAAAACCTCTCTCGAGGTCTAAATTAGGACTGGGGGTTTCTATTGTGTAAAAAATCCTCAAGTGAAAATTATAAAAGAACCTCGCGCCAAAAATAATTAAGTAATAATATTAAATTAATTATTTAAAGCTGCACCCCTGTAACTAAATGGATATACCATTAAGTGAAAAGTGAAAAATGAAGTAGAAGGGGGCGCTAGTTGCTGTATAAAATATACAACTGCCTTAGCGAGGCGCATGTGCGGGGGCTCCTGTGATGGAGGCTTAGGACCGGAGCTCCGCTCAGCGCCAGCTAAACAGCGCTAATAGCGGTGGAAAAAGAAGCTGAACTTCAGTTAAAACCACAGGGAAAGTCAGCGGATAGTGCCAGGCACCTACCTATGCCAGGTAAGGCATATAAAAAAGCGCTGAAACAGAAATACAAGCGCTCTGAAAAACGGGATAATTCCAAGATGGCTGCCGCACCTCAGAATAAGATACAGACTGCTAATGATGTCTCCTCAACTAGCAGGCAAGTTATTCAGCCTGCTACTCTCCCATATAACGCACAGTCATTGAGCTTAGACTCCTCTGCTACCTTACAACCTTCTGAACTTAAATTAAACCTAAAGGAGAACTATGTGGGAACTGAGGGTCCTCCACCTCATGAAGTGAATTTACCTCACATAGGCTCTCCCAATACACATCCTGGACAGGCTCCTGATATGTCTTTTAATATGACTGAACTTTTTACCAGGATTTCTGATATGCTGGACAAAAGGTTAGCTTTAAATGCTGACAGGATCACAGGAGAAATTAAAGCAGACTTTCAGAACCTGGGAAGCAGGATAGAACATATTGAGCATAAGCTAGATTTTACTATAACTAAGACAAACCAGAATTCTGATCATTTGCAGTTCCTGCAGGATCAGCTTGATATCGCTCAAGCAACAATAGATGACCTCGAGAATCGTTCAAGAAGGGAAAACTTTCGCATCAGAGGACTGCCTGAAACCATTACTGATGTTCATACAACTGTGAAAGATTTTATTAAAAATTAGCTCCCTTCGATTCCAGCTAATAAACAAGAACTGGATAGAGCGCATAGATCCTTAGGACCCCTCAGGAAGGATGGATCTCCACGGGACATTATAGTAAAACCCCACTTTTTTTCTGTCAAGGAAGAAGTGATGAAAATATCCCGCCAACAAGATCAGATACAGCTCCAAGGTTCTTCTATTCAAATCTTTTCTGACATATCTCCATACACCATCCAAAAGAGGAGATCTTTGAAACCCCTCCTTGCAGCCCTGACCAAAAAAGATATTAAATACCGGTGGGCCTTCCCTTTTGCCCTGAAATTTACGTATAATGGGAAGCAACATGTTTTTCACAATTTCCCAGAAGGAGAACGCCTGTTACTTGACTTGAGACTCATTACGCTGGATTCAAACATGGATACCTCTCCCTCTGCGCAGGAGTCATCTAAACGCCAATCGCCTCCGAGCCCGACTGCGCCACTTTGGGAGATGTCCAAAATTAAGGGTCCTTTCACACGGGGCGGATCCGTGAAGATCCGCCCCGTGAAGCTCCGCTTGCTCAGCGGGGATCGCTCCGTTGATCCCCGCTGAGCCGACGGATGACTGGGCGGTCCCCGCACACTGTGCAGGGACCGCCCTGTCAGAGCGCCGCTCTCCCCTATGGGGAATCGGATGACGACGGACCGTAGAGTCCGTTGTCATCCGATCCGCTCCGCCGACGGAAGGAAAAATAGGGTTTTCCTCCGTCACACTTTGGCGGAGCGGATGTCAGCGGACATGTCTCCGCTGACATCCGTGCCTCCGTAGGGCTACATGGAGGATACGTTTCAGGTCCGCCTAAAAAACTGACAGGCGGACCTGAACGGACCTCCGTGTGAAAGAGCCCTAAGAGAGTAAAGGATAATATCCCCCCATGAAGAGGATTTACATGACTCTACTGCATTTCATCTTTTTTTCCCCCCTGTAGGTTCCTTAGGAGGAAACACATTTCATTACACTGACTTTTGGATTTCCTGTGCAACTCTTTTTTGACACATGGTCCTGTTGCTAAATTGTTAATAGATAGTGGGGTTGTTTTTCTTTTTTTTTTTCTTGTTTAAAAATTCTAATAGTTAAACTGATCTTAGTTGCTATTGTATTGGAAATCCAGGAATGTTTGGTTCCGTTCATTTAATATTACATTGTTTGTTTGAGTGCTGTCACTGGCTGGTGCTGTGGCATTGTGCCTCCACCTATCGTTCAGTTTGGTTGTAAACCATGCTGGGAGGTAGGTATATAGCCCTACATATGGGCTATACTACTTATTTTGTTCTGAATGAGGGGAGGGAGCCTTACTCCTCCTCCCATTCTGGGCCTCATTTAGGCCTTTCGTTACACTGCGTTTTACAACTGATATTTTTATTTGAATATTTTATTTCTTCTTCTTCTTTCATTCTAACTTTTTTTTCTTTTTCAGCCTACATGTCATTGAGATTTACCTGTGAAGTGACTCTATGTATATCGTCCCCTAACATAGTGAATGATCTTTCCTTATATGCCCTTGGTTCCTTCTGGAGAAAGGTAGGTGGCTGTGGGTTATCTCGGGCCCTCACCCTTTTGCTCCATGGCCGGCACTAACACTAACTCTTTACCCCTCCGTGTTGTGTCTCACAACACCCAGGGATTAAATTCCCCAGTCAAAAGAAGGAAAGCCCTCCAGGCCTATCGATCCCGTCATATTGATGTAGTGCTCTTACAAGAGACCCATTTCCCTCAGCGGTACACCCCATTGTTTCTTCATGCTCACTTTCCAGTTTTTTACTTGTCTAATGCTGAAGATAAGACCAAGGGAGTGGCAATATTATTTTCTAAGAATTGCAAATTCAATCTTAAGTTGGAACTCAGAGACCAGGAGGGAAGGTTCCTATTGGTCAAGGGAACTATCGATAATAAGCTATATACCTTCATATCTTACAACGCTCCTAACAGAGGACAAAAACAGTTTTTTAAACAATTGTTTCAGTCTCTTGGACCGTCTATGGAGGGGATCATAGTTATGGGTGGGGATTCTAACACAGCTTTTGATTCTAGTCTGGACAAATCCAAACCCTTAAGAGCACAAGTTGTTAGGCCCAATAAAACAAGTGTTCAGATTGCTCGATTAATCTTTCAATCCAGATTGACGGATATATGGAGGGAACTCCATCCAAAAAAACGAGATTTTACACACTACTCTAATCCGCACCAGTCCTATTCCCGTATTGATCACATTTGGATCTCCACGCACCATATTCCACTAGCTCTTTCTTCCTCTATAGTGGAAGCTGCTTGGTCAGACCATTCGATGATTCTTTTGGCTATTAGAGGGGATTTCCCCGGTACACAGGCTTCACACTGGACTCTCAACCAGTCTTTATTGAAGGACCCCGTAGTAGTGGCGGAAATTCAGGAAGCATTGAAGGATTATTTCCACTTTAATGATGGAGGGGATGTCTCTCCAGAAACTTTATGGGCAGCTCATAAGGTGACTATTAGAGGCAAGTTAATTCAAATAGTGGCCAGGAAGAAGAGAGAGAGGGTGGTTGAGATTGAGAGATTGGAGAATTAATTCGCTGAGTTGTGCAAGAAACAAAAGAAAAGTCCTTCTAGTGTTCCTATATCCACATTGGATGCAGCACGAGTAGCTCTTAACTTGGCTCTTACGGCGAAAGCTGAAAAATCTATTAAATGGTCTGGGGCGAAATTTTACCAGATGAGAGACAAGTTGGGTCCTATGTTGGCACGTAAACTTTCACCTAGATTCCGTTCACAAGCTCTTCCAAAGATTAAACAGGCAGATGGCTCTTTTACTTTGAATTCACAACATATTATTAAGGCATTCCAGGATTTTTATTCTAAGTTATATATATGGCTGAAAATCTCTCTGTCTCTACTGAGTTAGAGGAATTCTTAGATAAATTACATATTCCGAAATTAACAGATACTCATAGAGAAGAATTGGATGCTCCTATTTCAAATGAAGAGGTTTCAGATGTCATAAAAGCTTTAAAGAGGGGAACAGCTCCTGGACCTGATGGTTTCTTCACACCATATTACAAAACATTTTCAGATATCCTAACTCCTTACCTAACTAGACTTTTTAATTTTATGACTAAAGGTTCCCCGAAAGATAATCAACTAAATATGGCTTATATTTCTGTGATCCCAAAACCGGATAAAGATACTAGTCAAATTGAAAACTACAGACCAATCTCCTTTAATCAATAATGATCTCAAAATATTGACCAAGATATTAGCGAACAGACTGGCTTCTTTTATAGGATCTTATATTCACAAAGATCAGGTCGGTTTTATACCCGGTAGGCAAGGTCCTGATCAGGTGCGAAGAGCGGTTGACCTAGTATCAATCCTACAATCTAATTGGGAGGGAGGTCATATACAGGAAGGTATGTTTCTGTCACTGGACCTCCAGAAGGCATTCGATTCAGTGTCATGGACATATCTATTCGCTGTACTTAAACGCTGGGGATTTGGACAGAATATGTTAGGAATTTTAGAAGCCCTTTATTCCAATCCTAAGGCTAGAATCAGAATGCAAGGAATTTTTTCCGACCCAATTCAGATTGGAAGAGGTACACGTCAAGGTTGCCCCCTATCCCCCTTGATATTCCCTATTATGATCGAATCTTTAGCCATTGCCATTCGTAGTAATCCGAATATCGGGGGGGTACAATGTGGTCAAGATACCCATAAATGTGCTTTATTCGCAGACGACCTTTTACTGTTTGTCACTTCTCCACGGTCCTCTTTACCGGAGATTTGCTCATTGCTTAATAAGTTTTTGACTCTTTCAGGTCTCAGAGTTAATATGTCTAAATCTCAAGCTCTTAACGTGTCTCTCCCAGATTCTATAGTGTCTGATTTACAGATAGCATACCAATTCAAGTAGAGCAGCTCTTCCATTAAATACTTAGGAATCAATCTTACCTCTAAATTTGAAAATCTATATCAAGCTAATTACCCTCCTATGTACAAGAAACTTGAACTCGATCTTAGAGACTGGGAGTCGCACAGTATTTCTTGGGTTGGCAGGATTAACTCAGTCAAGATGACCCTTTTGCCTAGGCTTTTATATTTATTTCGTTCACTTCCTATTCCAATCAAAAGAGATCATTTGAAATCTTTTCAAAGTAAGCTCACTAAATTCATTTGGAACAATAAAGGTCCGCGTCTCTCAAACCGATGCCTATTTAACCTTCCCAAACAGGGTGGGTTAGGCCTACCGAATCTCTTATGGTACTTCCAAGCAGCACGACTGGCACAACTTTCTGTCTTATATTTTAACACAGAACTTCCTGATTGGATATCAATTGAAAATCAAGCTGTTCCATCCTCATCACTAATACACTTGTTATGGTGCCCTCCCAAAAATAGACCTCCCATCTTATCACCATCTCTCTCACAATCCTTCTCTTTATGGGATTCACTTCGGAAACTTCCCTCGCTGGTCTCTAAAGCTCAACCTTTGACCCCGTTGTTCCAAAACCGCTTTTTTAATCAAGGTTTGGACCTTCAAAACTTTAAATGGTGGTATGACAAGGGGTTGTACCGCATTGGTCAATTTTTTTCCTCTACAGGCCCTTTACCTATTGAATATTTTATGAACAAATTAGATCTCCCTTTATCCGAAAAACCGAGATTTCTTCAAATCGCTAATTTAATTCATTCTAAGTGTAAATCTGGATATTCATCCCGAGACTTTACTTCAGGCTTCTACAACACCTCGCTCATAGAGGCTAATATAAAACTTTTTACAAGATGGTATCTAGTTCCCACGAGATTGGCAGTTATGTACCCCTCTGTTTCACCTCTTTGTTTTAGGGGGTGTCAGGGACTGGGTTCTATAATCCAGATATGGTGGGAATGCCCAAGAATTTGTGGATTTTGGAATAAGGTATTTCACATTTTACGCAATGTCACAGGTTGCCCGATACATCAATCGCCCACAATTGCTTTGCTTAATGGTCATTTACCTCATATTCCTAAAGTCACTCGTAAACGAATTTTGTTTATTTTAACGGGAGCAAAACTAACTATTGAAAAGGCATGGAAGAAACCTTCGGTATCTATATTATCCATGAAACGAAAAGTTTCTTGGGTTATGGAACAAGAAAAACTGGATAGCTTCTTGTTAGACGAGACCTCTAATTTTGAAGCTATATGGGAATCTCTTTGTCACATAACTCGGTTGTCAACACCAATCACTGATCTTTGGAATGTATATTTGGATTGTAGGCATTCTATAATCTTTTTTCATTTCATATCTTGTTTTTTTTTTTCCTCTCTCTTCTTATCTCTCTTTTTATCTCTCTCCTCCTTTTCTTTCTCTTCTTTTTTTTATCCTATACTTTTCTCTTTCGGTATGGACTTTTATTATTTATAATATGTTTATTGTTTTATTTCATCGGATAAAATATAACAGTTTCAGGTTCAGATTCTTTCTTTTTGTTAGAGGCTTAAACTGTTAAACTCTAACAGACTAAGAACAATTCTTAAGCCCTGTACACACGATCGGATAACCTATGGATTTTCGTCCGATGGATTTGACCATCGGAAATCCGATGAAACTGTTTTTCATCAGTCTTGGCCACACACCATCAGTTTAAAAACCGACGGCAACAAAACGATGGCACGTACAAACCGTACGACGCGTTATAAAAGGGCCGAACAAATCTAATGGTGCCACCCCTTGGGGTGCTTTTGCTGATTTCGTGTTACCGCGTGTTAGTAAAAGTTTGGTGAGAGCCAATTCGCGCTTTTCAGTCTCCGTGCTTTGCAGATCGTTTCCTGTTGTTCAGTTTGTGCTTGTGGGTTTGTATTTGTGATTCAGTGCGTGCAGTCAGGTCGTTACTGCCTTGCAGTGCCGACTTGGCCGTTCGTTTACTGTTTTTCAGATCGTTCTTTTCAGGCCTTGCTGTTCCACGGTGCGTTCTGTTTGAGTGCCTTCTGACCAGCCGACCGGTTTAAAACCATGTTTGAAGTGCGTTCTCGTTCTCGAGCTCGTGCTGGCTTTGGGCTTGGTGTTGCAGTTAACACTGTAACCCGAGTTCAGTCTGTGAATAGGGTGAGGAGGAGTTCATGGACCAAGAATTGGTTGCTCCAGCGGGACCAATTCTCTCATATGCCTCTGCTGCGGGAAATCCATGAGAATAACCCTGATGATTTCAGGAATTATCTCAGGATGACGGACCCCGTATTTCACCGTCTGTTGGATTTGCTGTCCCCCTATATCACGAGGCAGGACACTGTGATGCGCCAGGCCATCACTGCCGAGCAGAGGCTTATTGCCACGTTGAGATACCTGGCGACTGGGAGAAGCTTGCAGGACCTCAAGTTCTCAACAGGCATCTCCCCCCAGGCTCTCGGGATCATTATCCCTGAGACGTGTTCGGCCATCATTCAGGTCCTGCAGAAGGACTATATGAAGGTAATTATGCTCCTTTAACCTCACATTATCTTTTTTTATTCTCTTTTTTTTTTATTTTTTTTCCTCCTAACACAAATATGCCTGTTTGTAATATCCTGGTAATGTCCCCATTTTCCACATGCCTTTTTTTACCTGTAAATCCCTTTTTGGGCCCTACATGCCTATTTCCCTTCACTAACCTCTCCAGCATGCTATCGTGGGCGCAAATCCAGCTAGCCTTCTATTTTCCTTTTCATTTTTGGGGGGTCATTGCCCTCGTAGTTTGACAACCTTCCCTCCTCCCCCCCCTAAAGATGTTAAAAAATTAGTAGTTCTCAATCAAGCTCAGCAAAGTGGTAGAGCCTTTTTTGGGATCCCCCACAATCACCTAAGGCCCCCCCCCTTAGATTATTTTAGAATGTCCACTCAGCGGGGGTGAGGCATCTGCTAAGTGGGCCTTTGTTTATTGTTCGGAAAAACTCCCTTAAATAATAATGTTACTCAACAATGTTTTTTTGTGTGTAATCTGCTTGCACTGTAACCATAAACCGTACTAATGTCTTCTTTTTGTTTGACTCCACAGTTCCCTAGCACACCACAGGAATGGCTGACTGTGGCCTCCCAATTTGCCCAGCGGTGGGATTTCCCCAACTGTGGAGGGGCAATTGATGGGAAGCACGTCCACATAGTGCCGCCACCCCGTTCGGGATCATACTATTTCAACTATAAAGGTTTTAATAGCATAGTGTTAATGGCGGTGGTGTCGGCACGGTACGAGTTCCTGTATGTGGACGTGGGGAAGAACGGCCGGATGTCCGATGGCGGATCATTCGCGGAGACGGAGTTCGCTCGCCGTCTGCAGGCTGGGGGTCTTGCACTGCCTCCAGATGCAGAGAACGTTGAAGGGCTCCCTTTCGTTTTCATTGCGGATGAGGCTTTTGGACTAGGACCACACCTGATGCGGCCGTTTCCCCAACGCACCCTCACCCCGGAGAGGAGGGTTTTTAATTACCGGCTGGCCAGAGCCCGGAGAGTTGTGGAGAATGCCTTCGGGATAATGGCCAGCCGGTTCCGCCTGTTCCAGACAGCGATACATTTGGCGGATTATAAACTGAACCACATCGTCTACTGCTGCTGCATATTGCACAATTTTCTACGCAAATTTGCAACCAATTATGTATCATCGTTTGGGCCTGAGGCCGGTCCATCTGAACTGATTAATCTGACCGGCCTCAGCACTGCCCGTACTGGCTTGGTCCCCCAAAGTGCCCGTGAAGTACGCCAGAAATACGTAGAGTACTTCACGGGTAGGGGGGCCATCGCAATGCCAGACCACATCTGACCAAGTATTAAACCTTTTAAAAATAAAAAAAAACTTGGAATTCCTACAAACTTGTGTTGTCATTCTTGTATTTTGGGTTTATGTGTCTCCCAGGTTCTAGTAGTGCCAAGTGTAATTGTCCTTAGTAAATAGCCTCAAAACTCAGAGCGAAAAACACGGTTTTTGCATCTTCAGAACTGCTCTTGAGCATAGAAAGAACAAGGCACACCTTTTTTAGACTTCCCAAATGTTTTTATTGTTTGCACCGCATTTTTTTTTTTTTTTAGAAATACTAGCCTTTTATTTTTCTGTGCGGCTTTTTTTGCAGAAACATGCATGGGTCGTAAGCCATTTTTTTTAGTCTGAAAAAGTAATAAAATAACACTGTGAAAAATACCAACTGGAGATGGGGTGATGGTACCCCTGATGCATCCCAAATGTTAACAAACACACTTTCTTTTGGGGCTCAAATGGGTATCTTCAACAAGATCCCATGGCTAGGGTAAACATGTGCTATCTGCCATCATGGGGGATCAATGGTCGTGCTTTGGGGGATGTAAACCCTTCCTCTCACCTACTTGAGGAGGGAGGAAGAGGTTGCACCCCCAAAACAGGGACATAGATATCCTGTGACGGCAGATAGCACATGTTGAGTCTTCAGTGTGTGCATCTTCACATTTGGGATGTTGGAAATCCCTGAGATAATTTCAGACGCATAACAAAAAACACAAAAAGGGGGGGGGGTTCACACTATTCTCCCCAAAATATCTATCATGTTTTTATATTTTTGCTCAATCACAATCATTCTCTTTCTCATAATGTCCATTTCGCTACTGCATTCCATGATTTCCTGAATGATTATTTTGGCGCTGGCACTCGAGAATGGCGGATTTGGACTTCCTGACACACCCCCACGTTCAGTCCCTAAAACAAAAAAAAAAGGTTTTACACTAGGCAGTCCTACATCTGTATTTACCTTGAAGTTGTGGTGACAGACACTGACCTGTTGTGCTGATAAGCTCCACCTCTCCTTCCTCCACCTCTCCTTCCTCCACCTCTCCTTCCTCCACCTCCGCTTCCTCCACCTCCGCTTCCTCCACCTCCGCTTCCTGAACCTGCTGATCTTGGTCTGCTTTGGGAGCTTCGGGGATTTTCTGTGGTGTTGGGTTCCTCGTCTCATGAGCATGGTGTCCTCCCACTCTCCTCTCCCCTATGGGAATTTACAACAAAATGTATACTTTAGCACACAGACTTTTTTAAGGCCTGAAAAGGGATCCTCAATGTTTTGAAGTGGGGTACAATTGATATTTGGCCCTGAGTTCCAACATGAACATATGTGATCTTGCAAACTCATCAAAGCAACATGTTATTTTTGAGGACATTCACAAATACACTTGGATAACCACCAAGGTATCCACTGGACCACCTGTGTGTGACACCGTTAAGAAATTTGGTCATGTGGCCCAGAGTATATTATTTTGCTGAAGAACAAAAAAGAGTACACAACTGCTGAAGTGTCATCTCCTTTACCCAGAATACAGTTTCTTCTTTCAGTCACATTCTAAATTTCCTTACAACACATCATCTAGCCAACATTGTTGAAGTAAAATGAGGCATGCCCACATGTAGTTTACGTGGATATGTGCCAAACATGTTTGGGGGAAGAGCAGCAAGTTATTGGTCAAAACATTGGGCAAATAAGTGGACTCTCCACTTAACCTAAAAGATGAGATTTCAAAATGTGAACCCAGTCAAGCCAAGCACATGGTGCAAAACATGGAAGAATACATATTACAATGTGAAAGAACACAGTAAAATATACTTACTTTTTTCTATGCTTTTTATAAGCTTCCTATACTGCTCCGGCTCCCTGAGCTTCAGGTCTGACCACCTTTTACGGAGTTGTTCCTTGGATCTCCTGACCCCATATTTTTTATAAAGAGTCTTCGCCACTTTATCCATAATTTGTGAGTTTCGGAGATTAGGGGTGTCGTATGGGCCATGCTTGCCGTCATAATCCTTCCTCCGCAGAATGTCCACCATCTCCGCCGTCTCAGAAAAAGACATATTAGTCGCCTTGTATCTTTTTTTACAGGATCGGGAAGTTTCCGCCTCCGGGCTTTCCTCGTCGGTAATTTCAACTAAAGAAGCCACCTGTGTCTGCGACATGTCGCCGTCTCACACTGTGCGCCGATCGTTAAGGGGCGGGGAAATGCAGAAAAAGTCCGTCATGGGCGGGCGACGAGGGCGGAGTTACACGCATGCGCAGGGTATAAAAAGGGGAAAGAAGTTATTAGGGATGCGCGGAGTAAGGACGACCGGAAGTGAACCCGCGAAGTGAACTAAGGTAAGAAGGGAACTCGGGCCTGCAGTGGCATATTAATGGGTCATGATTGTAAAGGGCAATATTGTGATAAGTTGAGGAGAATCAATTCTGATCCTTTTTTTTTGTACTTGCTGATCCTAATAGATGCATAAACTAAGAGAGCCAGAGGTGATGCTTGTTTTTATTGAAAAGTATAAGGAACAGCGCAACCTTTGGGAGCTCAAACACCCTGCGTATCACAAAAGTGATGTACGACGGGCAACTATTACCAAATTAGCCGAGGATATGAAGCCATGGATCCCAGATGCAGACTACACTATGATCAATAATAAAATCAACAACCTGCGCAATTCTTATAAAAAAAAATTCAAGGAAGTGCGCCAGTCCAAGAGATCAGGAGCAGCAGCCGACAATGTAGTAAAGCCCAAGCTGTGGTACTACAGACATCTTCAATTCCTGGATGACCAGATCGAGGCCAGAGAATCTATTTCCAGCCTTCCCTCAACCCTTCCTTCCACCCTTCCCTCCAGCGTTCCTTTCACCCTTCCCTCCACCCCTGCAGAGGCGGAGGAGGAGCCTCCCGAGCTAAAAGAGCCAGATCTTCACATCTTCAGCCCGGTATAGTATTTTTGATGCTAATTATTGTCCACTAAGTAATATGGAGTTGAACTGTTTGGCTTAGCCATAAATGATCCCACCCCCCCCCCCCTCCAAAATAAACCAGTAATGAGATCAAAATTGTGTGTGATTGATTCCTCAAATAATAGAAATCTACATTTTATTTTATAAACAGGATGAGGCAAGCCAGGAGGAAGAGGGTCAGGAGTGTGACAGGCAGGAGGAGGCAGGGCCCAGTGGGACTCAGCAGGTCCCCTGGCCTAGTGGCAGCACCGTCTCCCAAGTGGCTCCCCTCCACGACAGACCGCCAAAACAACAGCGGATGACACAAGTGGAGGAGGAGTCACTAAAGATGATTCAGGAGGCTGCTGCCATTATGAGGGCCCCCCTCAACCCTACGGAGGGGTTTAGCACCTATCTGGCGGATAAGCTGCTCAGAATGGAGGCGGGACAACGGGCCCTCTGTGAGCATCTCATCTATATGGCCGTACACATGGGGGCGAGGGGGCTGCTGACTGAGGCCACCCATATCTCACATTAGCCCAATCCCTCTCCTCCTTCTCCTCCTCCTCCTGCCACATTACCACCCACAGTGGCCCAGCCTGCAAGGGTGCATGGACGGGGCCGTGGAGAGAACGCTGCAGAGAAGCGTGGAAGGAAGGCTACAAGGAAGAGCAGGAGGTGATTCCCTGGCCTCGAGCTGCTCATCCAGAAATTGAAGGTTGATGGAGTACCACAGCTTGGGATGATGTATGTCTTTGGCTGCTGCTCCTGATTTCATGCTGTTGTTGATTTTATTATTGATCATAGTCAGGTCTGCATTTGGGATCTAATGACTTTATATTCTCTGCTAATTTGGGAATAGTTGCCCTTCGGTTTTTGATTTGTTTTTTCCAAAATAAAGGGAAATTTGATTTCAGCCAACCTACATGCCTGATGTGTTTTTTTGAGAAGTAGCAATAAGATTGCATAAATACAATGTGTAATTAAGAACAAGGGACACCAACCTCCATGATTTTTCTAAAATTAAATATTATGTTGTTCTGAGAAATTGACACACCAAAAAATGCACAACAAATTTTAAGAGTCAAAAAACATAAAGGTGTAATTTGGGAGGTCGGCCTTGAAGAATTTTAATAATTATTCCGATGATCACTAGAAAAAAGAAAGACATACATTTGTCAGAACTCAGGAGAAAGTTCTGCTGCCAAAATGACATTTTAAAGACCGTTCGAAAGCAAAAAAACATGTGCTGCATTAAACGAAGCAATAACTTGCAGAATGACGAATGTGCTCTCTCCATTAGGAACGCTAGTTTTACAAGAACGAGCGCTCCCGTCTCCTAATTCAGTCTGAGCATGCGTGGGTTTTTAAACCGATGGACTTGCCCATAGACGATCGGAAATTCCCATCGGTTTTTTATCCATCGGAAAATTTTAAAACAAGTTCTATTTTTTCCATCCGATGGAAAAAAGACCGATGGGTACCATACACGATCGGTTGGTCTGATGAAAACCATCCATCGGACGGTTTTCATCAGTTAAACCGATCGTGTGTACGGGGCTTTAGTTTTCATACTAAGGTCGAGTATTGGTTTTTGCATGTACAAATGACAAATTTCTATTATATCTCTCTACTAGGGATGAGCTTCGAGTTCGAGTCGAACTCATGTTCGACTCGAACATTGCCTGTTCGCCCGTTCGCCGAACACGAACAAATTGGGGTGTTCGCGGCAAATTCGAAAAATCTATGGGAGAAATCTAAAGTGCTAATTATAAAGGCTTATATGCAAGTTATTGTCCTAAAAAGTGTTTGGGGACCCGGGTCCTGCCCCAGGGGACATGTATCAATGCAAAAATAAGTTTTAAAAACGGACGTTTTTTCGGGAGCAGTGATTTTAATAATGCTTAAAATGAAAAAATAAAAGTGAAATATTCCTTTAAATTTCGTACCTGGGGGGTGTGTATGATATGCATGTAAAGTGGCGCATGTTTCCCGTGCTTAGAACTGTCCCTGCAAAAAATGTCATTTTTGAAAGAAAAAAAGTCATTTAAAATTCACTTGCGGCTATTAATGAATTGTCGGCTCCCGGCAATACATACAAATTCATTGATAAAAAAAAAAAAAAAGCGTGGGGGTTCCCCAGAATTCAATTACCAGGCCCTTCAGGTCTGGAATGGATATTAAGAAGAACCCCGCCGCAAATTTAAAAAAAAGTTGACGTGGGGTTCCCCCAAATATCCATTCCAGGCCCTTCAGATCTGGCATGGATTTTAAGGGGAACTCCACCCCAAATGTAAAAAAAAATGGCGTGGAGTCCCCCTAAAAATCCATACCAGACCCCTTATCCGAGCACGCAACCTGGCCGGCCGCAGGGGAAAAGGGGGGGGACGAGAGAGCGGCCCCCCTCCCTCCTGAACCGTACCAGGCCACATGCCCTCAACATGGGGAGGATGTCCCGATGTTGATGGGGACAAGGGCCTCACCCCACAACCCTTGCCCGGTGGTTGTGGGGGTCTGCGGGCGGGGGGCTTATCGGAATCTGGAAGACCCCTTTAACAAAGGGGACCCCCAGATCCCGCCCCCCCTATGTGAATTGGTAAGGGGTACATTGTACCTCTACCATTTCACGAAGAAAGCGTAAAAAAATGTTTAAAAAAAACACACAAACACCTTGAAAATTAAAATTTACATAGTGAAGGAAGTTCCCCGCTCAAGCCAATGACGTAGGCGGGTCCGACATACCGAGGGGGCGGACCTGATGTGGAACTGCTCTCACTTTGGTAATACATGTATAGACCCGCCCCTTCTCATGTTCCGCATCTGGTCCGCTGAGCGGACCTGATGGGGAACTTTAGAAGGGGCGGGTCTATACATTTAAAACACTGAGAGGGAGTTCCCCATCAGGTCCGCTCAGGCACAACCAATGAAGGACAGCGCTGGACATCGGGATCGCCGCGGGACACTGAATTTCACCGCTGGAATGTTTTTTTCTTTAAATAAAGGACTTTTTCAAGGTGTTTGTGTGCTTTTTTTAAACATTTTTTTACGCTTTCTTCGTGAAATGGTAGGGGTACAATGTACCCCTTACCAATTCACATAGGGGGGGGCCGGGATCTGGGGGTCCCCTTTGTTAAAGGGGTCTTCCAGATTCCGATAAGCCCCCCGCCCGCAGACCCCCACAACCACCAGGCAAGGGTTGTGGGGATGAGGCCCTTGTCCCCATCAACATGGGGACATCCTCCCCATGTTGAGGGCATGTGGCCTGGTACGGTTCAGGAGGGAGGGGGGCCGCTCTCTCGTCCCCCCCTTTCCCCCTGCGGCCGGCCAGGTTGCGTGCTCGGATAAGGGGTCTGGTATGGATTTTTAGGGGGACTCCACGCCATTTTTTTTAAATTTGGGGTGGAGTTCCCCTTAAAATCCATGCCAGATCTGAAGGGCCTGGAATGGATATTTGGGGGAACCCCACGTCAATTTTTTTTTTTAATTTGCGGCGGGGTTCCCCTTAATATCCATTCCAGACCTGAAGGGCCTGGTAATTGAATTCTGGGGAACCCCCATGCTTTTTTTTTTTTTTTTTTATCAATGACTTTTGAATGTATTGCCGGGAGCCGACAATTCATTAATAGCCGCGAGTGAGTTTTAAAAGACTTTTTTTCTTTCAAAAATGACATTTTTTGCAGGGACAGTTCTAAGCACGGGAAACATGCGCCACTTCACATGCATATCATACACACCCCCCAGGTACGAAATTTAAAGGAATATTTCACTTTTATTTTTTCATTTTAAGCATTATTAAAATCACTGCTCCCGAAAAAACGTCCGTTTTTAAAACTTTTTTTTGCATTGATACATGTCCCCTGGGGCAGGACCCGGGTCCCCAAACACTTTTTAGGACAATAACTTGCATATTAGCCTTTATAATTAACACTTTAGATTTCGAACGTTTGAGTCCATTGTATTTAATAGGGTTCTAAAGTTCACACGAACATTTTGTCTGTTCGCAGGTTCTGGTGCGAACCGAACAGGGGGGTGTTCGGCTCATCCCTGCAAGTCTCTACTTGTCTCCACCGATGATTGTTGGTGGAGATACAAAGGCCGGGCGGGGGGCGTCCTCTCCTTCCTAGTCACAGTGTGTTCCCTTTAGGGGTGGCTGGGGAGGGGATTAGGAGTCCCTCATATTTTCGGTTTATTTTTGTGGGAACTAGATTTTCTTAATGTAAGTTATTATTAGTTTATAAGATTACTTGATTATATACACGACCAAGATGAGGCTAGACATTAATACTTTTTGTTTAAATACTGTCAGTAATGGTTTTTAAGGTGATAATTTGTCCAAGTTTCTATGGTAATAATACCTGAGATTTATGTGAAGTCAATTGTAATCATCTTTAATATTTATGATTCTGTAATGACTTTTTGCTGATGAAAATAAAAAACCTAAGTGAAAAAAAATAAAAAATATATAACTGCCAAATACATATACTAATCAACCCCAATGTAAGATGAATAAGTACAAATAAATGATATAAACACATAAAATATAGTTAGATAACTGATATCATCACAGTGCTGAACAGTGATAGTGTCAGAGAACTCACCTTGCTGGACGTGTTGTGCATACTCCTGGGCGCGCTGGTTCACGTCCTGGACTGCGGGTGCGCGCGCCTGTGCGCGATGGTGCATGTGCGCGCGCGTGCGCCATTGCGTGCGCCGATGCGCCATTGCGTCTGCCGATGCGCGCCAAACAGTCCATTTAAACCCCTGGAATACTTCAGACCGGTGCTGTCTGATCTGCAGTTACCTGTGACCTTTTGCTCCTGATACCTGTCTGAACACTTGTCTCTTGATTACCCGGCCTGCCCATCGGATTACCCTTGTCTCCTGCCTGCACCTGACCTCGGCTAGTCTTGACCTTGAACCTGCCTGTTCCTCTGTACTTCGCTGCCTGCCTGTTGCCGATCCTGCCTGTGACCCGACCATCCCGCTCTGCTCCTGCTCAGCATCCTCTGCCTGTGTTCCTGTTTTCTGTTGCCTGTCCGGCCGGACACCTACTCCGCTGCACCTGGATCCAGAACCGCATCCCCTGCAACTACCCGCCAGGCTCTCATACCACTCCGCACTCCCGTGCCTCCTGTTCATACTATCAGGGACCGTGAGTCGGATATGTAAGGGAGACCTTCCTCTGCTCCATTGGGCTCACCAGTCTGGTACGTATAAGTCTGACAGTATCAGACAGCCTTGCCCGAGCAAGGAACCACTCCCATAGAGGAACTTTGTAGACACCTTG
The DNA here is from genome assembly GCA_029206835.1 of Rana muscosa. Classification (NCBI taxonomy): domain Eukaryota; kingdom Metazoa; phylum Chordata; class Amphibia; order Anura; family Ranidae; genus Rana; species Rana muscosa. The sequence continues at coordinate 14,129,719 of JARGYO010000198.1, read as the reverse complement.
CAGGTCTAACGCAAACTGTGAAGGATCTTCAACAAGGCTACACAAGATTGGAAGAACGGGTTCACGTCCTTTCTTCGCCCACCAGTCCACAAGGCACTGCCGCAGCTGCACCCTCTGTAGTGATGCTACCTCCCGAGCCCAGGGTACCCACGCCCGACAGGTTTTCGGGTGAACGCAGTCAATTTCGGACTTTTCACAATGCCTGCGAACTCTACTTCGCTCTGCAACCTCGCACCTTTACTTTGGAAGTAACTAAAGTAGGCTTCGTAATCTCCCTCCTGTCTGGTGAACCTCAAACCTGGGCCCACCGTCTCTTGGAGCAAAAAGCAGAATCCCTGAATCATCTAACCACATTTTGTGCCGCTATGTCTCAACTTTATGAGGACCCCCAGCGGACTGCCACTGCCGAGTCTGCACTATATGCTCTACAGCAAGGTCACCGAGCAGCGGAAGATTATGTGGCAGAGTTCAGACGGTGGAGTTCCGACACCAATTGGAACACCGCTGCCCTGCGTTATCAATTCCGGATGGGACTATCTGATGCACTTAAGGACGAACTGGCACGGGTCGGTACTCCTCCAACTTTGGATGGTCTCATTAATCTGTCTATCCAAATCGACCGACGCTTACGGGAGCGCCACTCCGAGAAGTCCATCAGCCAACTTCGACCCACCTGGATGCTTCCCAAGGTCCCCAGTTTTCCCAGCCAGGCCCCTTCGTCTCCAGCCGTCCTAGTCTCTGACGCTCCTGAGTCCAGGCAGCTGGGTCTACTTCGTCCTTCCCTCACCCCGGAAGAACGACAGCGCAGACGGATCCACAACCTTTGTATGTACTGCGGAGGACCAGGGCACTATTTGAGGTCTTGCCCTACCAAGATGCGTAAAATCCTCCCGACCTTCCTTGTGCACATCTGTTCTACCTAAACCAGCTTCTCACCTTGCTCTTCCCATCCTGTTGCAGCTACCAGGAAAAGATACTCCGATCCCAGTCTCCGTCATAATTGACTCTGGGGCATGCAGTTGCTTCATTGACCTATCATTTGCTGCCAACCTCCACATTCCTCTTCAGCCTAAGACCCGGGGACTTGCTGTGCACCTTGCCGATGGGTCCACCATTAAATCCGGCCCTGTTACACAGGAAACTGTTCCATTGCTGGCCACCATGGCCACCCATCATCAGGAATTTCTACGCCTTGATGCTATCTCCTCACCCCTGTTCCCTATCATCTTGGGGATGCCCTGGCTGCAAGCCCATAACCCCAATATTGATTGGGCCACGGGGGAGATCAAGTTCTTGTCCAGCTACTGCCAGCAGCACTGTTTGCAACAAACCTCAGTTAACTCCCAACAACTGCTCTGCCTTGATACTGACTCTGAGCTACGGCAGTCAGTCCCAGCGCCCTATCATGACTTTCTGGACGTGTCCAGCAAGAAGGGGGCAGAGACTCTTCCTCCTCATAGGCCTTATGACTGCCCTATAGAGTTATTACCAGGAACTGAAGTCCCGTTTGGAAGAATCTTCCCTTTGACTGAGCAGGAGCTGGGCACTCTGAAGGTCTATATCGACGAAAACCTAAAGAAGGGGTTTATTCGCCCCTCTACCTCTCCGGCCGGTGCTGGCATTTTTTTTGTCGAAAAAAAGGACCATTCATTACGACCCTGCATTGACTATCGGGAATTGAACAAAATTACAATTAAGAACCGTTACCCACTGCCTCTTGTGCCTGAACTTTTCCAAAGGTTGGGATCTGCAGTCATCTTTACTAAACTTGACCTCCGAGGAGCCTACAATTTAATCCGTATTCGAGAGGGGGACGAGTGGAAAACGGCTTTTCGTACCCGATTCGGGCACTTCGAGTACCTTGTTATGCCCTTCGGGCTGTGTAATGCACCGGCAACGTTCCAACATTTTGTCAACGACATCTTCCGTGACTATCTGGATTTGTACGTTATAGTTTACCTGGATGACATCCTGATCTTCTCTCCCTCAGTAAGTGACCACCACAGGCATGTCCGAAATGTTCTAACCCGGCTCAGGCAGCATGGACTTTATGCTAAACCAGAGAAATGCGCATTTGAACTGCAATGCATCCAGTTTTTGGGATTAATAATTTCTGTTGAGGGCATCAAAATGGATCCTCAGAAGGTTTCTGCCATCCTGGACTGGCCAGCTCCTACAGATAAAAAGGGGGTTCAGCGCTTTATCGGTTTTTTGAATTTTTACCGGAAGTTTATCAGGAACTTTTCTGCGATAATCGCTCCCCTTACCGAACTAACCAAGCAAGGAACCCGATTCTTCTGGTCGTCCAAAGCTCAAACCGCCTTTGAAAAGCTCAAGGAATTGTTCACCTCTGCCTCCATCTTGAAACACCCTGACCCTGCTTTACCGTTTGTCCTCGAAGTTGACGCTTCAGAAATCTCGGTAGGGGCTGTGCTATCCCAACGGCAAGGAGCCAAATCTCTCCTCTATCCAGTGGCCTTCTTCTCTCGTAAGCTCTCCACAGCGGAAAAGAATTATGACGTGGGAGATCGGGAGCTTCTGGCCATCAAGGCCGCATTAGAAGAGTGGCGTTATCTACTTGAGGGTGCTGCACATCCCATCTTGGTCTACACCGACCATAAAAACTTAGAGTATCTAAGAACGGCCAAGAGATTGAAACCACGGCAGGCAAGCTGGGCACTTTTTTTTTCAAGATTCCTGTTTCACATTACGTACAGACCTGGGTCAAAAAATACCAAGCCCGATGCTCTCTCCCGCATGTTTAACGATTCCGAGAAGTCTATATCTCCAGACACCATCCTCCCTTCGGGGAACTTTCTGTTGCTTCAAGGGGATCTCATTTCCCGAATTAAACAAGCCTCTGCCGGACTAACCTCGTTTCCTGACACCTGTGTAAGGGCACAAGATGGGCTGATATGGCATAAAGACAAGATTGTGGTCCCAGAGAACTTAAGGGTAGCAGTGCTAGAACTTTGCCACGACCATAAATTGGCTGGACACTTTGGTGCGCTGAAGACAGCTGAATTGATACAGCGCACGTTTTGGTGGCCTCAACTTATGAGCGACTGTAAAAGCTATGTGGAGTCATGTAATACCTGTTCCCGAAGCAAGAGTAGCCGGGCAAGAGCCTGGGGTCTATTAAAGCCTCTACCTGTCCCAGAAAGACCTTGGCAGATGATCTCGATGGATTTCATCGTCTAACTTCCCCTGGCTGAGGGGTTTTCTACTATTTTTGTTGTAGTGGACAGATTGTCCAAAATGGCCCACTTTCTGCCTATGAAAGGCACACCTTCGGCTATGGAAACGGCGAAGATCTTTATCAAAGAGATAGTGAGGTTGCACGGAGTTGCAGCCAGCATTGTGTCCGATCGAGGTGTTCAGTTCACCTCCAGGTTCTGGAAGGCTCTTTGTGGTTCTTTGGAGATCGAGTTGGCTTTTTCTTCTGCTTATCACCCCCAGTCAAACGGGCAAACGGAAAGGACCAACCAGACTTTAGAGCAGTACCTCCGTTGCTTCTCCTCTTTCTCACAGGATGACTGGGCCTCCTTACTGCCTATTGCAGAGTTTGCGTATAATAATTCTCTGCATTCTGCTATCAAGCAGACGCCATTTTTTGCTAACTACGGCTTCTACCCATCCTTCTTGCCCAGTACTATACCTGAATGTGCTATTCCTGCAGTTTCCAAAACAATGGACTTCTTCCTCACTAACAATAAACTTTTACAGGAAACCATGTCCAAGACTCAGGAATATAATAAAAAGATGTTCGACAGGAAGAAGCGAGGAGAGCTTATTCTGGAACCTGGCAACCAAGTATGGTTGTCTACAGTTAACCTAAAGATGACCTGCCCCTCCAGGAAACTGGGTCCCAGATTTATGGGGCCTTTTTCTGTTAAGAGAAAGATCAATGATGTGACCTATAAACTTGACTTACCTGACTCTCTGAAGGTCCACCCAGACTTCCATGTGACGCTGCTGAAGCCTGTTGTTCCTAACCCCTTTTCTGGCCGAAGTACCGGTCCACCAGAACCCATAATAGTCAACAATGAGGAAGAATTTGAGGTGGAGGCTATCTTGGATTGTAGGAGAAGATACAATCAGATGCAATATTTGATAAAATGGAAGGGCTATGGACCAGAGGATAATTCCTGGGAACCCGGAAGCAGCATACTTGCTGAAGAGCTTATGCAGGCCTTCAAAAGGTCCCATGCCACGAAAATTGCCCAAGTGGGCATCCGGAGGCTGCCCTTAAGGGGGGGCACTGTCAGAGAACTCACCTTGCTGGATGTGTTGTGCATACTCCTGTGCGCGCTGGTTCACGTCCTGGACTGCGGGTGCGCGCGCCTGTGCGCGATGGTGTGCCTGTGCGCGCTGGTGAATGTGCGCACGCCATTGCGTGCGCGATACGCGCCATTGCGTCCGCCGATGCGCGCCAAACAGTCCATTTAAATCCCTGGAATACTTCAGACCGGTGCTGTCTGATCTGCAGTTACCTGTGACCTTTTGCTCCTGATACCTGTCTGAACACTTGTCTCTTGATTACCCGGCCTGCCCATCGGATTACCCTTGTCTCCTGCCTGCACCTGACCTCGGCTAGTCTTGACCTTGAACCTGCCTGTTCCTCTGTACATCGCTGCCTGCCTGTTGCCGATCCTGCCTGTGACCCGACCATCCCGCTCTGCTCCTGCTCAGCATCCTCTGCCTGTGTTCCTGTTTTCTGTTGCCTGTTTGGCCGGACACCTACTCCTCTGCACCTGGATCCAGAACCGCATCCCCTGCAACTACCCGCCAGGCTCTCATACCACTCCGCACTCCCGTGCCTCCTGTTCATACTATCAGGGGCCGTGAGTCGGATACGTAAGGGAGACCTTCCTCTGCTCCATTGGGCTCACCAGTCTGGTACGTATAAGTCTGACAGATAGACCATTAAGTGTTGCATGTGACACATGACAATGGATTATCCACATGAAAATGAAAATCCAAAAAGGTGAAGTGAAGTGAAGCTAACTAGTCCAATAATAAGTCCATAGAAAATTATCCAATGTAGTCTTGAAGTGACACCTTCACCAAGTAGATAAAACACCCGAAGTGCTATGGATGGATGGCCGCTTACCCCAAGATGTTGACCCCCTTAACTAAAAGGTGGTCAAATGCGCTTTGCAAGATACCACTTGCCAAAACAGGAGATGTGATCCCGGATCAGTCTGACTCCCCAAGATGAACTCGGATTAGGATATGCAAATAAACGAACAGGCCAAGAATAGTGTAATCCCGTTTAATTATTTTAAAATGACATAAAAAAGAAAAGCCAAATGGCTGCTTACATTGCGTGGTGCCTTCGCCAGGCACTAAGGCTGGAAGGCATGTAGAGCCGAATGGATCCCTCCTTCCATATGGATGTCTGGCGTGCGTTCCACCTATTACAGCGGCTAGCCAGCAGGACCAGAAGTGAGATGGAAATGGGACCAAGTACCGCCTCGACATACGTTTCGTTTAACACGTCATCAGGAAGCGTACTGGGTCACTCAAAGGGCGGTCATTTAAATGCTTGTCAATCAAGCCAGAAAATGAAACCAATTGAGTCAGCCTCAGTGCCAGATCATAGGCGCCACCGCAAGACACAATAGTACAATATTAACATTTAAAAGAGGACCGAAATAGCACATTAAAAAAAGAGGGTGGCAAATCAATTACCTTTTTAAACCCTAAACATTATGAAATTACCGGGAAATGAAGCACATAAACTAATAATAGCTAAATATATAAAACTAAAAATTAATAATAATACACCATAGGGGACATACTATAAAATACAATGAAACCATTGCTGATAAATACTATTGGTATTTATTTGGACAAAACCAGGGGGAAATTTTAATCGTTGGTTAGAGCCAAGAATATTTTAGTTGAAGCCAAAATAGCTGATCTTAAAGAAAATATGGAACCCTTCATGGAAACCAAAGAATATATGGACAAATCCCAGAATCTTCAATCATATTTGTCTAAATATGATGGAGAAATTAAACAAAAAAAACTCAAAAAATACCAGAGGGATATAAAGGACTATGAGGAGAAAAAAGTTATCAAATGGCAGGAGGACTCTACTATAGGTCATCCCAAGGACCAGGCAGTTGAGGGTGTCATGGAGGTCCATAATGTGGTTACACAGATGGCCCGGAATTTTAAAAATAATCCACCTACTCCGGGAAAAAAATCTAAAACCCCCATTAGTTCTAAAGGGCAGGGACCCCAAGCTCCTAGGGGACCACCTCCCCCTCCCAAGTATTCAAACCAATATCCTCCACCTAACAATTATTATCAAGATCAGTATGCAGGAACTACTTACAATAGGTATGCACCACTTGATAATAGACCTATGGATTATGGATATTTATATCCTAATCAAGGTCCCAGTCAATATCAGCCTAGACCACCTAGAGGTAACTTTAGAGGGAACTATAGGGGCAGACCCAATTCGCACCAAAATAATTATCAACGGGGGGGGGGAATGGAGGGGATGGAAAGAACCCTACAAAATTCCACCTATTACCCCCCAATACCCCAAAGAACCTATCATAAAAGAGGTAGAAGAGGGGGAACCAGGAAGAAAAAGACCAAGGGACAGTTAACAACAGGAATTTTCAACTTAACAAATATAGAACTTTCTAAGGAGGAATTGGGAGTTTTATCTCAGGGTTTAAACTTTGCGCCAGATAAGAACATCAATAAATTCGAGTTATTCATAGATGTGGAAAAATATGTTAGAAAACTCAATATAAAAAAACATTTTGCTTCTCAGATATACAAAAAAAAATGGAGGAATATTTTGAAATAAATCAAACAGAGGAAGTTTCAGAAAAAATGATATGGGAAGCCCATAAGGCTGTGATCAGGGGGGTATTGATAGCACATGGCTCCCGAGTTAAAAAAAATAAAAGGAAGGAAATTGAAGATTTATTAGGAGAAATACAGGAGTGGGAGGTTAAACACAAAAAAGGCTGTGATCCAGAGGCTGACAAACGGCTGGAGATATTAAGGGGGAAGCTCACAGCTTGCCTGGATAGGAAGGTGAGGGACAAATACAGATTTTTAGCTTGCCGATTTTATGAGCATGGGAACAAATGTGGTAAATTGCTGGCAAGATTTTTTAAAAAACAGCAAGATTCGTCCCATGTTCATGAAATACGAGTAAACAATAAACAGATAATGGACACTAAGTCCATGGCAATGGAATTTAAACAATTTACACCAATTTATATAATATTCATTCACCATTATTAAAAGCAGAAAACGAGAAACGAGTAGAAGATATAAAGATATAAAAAATTATATAAAAAATTCAGAACTACCATCTCTTCCGCTGGAAACGGTTAATAAATTGGAGGAATAAATCACCATAGAGGAAATAAAAAAGTTATAGAGGAATTACCTAATGGGAAAAGCCCGGGCCCAGATGGTTTAACAAATGCATATTATAAGAAGTTCACAAATATTTTTATATTTTTATATTATATTTTTATATTTATATTTTAATAGCACCATTATGTGATTATTTCAATGAAATTAGAATTAATAACCCCCTCTGAAGCACTACTAGCACACGTGACAATTTTGCCAAAACCCGTGAAGGACCCACAATGTTGTGCAAATTATAGGCCTATTTCCCTCCTCAATACAGACATAAAACTACTATCTAAAATATTGGCCACGAGACTGCAAGACAAGGTAGTACAATTGGTCCACCAGGATCAGACGGGTTTTGTGATGGGTCGGGAGACTAAAGATAACACCATCCGGGCCCTTCACTTACTTCATTGGATGCAGAATGGACCCAATAAAGAAGCAAGAGTAGCCCTATCAATGGATGCCGAGAAAGCATTCGATAGGGTAAACTGGACATATATGATGGAGGTATTGAAGGGAATAGGACTGGGAGAACGGATGATAGGCTGGATAGCAGCATTATATGCAGGCCCGAAAGCCAGGGTTAAGGTGAATGGGACCTTGATGGGTAGCTTTAATATTAGCAATGGCACCCGACAGGGATGCCCTCTGTCACCAATACTGTTTGCCCTGACCCTGGAGCCATTTTTATGCAGAGTAAGGGCAAATAAAAGAATATCAGGGGTGAAAATAGGTCCTAAAGAATACAAAGTATCAGCATACGCTGATGATCTGTTATTTTTTCTGTCAAAACCAGAGGAATCAATATCTGTACTGATGCAGGAAGTAAAAAGATATGGGGAACTATCCAATTTCAAGATAAATGTAGAGAAATCGATGATCTTACCCAGCCATGTGCCATCACCTCTGATCAAGTCTTTACAGGAAACCTATCCCTTTATATGGAAGAAACATTCACTGTATTACTTGGGAATACATATAACAGCGGATAATAAATTAATGAATGAACTTAACTATGGGGCCCTGGTTGTAAAGATAATAGAGGCTCTACATAGATGGAGGGGACATACACTATCCTGGTTTGGTAGGATTAATACCTTAAAAATGAATGTACTACCTAGATTGATATACATGTTAAATACTGTACCCATGGCATTACCTCAAATATTTAAAAAAAAAATTTGCAGAGCATTTACGTCCTTTGTTTGGAAGGATGGGAATGCTAGAATAGCATATGACATCCTGCGTAGAAATAGAAGGGAGGGAGGAATGGGACTTCCAGATATAAATCTTTACTATAAAGCAATAACGCTAGTACGTATCATGAATTGGTGTCATGATGCTCAGAATAAAGCATGGGTTCTGATGGAAGGAAACATGGCTGGTAGGAAGTTAGCAGGAGCTCCATGGGTACCAGTTAAGTCTAGGGGACTGTCAAAATGGACATCACCACTGACATTAAACACACTTGCAGTGTGGGACAGAATAAATAAAAATGGCAAGTATGCACACAGGACATCACCACTGGCCCCTTTGGATGGGTATCCCTGGTTTCCTCCAGGGGAGGAAAGAGGAGCATTAGGCCCATGGGAATCGAATGGGAACACAATGTGCTCAAGGTATGCTCCAGGAGGTTATTTAATACCTCAATTAGAATTGATAGCAACACAAGGAGACATGGCAATGGCAGGATGGAGACACAATCAAATGAGCAATTTCTTTAAAAAACTAGAACCCCAGATTAGGACACGGGACTCGATGACGACATTTGAGGCTATGTGCGCGGGGAAGGTGGGAACCCGGCACATGTTGTCTCAGATGTACAAATTGGTCCTGAGTGAACAAAATACTACAACCCCATATTTTATCCAAGAATGGGAGAAAGAACTGGGTCACACATTCACAGTAACACAAAAAAATTAATTTATAGAAGCAACATATTCATCTACTATAAGTTCATCAATTCATGAGATGTCATATAAATTTATGACTAGATGGTATCGAACACCGACGCGATTAGCACAGATATATCCGACAGCAGATAGTCTCTGCTGGAGAGGATGTAAAGAGCAAGGCACTTTTCTGCATATCTGGTGGTCCTGCCCCAAGATAAGAGGCTTTTGGGATAAGGTAATGCCGTGGATTAAGAAGTTATCAAGTATACCTATAGAGTCCAAACCCCTGCATGTTCTGTTCCACGGAACCCCGGTTGCAATAAAATCATATAAATAAAAGTATAACACCGCATTTACTAAACGCAGCAAAGAAATTAATACCTAAGTATTGGAAGCAGACAACAGGTCCCACTCTGATAGAATGGAAAAGGGAAGTAGATGTAATAATGGAAGCAGAAAGATGGGTATCTAAGATAAGAAATCAACAGGAGGAATATAAGAAAATATGGATAGGATGGGAATTCCATGCCCCAGAAATAGAAAGAGGTTAAGAATATAGCAGTGGAAGAGATAAAAGGTGTAGACAGGATAATACCTTATGACCCCCCCCCCCCCACCAAAGGGAACACAATGTTACACATTTAGGATAAACTGCAACATTTTTTTTTCTTTGTTGTTTGTTTTTGGTTTTTTTATGTAATGGAGTTAAGTTTGTGATGAATGTGGGAGGGATAGCCTCCCCCCCCCCCCTGGTGTCTCCACCTCATCTGCCTGAACGCAGGAATTCCATCTCTTACGAGATGTTTTTTTTTTTTGGAAGGAGAAGGGAAGGAAGGGCCACTTTACATACTAAGCAAGTAGATAATATACACATAACATAGTGATTGGACTGATGGTCCGAACATATTGAGTAGACAATAGATAATAGATAATATACACACTAAATATGGGAGGGGTGTCTTTTTTTATTTATTTTTTTCTTAGGGGAAGGGAAGGGTCACTTGTACGCTAAATAACTAGATATGAATTCATTCAAATAAAATAGTATGGAGAGCACAGTAATTAGACTGAGCTGTAAGAGCACATGAAATCCACATAGAATAGATAGGGGGGGGTCCCCCCCCTCTCTTCCTTTTTTTTTTTTTTCTCCATGCGTCGGGCGGAGGGATGGGGATAGATGGTGGTGGGGAGGCATTTCCACCTTTGTAGGGTTTATGTGAGAATATGAATTGTAACATATGTTTGTTTATTATTTGTAAAGAAAATTTCTAATAAAATTTGAATTATAAAAAAAAAAAAAAAATATCAGCCTAGACCACCTAGAGGTAACTTTAGAGGGAACTATAGGGGCAGACCCAATTCGCACCAAAATAATTATCAACAGGGGGGGGAATGGAGGGGCTGGAAAGAACCCTACAAAATTCCACCTATTACCCCCCAATACCCCAAAGAACCTATCATAAAAGAGGTAGAAGAGGGGGAACCAGGAATAAAAAGACCAAGGGACAGTTAACAACAGGAATTTTCAACTTAACAAATATAGAACTTTCTAAGGAGGAATTGGGAGTTTTATCTCAGGGTTTAAACTTTGCGCCAGATAAGAACATCAATAAATTCGAGTTATTCATAGATGTGGAAAAATATGTTAGAAAACTCAATATAAAAAAAACATTTTGCTTCTCAGACCGCCATTGCTCCATCTGCAGTGGTAACTGAACAGTTTATGCATAGTGGTTTGAAAAACAATTCTGTTTTTAATCCCAAGAAAGGGACACACCACCATGTTGAGGTGTTTAAGAACATGGTCCAGGATGAAATTAAATCAGTAGAAGTTAAACAGGTCAACAGAAATCGTGCAATAATAGAGGGTATAAAACAGCTAGAAAAAAACAAAAATTTGGTGGTTCGTCCAGCAGATAAAGGGGGTGCAGTGGTGGTAGTAACTAAGGATGACTACTATGCAGAAATCCAACGGTTGTTGGGTGATGTTGATACCTACTGGGTACTTGCTTCTGATCCGATTGGGAAACTACGAACCCAATTGACGAATTGGGTTTCCAGAGGAGTGGACCAACATATTTTGAATCCAAAAGAGGCCCAATATTTGATTCCACGGGCTCCACGCGCCCCAGTGCTTTATACAGACCCAAAATTCACAAAACTAGAGTTAAACCACCCGGCCGACCCATTATAAGTGGGATAGGCTCCCTGTATTCCCGTGTTGGAGATTATATAGATATATACCTCCAACCATTGGTAGCACAGGGCAAGTCCTATTTGAAGGACAGTAGAGAGCTCATCAAGTCAATTTCTACTATATCAGTGACAGCTAATACAATCATGGTTACAGTTGACGTTGAGTCACTGTATACTAATATTAAACAAGATGATGCCTTAGTAGCTGTGGGATTGGCTTTGGCAGAGCAATCCAAGCTACCTAATGATCAAATCAATTTTTTTGTTGAAGGTCTAGAACAGGGATATGCAATTAGCGGACCTCCAGCTGTTGCAAAACTACAAGTTCCATCATGCCTTTGTCTCTGGGTGTCATGCTTGTGGCTGTCAGAGTCTTGCTATGCCTCATGGGAATTGTAGTTCTGCAACAGCTGGAGGTCCGCTAATTACCTATCCCTGGTCTAGAACAAGCCATGGGTAACAATTATTTTTGGGCACAGGACCAGTTTTTCAATCAAATAAAGGGGATAGCCATGGGGGCTCGTTATGCCCCCAGTGTAGCCAACCTGGTACTCAACAAATGGAAAAATTAAAGTATCTATCATGATATTAAGCCAGCCCTCTTGTATTATAAAATATATATTGATGATATTATCCTTTTGTGAGAGGGCACGCTTGAGGACATACACATTTTCATCAAATATCTTAATAACAACCAATATGGCCTTACATTTACAGCTGAATGGAGTACGGCTACAGTTAACTACCTAGATCGTACCCTAACTAAGAAAAACAACAAAATTAGCTTTAAGACTTTTTTTAAAAGCACTGATAGAAATGGCTTTGTGCCAACCACCAGTTGCCATCATCCCCAATGGCTGGAAGCCATACCCAAAGGCCAGTACATGAGGATTAGAAGGAATTGTGAGAGCCTGTCAGACTTCCATGAACAGGCCTCCATCCTCACAGAGAGGTTTATTGAAAAAGGCTACTCTTCTCAGGTACTTCAGAAAGCCCAGCATCAAGTAGCCATCATGGACAGAGAGACACTCCTAATTTCAAAGAAAAAAACACCTTTCCAGGGAGACCTAGCTTTTGTATCTGGCTTTCATAGGCAATATAAAACAATTGAACGCACCTTTTAGAAATTCTGGCCTATACTTCTTAAGGACAAAGATTTGGTCAATGTCCTTCCCTCAAAGCCCAAATTTATCTATAGACGAGCACCAGGGCTAAGAAATATGATAGCACCCAATGTCCCTGATCCTCCAGAGAAACCTCTGACCTTTCTGGATGGATCAGGTTTTCATTATTGCACAAGGTGCAAATCCTGTCGCACCACCACCCAACATGGTAAAAAAAAAATCACAAAATTTCGGTCTTCTGTTACTTAACAAGAATTTTCAGTTAAACCTTTGATTACGTGCTATTCCAAACATGTCACTTATGTCCTGGAATGTCCCTGTTCCCTTCAGTATGTGGGTTGTACCACACGGGAATTAAGGGTCAGAATTAATGAACATGTCACCAACATTTCCAAAGGATCCACGCTAGAGATTCTCGTCAGCTCATATTTTATGGAATTGACAGAGCTGTGTCCCATTGGAGAGGCACTGACCTCAAAAAAGCTATTTCCCAAAATGAAACCCAATGGCTGCATCGCCTCCAAACGATGCAGCCACAGGGACTTAACATAGACCTAGATTTAAATTGCTTTCTAACCAACGATTAAAATTTCCCCCTGGTTTTGTCCAAATAACTACCAATAGTATTTATCAGCAATGGTTTCATTGTATTTTATAGTATGTCCCCTATGGTGTATTATTATTAATTTTTAGTTTTATATATTTAGCTATTATTAGTTTATGTGCTTCATTTCCCGGTAATTTCATAATGTTTAGGGTTTAAAAGGTAATTGATTTGCCACCCTCCTTTTTAATGTGCTATTTCGGTCCTCTTTTAAATGTTAATATTGTACTATTGTGTCTTGCGGTGGCGTCTATGATCTGGCACTGAGGCTGACTCAATTGGTTTCATTTTCTGGCTGGATTGACAAGCATTTAAATGACCGCCCTTCTAGTGACCCAGTACGCTTCCTGATGACGTGTTAAACTAAACGTACGTCGAGGCGGTACTTGGTCACGTTTCCATCTCACTTCCGGTCCTGCTGGCTAGCCGCTGTAATAGGTGGAACGCACGCCAGACATCCATATGGACGGACGGATCCATTCGGCTCTACATGCCTTCCAGCCTCAGTCCCGGGCGAAGGCACCATGCAATGTAAGCAGCCATTTGGCTTTTCTTTTTTATGTCAACCTTAAAATAATTAAACGGGATTACACTAGTCTTGGTCTATTCGTTTATTTGCATATCCTAATCCGAGTTCATCTTGGGGAGTCAGACTGATCCGGGATCACATCTCCTGTTTTGGCAAGTGGTATCTTGCAAAGCGCATTTGACCACCTTTTAGTTAAGGGGGTCAACATCTTGGGGTAAGCGGCCATCCATCCATAGCACTTTGGGTGTTTTATCTACTTGGTGAAGGTGTCACTTCAAGACTACATTGGATAATTTTCTATGGACTTATTATTGGACTAGCTAGCTTCACTTCACTTCACCTTTTTGGATTTTCATTTTCATGTGGATAATCCATTGTCATGTGTCACATGCAACACTTAATGGTCTATCACTGTTCAGCACTGTGATGATATCAGTTATCTAACTATATTTTATGTGTTTTCATTTATTTGTACTTATTCATCTTACATTGGGGTTGATTAGTATATGTATTTGGCAGTTGTATATTTTATACAGCAACTTTTGAATCTACTATTTCTGATGCTTTTTTGGTTCGTTTGTTTGAACATTTTATCGAATTTTTAAATAAATTCCATATTTTGGATTTACACTATGTGGAGGATCTCTTCCGGTTTTTTATTTCCATGTTTGATGCTATCTACATTTGGAGATTTGGTTTCTATATGGTGACTTCTTCATATTTGGAGCGGGTGTCACGGCTGAAAAGCACTGCCCGTCGGGAGAGGACAACAGCCTTGGATTTCCATTTGTGAGTCCCTGAAAGTGGACACAAGCTCGATAGATCCACCGCCATATGGTGAGCTGGGTCTACAACGCTCGGTAAGAGTATTCATTTCTTTCCCCACAGATCCAACAGTGAAGGCACTCCCCGGTGTTGTATCCAGAACGTATATACTATTGTGTCCACTCTAAATAATTATTTGGGACAAGATCTCCACTAATCTATATATGTAATGTGTATTAGATGTGGTTGTTAGCTTTGGTGCCCATTGAAAGACATTTCAGATTCAAGCATTACTGAACTCTGTGGATTTTTATTTATATGTTTTTTTTCTCTAGTTGATTTATTATCAGAATTTTTCACTTTGAGTAATTTTTATCATTTATCTGTTGTTTCATAAAATGCAAGATTATTTAGAGAATACGTTTGTATTTAGTTTATGATTTTATGTTTATATTTACCATGAATGGATGACATTTTTTCATCATTGAAGTTCACACTCTCATGCCGCGTACACACGACCGTTTTTCATGTCATGAAAAAAAACGTCGTTTTTCTCGACATTATTTTTCGTGTTTCCTCTCAAGCCTGCCTTGGCTACACACTATCGTGAAAAAAAATGATCTAGCAAAGCGCGGTGACGTCCAACACGTACGACGGCACTATAAAGGGGAAGTTTCATTATGTTCGCGCCACCCTTTTGGCTGCTTTTGCTGATTTCGTGTTACCGCGTGTTAGTAAAAGTTTGGGAAGAGACGATTCGCGCTTTTCAGTCTTCGTGCTTTAAAGATCGTTTTCGGGAGTTCAGTTTGTGCTTGTGGGTTCGTATCTGTCTTTAAGTGCTTGTAGTCAGTTCGTATCTGTTTTTGCAGTGCGTTCTTGTCCGCTCGTTACTGTTTTTCAGCTCGTTCTTCAGAGGCCTTGCTGTTCTTCAGTGCGTTCTTTTAGTTCGTTCTGATTAGACGACCGTTTTGAAGCCATGTTGCGGGTACGTTCTTGTCGCCGAGATCGTGCTGTGCTTGCTTCTGGGCTTGTTGCTATGTCCCAGATCCGGTCCATGAACAGGGTGAGGAGGAGTTCTTGGACCAAGAATTGGTTGCTCCAGCAGGACCAATTATGTCATATGCCTCTGCTGCGGGAGATCCAGGAGAATAACCCTGATGACTTCAGGAATTTTCTTAGGATGTCTGACCCCGTTTTTCAGCAGCTCTTGGCTTTGGTGTCCCCCTATATCACCAGCCAGGACACCGTTATGCGGGAAGCCATTACTGCTGAGCAGAGGCTCATCGCCACGTTGCGATACCTTGCGACTGGGAGAAGCTTGCAGGACCTCAAGTTCTTGACAGGCATCTCCCCCCAGGCAAGGTATTTTAAAATGGCAGAAAAACAACAAACAATCCTGCGCACGAGATGACCATCGACCATTCAATAGTCTACAACGAAAGCACCGGCCTTGCTGCCCTTCGTGGATAGGGGTGTCCTAGTAGCAAATGAAGAAAAAGGAAAAAACAAGGGCGCACCAGCCTGGTGTGATATCGTTTAAGAAAATTTATTTAAAATGAAAGCAATGAAAAGGTACTCACAAAACTAGTACAAAAGTTCGCATTGTACAAACAGTGCCTTGGAAGCTGCAGCATGTGAACCCAAACCACACTTCGACCGATCAAGGAGACCGTGATGGGGCGCACTAATGGCTGACGCGTTTCGAAGTGTAAAACTTCTTTATCAAAGCCTGGCGTGGCTACACAGAAGGACCAGTCAGAACTGCGCAGCGCTTCTCGTGCATGTGCGGTAGGGAACCGGGCAGTGAAGCTGCAAGGCTTCTCTTCCTGGTTCCCTCACCGAGGATGGCGGAGGGGGCAGCAGAGTGACGAGCGATTGTTCGTCCTCTGCTGCGGACGTTGCTGGACTCCAGGACAGGTAAGTGTCCAATTCTAAAAACTCTGCAGCTGCTGTAGCTGGATCTGCTGGGTAATTTGGTATTATTTTGGCTGTGGAGCTCCGCTCTAAAATCCTCCTTCCAAATTAATGCTATACTGATGTTTTGCCCAGAGTGTTTTGTGCTAACATGCTTGCAATGTTTAGGTAGCAAAGTATATTAATTTTTATTTTTGGTTTGACTCCACAGTTACCATCGACGCCACAGGAATGGCAGAATGTGGCATCTGAGTTTTCTCAGCGGTGGAACTTTCCCAACTGTGGAGGAGCCATTGATGGCAAGCACGTCCGCATCGTGCCACCACCCCAATCGGGATCCTTTTTTTATAATTATAAAGGGTTCCACAGTATTGTGCTGATGGCGGTGGTGTCTGCCAACTATGAATTTCTCTATCTTGATGTTGGGAAAAATGGGCGGATGTCTGACGGTGGTGTTTTTGCCCAGACCGAGTTTGCCGACCGGCTTCTTTCAGAGGACCTGGCATTGCCACCTGCTGAAGAAAATGAACATGGCCTCCCCTTTGTTTTCCTGGCAGATGAGGCGTTTGCGCTTGGACCCCATTTGATGAGGCCTCTTCCACAAAGGACCCTCACCCCTGAGAGGAGGGTCTTTAATTATAGGCTGGCCAGAGCGAGAAGGGGGGTCGAAAATGCCTTTGGCATCATGGCCAGTCGTTTCCGCATTTTTCAGACTGCTCTCAACATGGCGGAGTACAAATGGAACCATTTAATCATGTGCTGTTGCATACTCCACAATTATTTAAAAAAAAAATCAAACAATTATCTCTCTTCAGTTGCCCTTCAGGGCACACAGTTCTTGGATGGACCATTGCCAGCCCAGGTAGCTGGCCCTACAGGCTTGGCCCCCCAAAGCGGCCGTGATGTGCGGCAACGCTATGTGGATTATTTTATGGGTAGGGGGGCCATTGCAATGCCTGATCATTTTTAAAATAATTTTTGGAATAATAAAAAAAATTATAATGAAAACATCTTGTTTGCTTTTATTTTGTTGGATTTGTTATTTCTCCTAGGTCAGTGATGGTGAACCTTGGCACTCCAGATGTTTTGCAACTACATTTCCCATGATGCTCAACTCCACTGCAGAGTGCCTTAGCAACATGGGAAATGTAGTTCCAAACCATCTGGGGTGCCAAGGTTCACCATCACTGTCCTAGGTTATACTAGTGCAGTTGTAGTGCCATGTGTTTTTGTAACAAGTAAATTACCATCATTTAGAGTGTAAACACACACATTTTTTATGGGGGGGGGGGGGGGTGCAACATTGATATAAGAAGCCACACATTGTTTAGTTTAAAATATTTTTTATAGGAGCATAAAATTTGTCTTATTTGTATAAAGATTAAAACTTTTTTTTTTTGGTTTTTAAAGATCATTTTTTGGATAAAACTCTTGACAAAAATGTACAACATGTACAATATTAATTTTCAAAATTAAAAGATTCCCCCAAAAAAGTGCAAATCTACAATTACAAAAAAAAAAGAAGAAAACAGAATTTGAAAACATATAAAAAATTTAAACCCTCCCAAGAACATGTTCTATTTTTATTATTCTTTGCTCCATCTGTGTTTTGCCTCATCTGGAACAAGTTCGCTTTCATTGTTTCCAGCTCACGAGAGCAGACCCTCAGTTCTTTCAGCAACATCTGGGCAGTGTGTCGGGTGAAGGTTGCTGGGGCCGCAGGCATTAAAGTACCTTAAATTAGAAAAATAAAAACGTCTTACTAAATATACAGGCCTACATCTATTACCTGAGGCTGTGGTGTATGACACTGACCTGTTGAGTTGTCATTTCCCTCTTCAGCCACATCCTGCGGTTGTGGGTCTTGGGTTGGTGGTGCAGTGTTTGCAGCCTCCTGTCTCTTAGCTCTTTGAAGCCCTAGGACAGGGATATGCAATTAGCTCACCTCCAGCTGTTGCAAAACTACAAGTCCCATCATGCCTCTGCTCTGGGTATCATGCTTGTGGCTGTCAGTGTCTTGCTATGCCTCATGGGACTTGTAGTTCTGCAACAGCTGGAGGTCCGCTAATTGCATATCCCTGCCCTAGGAGATAGAACCCAAAGGTAGACTTGTGTAACTAAATATATTTAGGCCTGAAAGAGGAATATTAATCAATCATTCTTTGGAAGTGTGTTACAATTGTATTTTTTGAAATTATTTAGAGGATGAACACATGATTGTATCCATTTCCCAAGCTGGTAGATTAATCTATTTTGGTCATGTTTCACACATGGAAACACACCAAGTATCCACTGGATCACCTGTGTGTGACACCATCAAAAGGTTGTTCTTGTGGCCCACACTTGTGCTAATGAGTCCAGGTGTGTAAGCAGCTGCTGAGCATACTCTCGTAACCATACACTGAATCCAGTTACATTAGTTAAATATAGTTACCAACACCTACACAACCATGTTTATAATTAATTATCACATAAACAGTTCAAGATGTCCTGTTTCATGTTCTTCGTCCCAAGAATCATCAGTCGTAGAAATCCTCGTTCAAACGTTCACTAAATGACGAACTTTTGGTCCGATTCAGTGTTAACTACATTTGATCATTCCTAATAATAGGCATGTTCAAATTTAGTTAGCACTGTCTTCCCCAAAAACATCGTTTTGGTGGTATTGAACGAGGATTTCGAAGTTTGATTCTTGTGCCCAAGAACATGAAACAGGACATCTTGAACAGTAAAAGATGTCCTGTTTCATGTTCTTGGGCACACGAATCGATCGTAGAAATCCTCGTTCAAACATTCACTAAATGCCGATCTTTTGGTCCGATTCAGTGTTAACTACATTTGATCATTCCTAATCAGGGATGAGCCGAACACCCCCCTGTTCGGTTCGCACCAGAACCTGCGAACAGACAAAATGTTTGTGTAAACTTTAGAACCCTATTAAATACAATGGACTCGAACGTTCGAAATCTAAAGTGTTAATTATAAAGGCTAATATGCAAGTTATTGTCCTAAAAAGTGTTTGGGGACCGGGGTCCTGCCCCAGGGGACATGTATCAATGCAAAAAGAAGTTTTAAAAACGTCCGTTTTTTCGGGAGCAGTGATTTTAATAATGCTTAAAATGAAAAAATAAAAGTGAAATATTCCTTTAAATTTCGTACCTGGGGGGTGTGTATGATATGCATGTGAAGTGGCGCATGTTTCCCGTGCTTAGAACTGTCCCTGCAAAAAATGTCATTTTTGAAAGAAAAAAATGCATTTAAAACTGACTCGCGACTATTAATGAATTGTCGGCAATAAAAAAAAGTCATTGATAAAAAAAAAAAAAAAAAAGCGTGGGGGTTCCCCAGAATTCAATTACCAGGCCCTTCAGGTCTGGAATGGATATTAAGGGGAACCCTGCCGCAAATTAAAAAAAAATTGACATGGGGTTCCCCCAAATATCCATTCCAGGCCCTTCAGATCTGGCATGGATTTTAAGGGGAACTCCACCCCAAATTTTTAAAAAAATGGCTTGGAGTCCCCCTAAAAATCCATACCAGACCCCTTATCCGAGCACGCAACCTGGCCGGCTGCAGGGGAAAAGGGGGGGACGAGAGAGCACCCCCCCCTCCCTCCTGAACCATACCAGGCCACATGCCCTCAACATGGGGAGGATATCCCCATGTTGATGGGGACAAGGGCCTCATCCCCACAACCCTTGCCCGGTGGTTGTGGGGGTCTGCGGGCGGGGGGCTTATCGGAATCTGGAAGACCCCTTTAACAAAGGGGACCCCCAGATCCCGGCCCCCCCCTATGTGAATTGGTAAGGGGTACATTGTACCCCTACCATTTCACGAAGAAAGCGTAAAAAAATGTTTAAAAAAAACACACAAACACCTTGAAAAAGTCCTTTATTAAAAAAAAAAAAAAACATTCCAGCGGTGAAATCCAGTGTCCCGCGGCGATCCCGATGTCCAGCGCTGTCCTTCATTGGTTGTGCCTGAGCGGACCTGATGGGGAACTCCCTCTCAGTATTTTAAATGTATAGACCCGCCCCTTCTAAAGTTCCCCATCAGGTCCGCTCAGCGGACCAGATGCGGAACATGAGAAGGGGCGGGTCTATACATGTATTACCAAAGTGAGAGCAGTTCCCCATCAGGTCCGCCCCCTCGGTATGTCGGACCCGCCTACGTCATTGGCTTGAGCGGGGAACTTCCTTCACTATGTAAATTTAAATTACACAGTGAAGGAAGTTCCCCGCTCAAGCCAATGACGTAGGCGGGCCCGACATACCGAGGGGGCGGACCTGATGGGGAACTGCTCTCACCTTGGTAATACATGTATAGACCCGCCCCTTCTCATGTTCCGCATCTGGTCGTCTGCAGATTTTCGGGGCAACATTGACTTCAATGGGGTTTGGGTTCGGGGTCAAGTTCGGGTCAAGTCACGTCACGAACTCTAGCTTTTTACCATGTTTACAAAAAAGAGTTCAACACAAACATCCAGGTGTCCACTCAACTCTATGATGACTGATCAATTGCTACGTTAGTGGCCTATATATGGTGAGAAAGATTTGGAGTAGTCTTGACTGACATTCGATTTTTGGTGTGTTTTTTGACTTGTAGCAAAAATGCAGGTATTTAAGGACCCAGATTTCATGTTGGAATTCCTGCAAAGATGGAAGAATCCTGTTTTATGGGAGACCAAAAACAAACAAAAAAAAAATAAAGAAGCCAGGAAGAGAGCACTGGAGACCTTGCTGGAATTTGTGCAAACTCAGATCCCCACAGCAACACTACAGGATGTGAAGATGAAAATTGGGACCATTAGGGGCACATACCGGACTCAACGAAACAAAGTCCGAACATCTATGTGGTCAGGAGCAGCTGCAGAGGACAGATATATTCCAAATCTCTGGTACTACCAGCATCTCAGTTTCCTCGATGACCACCTGGAATCCAGGGAATCCCTTTCCACCCTTCCACCCAGAACGAGCTCCAGCCTTCCCTGCAGCCAACCCTCCAGCCTTCCTTGCAGCCAACCCTCCAGCCTTCCTTGCAGCCAACCCTCCAGCCTTCCCTCCAGCATTCCCTGCAGCCAACCCTCCAGCCTTCCCTCCAGCCAAGTTGAGGTCTCTTTGGAGGAACAAGCTCAACTCCTGGAGGAGCCGGATTTGAATATTTGGAGCCAGGTATAATATTTAGCAAAATATTTCTAGTAATAAAAGTCTAATGTTGTCAAAGTTGAAAAAATTGTGTGAAAAATGTTACCAGTTAAACCAAAGTGTCTGACATATCAATAGACAGCAGTGGGCAAAAATTATGGGGACAAGAATGAAAAATGCTGGTGTCAGAATGATTAACTTTAATATTTATTAGCATTCAATTAGCAAATGTCATGAGGTGACAAATGTGTGTGAAAGATGAAGGCTAAAATAACTATATGTAACTTTTTTTAACAGGATGAGGAGGCAGGCGTCAGTGTGACACACAAGGAGGCAGGTGCCAGTGGAACCCAGGTGGAGGCAGGCCCCAGTGTGACCCACGAGGAGGCAGGTGCCAGTGGAACCCAGGAGGAGGCAGGCCCCAGTGTGACCCACGAGGAGGCAGGTGCCAGTGGAAGCCAGGAGGAGGCAGGCCCCTGTGGGACACAGAAGGAGGCAGGCCCCAGTGGGACACAGCGCAACACCAGGCCCCAGATACCTCCGCTGCGGATTCCACCAAAAAGGGCAAGGAGGCTTCTTCAAATGGAGGAGGAGACCCAGACCCTAATTAGGGAGGCTACTGCAGCCCTCAGAGAGCCCCCCACCGCTGCAGAGGGATTTGCTGCCCTTATTGGGCACAAACTGCCCGAAATGGAAATGGCCCAGCGTCTAAAAAGCGAGACCCTGATATTGAAGGTTGTAAATATGGGCATGTTGGGGAAACTGAATGATTTTACGGATGTTTCTTATGTCCTTGCTCCAGTTCCTGCCCCACTCCCTGCTCCTGCCCCACTCCCTGCTCCTGCCCCACTCCATGCTCCTGTCCCAGTCCCTGCTCCTGTCCCAGTCCCTGCTCCTGTCCCTGCTCCTGCTTCAGTCCCTCCTCCACGGACACAGCCTCCAAGGAAGGCTGCAGGGAAGGCAAAAAAGAAAAGCAGCAAATGAGCCCAGGATATGTCCCTCAGATGGTCCCAATTTTCGTCTTCTCATCCTTTGGTGTTTGCTGTGGTGATCTGGGTCTGCACTAATTTCAGCAGGGTCTCCAGTGCTGTCTTCCTGGCTTCTTTAGATTTACTTTACATCTGGTTTTGTTTTGGCTTACCCTTTAATTTGTTTTTAGGCCAGAATAAATGGAATTTTTGTTTGATGTTACAAAATGAACATGTGTTTTTATTCTAAATAGACAGTTTGGTAGTGAGTAGGCAGGGACAGTGGATAAAAAATTGGGAAATTAACAAGGGACACTAACCTCCTTGAGGGTAAATTAGAATAAATAATAATGTCGTTGTGGTAACTTGACACACTCAAAAATATCAAATAATATGGAAAAACAGTCTAAAATATTATTTAAAAAAATCCAAAAAAATCCATCTTCAAAACAAGATGGAAACTCTAAAATAGGGTTGTCCTGATACCACTTTTTTAAGACCGAGTACAAGTACCGATACTTTTTTTCAAGTACTCGCTGATACCGATTACCGATACTTTTTTTTAATGTCAGGTGACAGTTTTCAAGCACAATACAGATTAGGTGGCACTGATATGCAGCACTGATAGGTGGCACAGATTAAGCAGCACTGATGAGCACTGATATGATTAGGTGGCACGGATATGCAGCACTGATGAGTACTGACAGGTGGCGGGCACTGATGACTGGCACTGACAGGTGGCACTGATAGCTGGCACTGACAGGTGGCACTGATGGCTGGCACCAACAGATGGCTGGCACTGACAGGGGGCTGGCACTGACAGGGGGCTGGCACTAATAGATGGCAGGTGGCTGGCACTGATAGCATTGACAGGTGGTAGTGATAGATGGTACTGACAGGTGGCTGGCACTAATAGGTGACACTGAGTAAGCAGCACTAATGAGAACTGACAGATAGCGGGCACTGACAGGTAGTGGGCACTTATAGGCACGAGAGGATTTATTTTTCTATGCTGCCTCTGCGACGCCCATCTTAGTACACCATGCACTCGGCCTCAATAAAGCAGCAGCGGACATCTTGTTACACCCAGCTCGAACTACATGGGCTGGGTGTAACAAGATGTCCGCTGCTGCTTTATTGAGGCCGAATGCAGGGTGTACCAAGATGGGCGTCGCATTTTTCAAGCACTGACAGTGTAACACGGAGCGTCACTTCCTTTAATGTGACGGCTCCGGTCGACGATGGATCATGATGCGGCTGCAAGCTTACCCGCCTGAGGACTCTCCGCTCCACTCTGCTCTCCGCTCCGCCCCTCCCGCCCTCCGCTTGCCGACTCCGCCCGCCGACTCTGCCCGCTGACTTCTCCTCTCCACTCTGCTCTCCGCTCCGCCCTCCGCTTGCCGACTCCGCCCGCTGACTTCTCCTCTCCACTCTGCTCTCCGCTCCGCCCTCCGCTTGCCGACTCCGCCCGCCGACTCCGCCCGCTGACTTCTCCTCTCCACTCTGCTCTCCGCTCCGCCCTCCGCTTGCCGACTCCGCCCGCTGACTTCTCCCATCCCAGGTATCGGCAAAGGCATCGGGAGAATTTGCGCGAGTACAAGTACTCACGCAAATGCTCGGTATCGGTCCCGATACCGATACTAGTATCGGTATCAGGACAACCCTACTCTAAAATATTGGGTATTTAGGGAGATCTGGCTTACAATAAATATAGATTAATCATGAGAAAACAATAAATACTAAAGACCAAACTTTTTCCTAACTCTGAGAATATCAGCAGCAAGAGAATTGGATTATTGCAGCATTAGAACGAAGAAAAGAATGCGCTGCATTAAACGATGCAATAATTTCCTGCATGACGAATGTGCCATCTCCATTCTGAACGGTAGTTTTACCAGAACGAGCGCTCCCTTCTCATCACTTGCTTCTGATCATGCGCGCTTTTTTCACGTCGTTAAAGCCTACACACGACCATTTTTCATGGCGAGAAAAACGATGACGTGCAAAACGGCGAGAAAAATTAGAGCATGTTCTAATTTTTCTCGTCGTTTTTAATGCCGTTTTTCTCATCATGTTGAGGGCATGTGGCCTGGTACGGTTCAGGAGGGAGGGGGGGCGCTCTCTCGTCCCCCCCTTTCCCCCTGCGGCCGGCCAGGTTGCGTGCTCGGATAAGGGGTCTGGTATGGATTTTTAGGCGGACTCCACGCCATTTTTTTAAAAATTTGGGGTGGAGTTCCCCTTAAAATCCATGCCAGATCTGAAGGGCCTGGAATGGATATTTGGGGGAACCCCACGTCAATTTTTTTTTAAATTTGCGGCGGGGTTCCCCTTAATATCCATTCCAGACCTGAAGGGCCTGGTAATTGAATTCTGGGGAACCCCCACGCTTTTTTTTTTTTTTTATCAATGACTTTTGTATGTATTGCTGGGAGCCGACAATTCATTAATAGCCGCAAGTGAATTTTAAATGACTTTTTTTCTTTCAAAAATGACATTTTTTGCAGGGACAGTTCTAAGCACGGGAAACATGCGCCACTTCACATGCATATCATACACACCCCCCAGGTACGAAATTTAAAGGAATATTTCACTTTTATTTTTTCATTTTAAGCATTATTAAAATCACTGCTCCCGAAAAAACGTCCGTTTTTAAAACTTATTTTTGCATTGATACATGTCCCCTGGGGCAGGACCCGGGTCCCCAAACACTTTTTAGGACAATAACTTGCATATAAGCCTTTATAATTAGCACTTTAGATTTCTCCCATAGATTTTTCGAATTTGCCGCGAACACCCCAATTTGTTCGCTGTTCGGCGAACGGGCGAACAGGCAATGTTCGAGTCGAACATGAGTTCGACTTGAACTCGAAGCTCATCCCTAATCATCAATATTGTAGAAAATAAACTATTCCATAGTTTATTTTCTACAATATTTTTCTTGTCATTGTAGTATCATACGTAACATCCCACTGAGGTAAGATACTGTAATACTGTAGGCCTATCACACACACACACACACACACACTAAGTGAATACGTAAATAAACATATTTGTTGCTCTATGCACAGTGTCCTGTTCTATACATTATATAATTCCATCATTGACTGACTACATACCTGTACCTGTTTTCCCTGCAAAAGGTTTGGATGATAGAGTAGACTGTAGAGTGAGACACATTAGGCTGCACTCGGCGACCTGCCTCCGCCATTGTGACGCCATGGTTGATGACATGGTCTATAATTGCGGCCGGAATTTCATCAGGGACAGCATGGTGTCTTCGTGCTCCTTGGCCTCTTCCCCCTATTCCACCACCACGCACCCTTACTCCTCCTCCTCTTCTTCCTCTTCCTTGAGCAGGCAGTTGCCCTTGTTCATTTACTTGGCCAGGTGCCTCCATGTTCATAAATTGTACTTGTCCTGCATGGTCAAGCTCTATATATACATGTCTGGCAGCATTCACGATCATGGACAGCACCTGTCAGGTAACTAAACATACTGTTTTCTGGCATACCAGGAGTTAGATTCACTTATTGATATATCTGGGAGATTTGTATTTCTTTATTGCAAACTGTTTACCGTTACTATGATTCTGGCGTTTGTATATGTGCCTCCACCTTTCTCTAGAGAGGTGCTGCAGTTGCTGCTGTCTTACCTGGCAAACAAGCCTGATGTCCCACTACTGCTGCTAGGGGACTTTAATTGCTACCTAGACCACAAATTGGATAGACACCCCCCGGTGATGCCCCCTAAGGGCAACCGGGGTATGGCTCTTGGACGCCTGATGGAAGAGGTGGGGTGGGTTGACATCTGGCGGGTCTGGAATCCCAAGTGTAAACAATTCTCCTGCTTCTCCAAGACGCATGGTTCCCTCTCCCGTATAGACCTTTGTCTGGGCACTCCCAACATGGTTAGTTGCACCTCTAAGGTGGAATATTTCCCAAGGGGGGTCTCAGACCACTCTCCGCTAGTACTTTGGCTGGTTACTCAACCGTCTAGCTCCCTACCCAGGGCCCCGTGGAAACTGAATGCCTATTGGCTCAAACTGTTTACATCCCCAGAACGTATAGAAACCAAGATTGAAGTCTCTCTGGGCGCACCATCGCCATCAACCCCTGCTTTTTTTCCATCATGTGCAATTTTAAATACTCAGCGGACACCCTCCACAGGCTAAGGAATACCGCCTCAACACTACCAACCTCCACTCAAAAAATACTTCGAAAAGAACAACTGCTAAGGATCAATCGACAATCGACCACCAAAAACACGAAGGGACCATTTCCACTACAACACATATCATGCGCCCTGATCAACACGAGATCTGCAGTCAAGCACAGACAGGAAATCCACGACTTCATCACCCAAAACAACATAGATTGCCTCTTTATCACGGAAAGCTGGCTAACACCTGACTGTAACACCATCCTAACAGAACTGGTGCCTGAGAACTACTCCATCCTAACCGAGCATAGAAGAGGACAAAGAGGAGGAGGCCTAGCAGTGATCTTCAAATCTCACCTCTCTTTCACCAAACCAACTCTACAGAACTCACTACCTTTTATGGAGACACTCACGCTGCATCTTCAAACAACACCTCAAGAAACCATTCACATACTGCTATGCTACAGACCACCAGGACCAAAGACAAATCTCCTCACACCCTTCACCGAATTAATTTCGACATACACCTTGAAAACCAAAAACTTTCTATTACTTGGGGACTTCAACCTCTGGGCTAACTCCACTCAGGACCCCATCGCCACCTCCTGCATCA
Organism: Rana muscosa; assembly: GCA_029206835.1. Taxonomy (NCBI): domain Eukaryota; kingdom Metazoa; phylum Chordata; class Amphibia; order Anura; family Ranidae; genus Rana; species Rana muscosa. The sequence continues at coordinate 14,102,405 of JARGYO010000198.1, read as the reverse complement.
ATCAACTGGAAGAACTAGGACTCCAGCAACTGATAAATGCCCCTACGCATGGATCGGGTCACATTCTTGACCTCATCTTCAAACAAAATATGGATGTCCACACAATGGATAACATACCGTTACCATGGTCAGACCACCACGCTATCAAATTTGAAATCACCACCAACACCATCCCCCAAAAACCGAAACACTCAATAACCACACACTGGACAAGATCTCAGAAGAAACTACACTCTGAACTCTTCAAAACTACGCTATCAAAAAAAATAGGAACGCCAAATCACAACCACTCAACGGAACAAACACTCAACTCCTTAAACAAAGCATTACTACAAACAGCGGACACAGTCGCTCCGAGACGCAGAGCACTCATCCGCAGAAATAAGTCAGGATGGTTTAATGACACTCTGACGCTACTGAAGCAAGAACGTAGAAGAGCTGAAGGAGCCTGGAGAAGAAACCCAACAAAGGAAAACCACTCTAACTATAAAGCACTCACAAATAAATACCACAAAGCGATCTTCAAAGCAAAAAAAGAACATTTCTCTAACACCATCTCAAAGCCCTAAACCGACCTCGCGAACTCTTCAAACTAGTCGCTCAAACTATGAACCCCACCTGTTTGGACCCCCCAACAAACGAAACTCAAGAATTCTGCAATGAACTATCAGATTTTTTCATCGACAAAATCGAAAACATTAGAGAAATGATACAAAAGAAAAAAACACCCAACCTCACTCAGGCTAAACAAGAAGAGGAAATGAATATACAATTGATTCCATTTTCGCTGGTCCCGATCACCATTGACATCACCAAAAACATCATCAGAAGTCTCAGAGACAGCACATCACCGAATGACATAATTTCTACAAAACTCCTGAAAGAATGTACCGACATTCTGGCACCCTCCATAACACATCTCGTAAATCAATCGTTCAAAGAAGGCATTGTTCCGATCTCCCTCAAGCAAGGCATAGTCAAACCCCTCCTAAAGAAACCCAACCTCGACCCTAAAGACCCAAACTATCGCAGACCGGTAACAAGCCTCAACACCATCTCAAAGATCATGGAGAAAGCAGTAGTACAACAACTACAACTCCATTTGGACACCCACAAACTCTTAGACCCACTACAATCAGGCTTCCGCCCAGGCCATGGCACAGAAACGGCACTTCTCAAAATATGGGACGACGCCCTCGAAGCTGCAGATGATGGAGAATCATGTCTTCTGGTGCTGCTGGATCTCAGTGCAGCGTTCAACACAGTAGACCACAAAACTCTACTCATCCGCCTTAAAGAAGTAGCAGGAGTCGCAGACCCTGACCTTCACTGGTTCGCATCCTTCTTAGAAAATCGCTTCCAGACAGTGAAACTAGGAGCCTTCACCTCTGAAACTCGCGCAATTTCTTGCGGAGTCCCTCAAGGATCACCCCTTTCACCCGTGCTCTTCAACATCTACCTCCGCCCCCTCCTTAAAATCATCAGCAAACAGGATCTGCACTACCATTCATATGCTGACGACACCCAACTCTACTTTCGTATCACCGGGAAAAAAGACCAATATCGCGGACTGGAAGAGTGCCTCACATTGATCGATGATTGGATGACTGAGAGTTCCCTCAAACTCAATGGATCCAAAACAGAACTACTTCTTCTCCACGCAAACCAAAAAACAAAGACGTCTTGGACACCACCCACCATTCTTGGACAGACCATTACCCCGAGCACAAAAGTCAAAAGTCTCGGAGTCATCTTTGACTCAGAGATGTCGATGGATGCACAAATAGGATCAGTAGTCAGCAGATCACACCATCTCCTCCGTCTGTTACGGAGACTCATCCCCTTCATCCCGGAAGACGACACAGCAGTAGTAGTTGGTACAATTATCAACTCCCGACTCGACTATGCAAACTCCCTCTACATAGGACTACCTAAATATCAGATCTCGCGCCTACAAGTCGTCCAGAACATGGCAGCTAGACTGGTAACAGGGAAAAAACCTTGGGAATCGATCACCCCTTCACTGAGGACCCTGCATTGGCTAACCGTAAAGGATCGGGTCACATTCAAGACCCTCTGCCTCACCCACAAGTGCACACAAGGAAACGCACCGCAATATTTATGCGAGAAAATTAAACACTACTCCCCCAAACGCATTCTCCGGTCAACCAATCAAAACCTCCTCCACATCCCCAAATCCCGTTACAAATGGAAAGGAGATCGAAGATTTGCAGTCCAAGGACCGCGGCTATGGAACGCTCTACCCACTGATATCCGCATGGAAGAAAACCATCGAGCTTTCAGGAAAAAATTTAAGACCCATCTCTTCTAATGGAACAGGACGTCACTGGATGCAAGCGCCTTGAGGCGATTCAGTTCGCATTTGTAGCGCTATACAAGTAATCAATCAATCAATCAATCACGAGCATTACCTAGACCCACTGCTAAAATGGGAGACTTTGAAAGCCTATCTTAGAGGAGTATTTATCGAGGAAATACACATTGTCAGGAACAACTCCTCTGCCTTGGTGGAGTGGGTGGGAGACCAGGTGAGACAGCTGGAACTTGCTTATGTGACTAGCCCCACTGACTCGGCCAGGGAGGCTTGGATGTCGGCCCAGGACTCTCTGGACCGTCTGCGATCCTCAAAGGCAGAGCGGAAGACATTCTTTACAAAACTTGCATTTTATGAGGAAGGGGAACAAACTGGGCGATTACTAGCCAAGATAGCATGGTCTCAAACACAGTCCCCGGCCATCGGTGCTATACGCGCCTCTACAGGTATAGTGGTTAACGCCCCTGAAGCCATTGTATCCGAGCTGGCATCCTTCTATGAGGGCCTTTATGGATCGAAGGATGCCTACTCGGATGAGGACCTTGAAACATACATGGCTAGTATTGATCTGCCTGCTCTTTCCACATCTGCCAGAGAACACTTAGATGCACCAATTACTCTGGGCGAGCTGCAACTGGTGGCAATCTCTTTTCCTACATGTAAAGCCACAGGAGAGGATGGCCTGCCCATGGAAGTGTACACTCAATTTGGGGAGCACCTGTTACCTGAACTATTGAAGGTCTTTAACGCCGCACTAGAGGGTGGTCAGCTGCCTGGCTCCATGGCCAGGGCCAATATCATTTTACTGTTGAAGCCGGGGAAGGATCCAGTTGACCCTGGCTCCTATAGGCCTATATCGTTGCTGCAGAGTGATGTAAAAATCCTGGCAAAGGTCTTAGTGCGCAGGGTCAACGGGATAATCATGTCTATTATCCACCCAGACCAGGCTGGTTTCATGCCGCAGAAGTCCACCGCCACCAATTTGAGGCGCATGTTCTTGAACATGCAGGTACAGGCAGACAATAGGGGCCACAGGGCGCTCTTATCCCTTGATGCCAACAAGGCATTTGATAGTGTCAGTTGGAGGTTCCTCTGGGCGGCGTTGGCCAAGTTTGGCTTTGGGGACAAATTCATAGTGTGGGTCGCGGATAGGATGTCACCAGCCTTTGCTCTGGGTAGGGGGACGAGGCAGGGTTGCCCCCTGTCCCCCTGCTCTTCGCGATCGCTATAGAGCCATTGGCAGCCCTGGTGCGGGCTAGTGACGGCGTCCGGGGATTCCAATACGGCACGCTGCAGGAAAAAATCATGTTGTACGCGGATGACATGCTGCTATTTCTGGAGGACCCCACGCACTCCATCCCCGGGGCTATGTCAATAATAGAGCAATTCGGTCACTACTCGGGATTGACCATTAACTGGTCGAAATCTGCCCTGACGCTGTTGGATGAGGATGGTGTGGTAGCCCTGCCGGACTCTTGTCCCATCCCAGTTGTATCTAGCTTTAAATATTTGGGGGTGCAGGTGTCGCCCAGGTTGGGGGACTACTGCTCCCTTAATGTGCACCCATTGCTGTCCCGGTTTAGGGACAAAATTAATACCTGGAACACCCTAAAAATGTCACTTGCAGGTAAAGCCAATCTGATCAAAATGATTTTAATGCCACAACTACTTTAGTTTCTACATAACTCGCCTGTAGTGATACACCTGAAAATCTTCTGAATAGTGAACACTCTCTTCCGACGGTTGTTATGGCATACTAGGCCCCCTCGGATTAGACTGGAACACTTGCAGCGGGCCAAGGACAGTGGGGGGTTGGCGGTTCCCAACCCTTGGCTGTACTACATAGCGGCCCAGTTACAGCATTTGATCAGCTCTATGTCCCAGGACCCGGGGAGCTCGGCGGCACGACTGATGCTATCGGCCACTGGCGCTGAGACTATCCCGATGGGGCTGGAGGCGCAAATGTTCCTAAAATCCAATAAGCAGACCCCGACGCTTGCACTTATTCAAAAGGTTTGGAATAAGGGCCGACAACTACAGGGAGTGCAGGGATTCACGGACGACAGCCCAATATGGGGCAATAGGTCTTATGTGGAGTTGGTGAAGCTGCAGCAGGGGCCCAGATGGCGCGCCCATGGTGTGGCTCTGCTGTTCCACATCTTCGTTAACGGCAGGCTTCTCTCTTTCCCTGAACTGCAGGCCAGATTTGACCTCCCAGCTCATATGCATTATTATTACATGCAGCTCCAGCATGCGGTTGCTGCACACGGGAATGCGGTGGAATGGGTTCAGTCACCTGCCCCGGTGTTCCGTGTGCTGCACACTAGCAGTGAAACAAAAGGGTTTATCAACCAATGCTACCAGATGTTACTGGCAAGTCACCTACGTGCATTCCCGAGCAGGGCGGAATCCATGTGGGAGAAGGACATAGGTACACTGACAGGGGACCAATGGGAGGAGGCGTGGCAGTCAGTCACCACTTGTTCCTTAAACGTTGCGCAGAAAATGTCACAGTTATATATATTATTGAGGGTACATTACACCCCGATGAAATTACATAAGATGGGTAAGCTCGGGGACCCTGTGTGTGGTAGATGTCAGAGGCACAATGGAGATCTCATTCATCTCCTGTGGAGATGCCCTAAGCTCCACAGGTATTGGACTGAGGTGGTGGGTACACTAAATAGAGTGTTTCAAACTACGATCCCTGTGGATCCTAAGTGTTGCCTGCTGGGGATCTTGGAGGAAGCGATCCCTGGGGAGTTGACCAGGATCGAGGTCTCTAGGGCCCTGTTTCAGGCCAGGAAGCTTATTTTGATGGGTTGGAAGTCGGTCTCACCGCCTGCCACCACCTCCTGGGTAGCACACATGGGGAATACTCTTATAATGGAAAAGTACATATACCAACACAGGGGAAGCCCGGGTAGGTTTGAGAGAATTTGGTCCCAATGGCTTGATACCCCTGGCCTGAGCCCCAGGGAGCTGGTGATGTCCCGACTTTTGCCAAGGACTAATATGCTTATAAATGCAAGATTGTGGTGCTGTTCTTATGTGATCTTATGTGTTGTTTTACAGTTCGCCAACAGAGGGAAACTATTTTTTGTACAATGGAAACTGTTGTGATTTATCTGGTGTTCAATAAAAACCCTTTTTGATAAAAAAATATATATATATACTGTTTGATTGGTCATCTGAGACCAACTCCAACTCCTCCTTCGTTAATCAAGTTCTAGTTGCACCTGACTGTCAATTGCTGTAATCATTTTATCAAATGTTCCAAGAGATTCATATATGGTATTTGTAACGGGAAGGCCCGGGGAACTCAGAATCGCTTAGGAAGTATGAAATACCCTTGCGCCAGCTTCCCCAATGGCTCTTATGTGTCAATCACCCTGTGTCTCTATTAGGGGCACAGGGTGAATGAAAAACCCAATATGGTCTATGATGGCCATATTCAATGCTGTACATACATTTTATCTAGATTGGGTCTGTAATATTCATCCACCATATTCCCCAGGATACCTGCAAAGAACTCTCTACTGTTTGATTATGACCTCAACAGGTTAATTGGAAAGTGACGCCTTCATGATGTTTAGACACATACTCTTAGATGCTAATATCATCACCGACAGCCCTGACTTTGTGTAATCATGGCTGTGAGGAATTAAGGTAATTTGCATTCTATTGTTCAGTATGACTTGGGAAGGTCTGGTGTGAATAGAAGTAATTAACCCTATACTTGTGTGTATTGTAAAGGCAGACTGGGATTTACAATACAAAGGGATTTAAGATGTAAAGGGTTTAGAACCTGTTGTCGCCAGACAGACTGGCTGCCAACCCTTTGTGGGAAGATGTGTATTGGAGATCGTATATTCTATTGTGTTGGGATCTTTTGAAGCCTAGCAGACGTCAGGATGAGGTGTTGAGTCTTGGGATGTGTGGGTGGAGCTGGGCCCTTGTTCATGTTAAATCATGTGCCTTGAATTGTGTATAAAGTTACAATGTTTCTCGATAATAAAGTCATTCCTACTACAGAAGAGACAGAGTGCGTCTCGTCTTCTTCCAGAGGGGTCGGGTCCTATAGGAAAGGGTCGTTTAGCTGTGGATATCGGTAGCGAGTGGATGTGTGCCTAGGAGAGGGAACATCGTAAACGGCGTTAATACCCCTTGAGATTGGGGTGCCGTTACATTGGTTGGCAGCAGCGGGATTTTCCCTCCAGTTCCTGGGACACTCCAAACCACCACAGTGACTGGCCAGCGATGCAGCCGAAGGAGGGTGATGCAGGACCCCGGTCAGTTGAAGATTTGTTTCAGCAACGAGTGCGACAGCGGTTGGCATTGTATGGTGCTAACCCATCAGAGACCGCCATACGGGAAGCCATTAGAGACATCGAGCGGCAGGATGAGTGGCAACATGAGCAGAGAATGGCGCAAATACGGCAATCGGGGACAACGCCTAAAGAACCAGCCGCCATGGAAGAGGAATTCGGAAGGAGGTTGCGAGAGATGCAGGGAGGAGAAGCAGGCCATCTCCCCCCCCCCAACAGTTAACCAGAGCAGATGGTGTGGAGTCCCCAGCAGAAGTGCTGGCAACAGGGCAGAGTAATACCCACCTCTGCCCAGCACCGGAAACCACTGTGGAGTTTCAGGGAGCCGGGGCAGTTGGCCCCTCTCCCCAGCAACAAGCTGAGGCAGTAAAGCTTTTACTCCCAGCTGAATCACTGGCAGCAGGGCAGAATGCTACTGGCCGCTGCACACAACTGCCACTTGAGCGGATATCGGTGGATGGGACTGCGGTCTCCACTCACAGCAACCCAGCAGAAGAGCTGGCAACAGAGCCGAGCGCCACGGGCCTCGGCTCCCAACTAACAGAAGAGGGAGTTCCTGTGGTATTGGATGGGACTTCAGTCCTCACTGACACAACCCCAGAAAATGGTGTGACACTGAGACAGGAGGATGTCAGCCTTGCTTTGCAAGCACTGGGAGATTTTCACCTACCACAAGTGGATGGGACTTCAGTCTCCACTTGTATACCACAGGGATGCCGGGCAGTTGACCCAGATCCCCAACAGCATGACGGACTGAGCCCAGTCACCCTGTCTTCTCTCCAGCGGCAGAAAGGACTCCAGGGAGAAGGGCCAGTCCAGGCCTCTCCCCAGCGGCGGGTGTGTTCTCTGAGAGAGGCAGAGGTTGGCTGGGTAAGCGATTCTCTGTTTGGAGAAATTTATTTGGGGTACTGTGTGGATACCGGCATTAGAAGAAGGGACCTCTGGACTAACTTCGGAGTCAACCCGTCTGGGGTTCCCCCCTCTGTTAGTCTCCTGCCGAAAGGGGAGAGATGTAACGGGAAGGCCCGGGGAACTCAGAATCGCTTAGGAAGTATGAAATACCCTTGCGCCAGCTTCCCCAATGGCTCTTATGTGTCAATCACCCTGTGTCTCTATTAGGGGCACAGGGTGAATGAAAACCCCAATATGGTCTATGATGGCCATATTCAATGCTGTACATACATTTTATCTAGATTGGGTCTGTAATATTCATCCACCATATTCCCCAGGATACCTGCAAAGAACTCTCTACTGTTTGATTATGACCTCAACAGGTTAATTGGAAAGTGACGCCTTCATGATGTTTAGACACATACTCTTAGATGCTAATATCATCACCGACAGCCCTGACTTTGTGTAATCATGGCTGTGAGGAATTAAGGTAATTTGCATTCTATTGTTCAGTATGACTTGGGAAGGTCTGGTGTGAATAGAAGTAATTAACCCTATACTTGTGTGTATTGTAAAGGCAGACTGGGATTTACAATACAAAGGGATTTAAGATGTAAAGGGTTTAGAACCTGTTGTCGCCAGACAGACTGGCTGCCAACCCTTTGTGGGAAGATGTGTATTGGAGATCGTATATTCTATTGTGTTGGGATCTTTTGAAGCCTTGCAGACGTCAGGATGAGGTGTTGAGTTTTGGGATGTGTGGGTGGAGCTGGGCCCTTGTTCATGTTAAATCATGTGCCCTGAATTGTGTATAAAGTTACAATGTTTGTCAATAATAAATTCATTCCTACTACAGAAGAGACAGAGTGCGTCTCGTCTTCTTCCAGAGGGGTCGGCTCCTATAGGAAAGGGTCGTTTAGCTGTGGATATCGGTAGCGAGTGGATGTGTGTCTAGGAGAGGGAATCTCGTAAACGGCGTTAATACCCCTTGAGATTGGGGTGCCGTTACAGTATTCATGGTATTATGTTCCTGAATAATTTTGACAATTGAACAGACTATTGTGCATGTGATGACTTAAACAATGAAATGACGCTGACACGATATGGAGAGAACAACCATTAGACTGAGAATTGACAATCAGTTTAGATCAACAAGATCTATTCACTTGGAAATTGTGCTAAATGTAGGCTACTTGTACTTAATCATTTGAAAGATGTACTGAGACATTGAGACATGTACTGAGACATTTGCAATTTGATGAAATGAATGAGAAATTCAATTCAGTTGTGAACAATTGCCAAGTGGTTTGGAGATTTGTCCATGTTGTTTTGAGAATGTCATTTCTGTTTCAAGTAATGAGCCAAAACAATGGAGAAAAACTGTGTAACGGCCTCCTCTCTCCCCTCTCTTCTATCAGCTCGTCTGTCTCTTGTCTAGGGGTACTTTAGAGGAGAGAGAGCAGGGGCACCACACCAAGCCCTCACCGCAGATGTTTGTGTGGTGGAAGCAAAGTTCTTGTTTTACCTTCGGGTCAGTGTTCTGCACCTAGAACCTCCAATGAGAGTTACCTTGAACAATGTCTGACAGAAAATGAGCCCCACACCATTAACCACTTAACGACCGCCCACTGTAAATATACGTCGGCAGAATGGCACCGACAGGCAGAATCACGTATATGTACGTGATTGCCTTTGTATAGTTGGGGGGTCCGATCGGACCCCCCTTCTTTACAGTGAGCGGTCGTTTTACCTTCGGGAGCGATCCGGCATGAGGGGACGGCCGTTCGATTCCGGCCACCCCCTCTCGATCGCTCCCGGCGAATGAGAGCTTCCCCTGCCTGTGTGCTTGTTTACACAGGCTGGAGGAAGTGATGTCATCTCTCCTGCGGCGCTCACATATACCGAGCGCCGTACAGGAGAAGATGCAGGTTAGTGCACACAACACTACACTGACACCAGGACACATAGGCACATAAATCGCCCCCCCAGGCCCCCCCAGATCACCCCCCAGATCACCCCCCAGATCACCCCCCAGCCCCCAGTCACAGTGTCACTGATTGCAGTGACCATTTATTTAGTGATCACTGCAATCAGTGACATTTGTGACTGTAAAAGTGTCACTACATTTAGTTTTAGGTCCAGTGTAGCCCCCTAACCCCCCCTAATAAAGGTTTAACCCCCTGATCACCCCCCAGATAACCCTTTCACCCCCTAGCACCGCCGTCGCTATGCGATCATTTTTCTGATCGATGTCTTAGCGTCGGTGATGCTGATCGGTAGCCAGTAATTTTTTTTAGGTTCGCCGCAGGTTTTTATAGCGTCGGGTACCCCCATATATTACCTAATAAAGGTTTAACCCCCTTGATCGCCCCCCAGGTAACCCTTTCACCCCCTATCACCACGGTCACTCAGCGATAATTTTTCTGATCAATGTTTTAGCGTCGGCGATGCTGATCGGTAGCCAGTAATTTTTTTTAGGTTCGCCGCAGGTTTTTATAGCGTCGGGTACCCCCATAAATTATCTAATAAAGGTTTAACCCCCTTGATCACCCCCCAGGTAACCCTTTCACCCCCTAGCACCGCCGTCACTAAGCAATCATTTTTCTGATCGATGTCTTAGCGTCGGTGATGCTGATCGGTAGCCAGTAATTTTTTTAAGTTCGCCGCAGGTTTTTATAGCGTCGGGTACCCCCATATATTACCTAATAAAGGTTTAACCCCCTTGATCGCCCCCCAGGTAACCCTTTCACCCCCTATCACCACTGTCACTAAGCGATAATTTTTCTGATCGATGTCTTAGCTTCGGCGATGCTGATCGGTAGCCAGTAATTTTTTTTAGGTTCGCCGCAGGTTTTTATAGCGTCGGGTACCCCCATATATTACCTAATAAAGGTTTAACCCCCTTGATCACCCCCCAGGTAACCCTTTCACCCCCTAGCACCGCCGTCGCTATGCGATCATTTTTCTGATCGATGTCTTAGCGTCGGTGATGCTGATCGGTAGCCAGTAATTTTTTTTAGGTTCGCCGCAGGTTTTTATAGCGTCAGGTACCCCAATATATTACCTAATAAAGGTTTAACCCCCTTGATCGCCCCCCAGTTAACCCTTTCACCCCCTATCACCACGGTCACTAAGCGATAATTTTTCTGATCGATGTCTTAGTGTCGGTGATGCCGATAGGTAGCCAGTAATTTTTTTTTAGGTTCGCCGTCAGGTTTTTATATAGCGTCAGGTACCCCCATATATTACCTAATAAAGGTTTTAACCCCCTAATTGCCCCTAGTTAATCCTTTCACCAGTGATCATCATATAAGTGTTACGGGTGACGCTGGTTAGTTAGTTTTCTTTTTATAGTGTCAGGGCACCCGCCGTATATAACCCAATAAAGGTTTAACCCCCTGATCGCCCGGCGGGTGATATCAATTAGGTTTTAGCGTCAGAGAGGGTCTGCGTCACACCCCAGGCAGTGTCAGGTTAGTGCCAGTAGCGCTAACACCCACGCGTGAAGCATACACCCCCCTTAGTGGTATAGTATCTGATCAGCTCAATATCTGATCTGATCAGATCTATACTAGCGTCCCCAGCAGTTTAGGGTTCCCAAAAACGCAGTGTTAGCGGGATCAGCCCAGATACATGCTAGCACCTGCGTTTTGCCCCTCCGTCCAGCCCAGGCCACCCAAGTGCAGTATCGATCGATCACTGTCACTTGCAAAACACAACACACATAACTGCAGCGTTCGCAGAGACAGGCCTGATCCCTGCGACTCCAGTGCTGTATGAGGTGATTTCACCACCACAGTTTAAAAAAAAAAGCATATATGCCGAAGCATTGGGGCAGCAGGAGCGGAGGAGCGATTTTGCTCCTAATGCCGCGTACATACGGTCGAAATTCCGACGGAGGCTTGCCCGTGGAAAAGTCTGACCATGTGTACGCGGCATAACTTTTGCGAGAAGATGCCCCCATGCTTCGGCATATATAAATGGTGCATGTATGCCCATCATTAGAAGTGGGTGGATGAAGGGCGGTATTCTAATGGTGGGCATACCCACCGATCAATCTTTTTTTTTCGTTCAGCCAACAGGCTGCATGAAAAAAAAGATTACAATACATGTCCAACAAGGACCAGCAACGTACTGGTATGTTGCTGGACTTTGAATGTTTATACCAGAATGATGCCTGCGGGTTTAGGTATCATCTTGGTATCATTCTTTTCAGCCAGCGGCCGGCTTTCATGTAAAAGCAATCCTAGTGGCTAATTAGCCTCTGGACTGCTTTTACAAGCAGTGGGAGGGAATGTCCCCCCCCCCGGATATAAAAAGCGCCATTGGGAAATTGGGAAAGCATTTTATCACACCGATCTTGGTGTGGTCAGATGCTTTGAGGGCGGAGGAAAGATCTAGGGTCCAATAGACCCCAGTTTTTTCAAAAAAGAGTACCTGTCATTACCTATTGCTATCATAGGGGATATTTACATTCCCTGAGATAACAATAAAAGTGATAAAAAAAAAATATGGAAGCAACAGTTTAAAAATAAAATAAAAAAGCAAAATGAATAATAAAAAAAAAAAAAAAAAAAAAAAAAGCACCCCTGTCCTGCCCTGCTCTTGCCCAATGGCGAACGCAAGCGTCGGTCTGGCGTCATATGTAAACAGCAATTGCACCATGCATGTGAGGTATCACCGCGAAGGTCAGATCGAGGGCAGTAATTTTAGCAGTAGACCTCCTCTGTAAATCTAACGGGGTAACCTGTAAATGCTTTTAAAGGCTTTTAAAAATGTATGTAGTTTGTCGCCAATGCGCGTTTGTGCGAAATTTTAAAGCATGTCGTGTTTGGTATCTATGTACTCGGCCTAAGATAATCTTTTTTATTTCATCAAACATTTGGGCAATATAGTGTGTTTTAGTGCATTAAAATAAAAAAAAGTGTATTTTTTCCCCAAAAAATGCGTTTGAAAAATCGCTGCGCAAATACTGTGTAGAAAAAAAAAATGCAACACCCACCATTTTATTCTGTAGGGCCTTTGCTTTAAAAATATATATAATGTTTGGGGTTCAACATAATTTTCTTGCAAAAAAAAATATGTTTTCATGTAAACAAAAAGTGTCAAAAAGGGCTTTGTCTTCAAGTGGTTAGAAGAATGGATGTAAGCTTCCTAATGTTGTGTATAAAATGCCAGAACAGTTCAAAACCCCCCCAAATGACCCCATTTTGGAAAGTAGACACCCCAAGCTATATACTGAGAGGCATGTCGAGTCCATGGAATATTTTATATGTTGACACAAGTTGCGGAAAAAATACCATTTTTTTTTGCACAAAGTTGTCACTAAATGATATATTGCTCAAACATGCCATGGGCATATGTGGAATTACACCCCAAAATACATTCTGTTGCTTCTCCTGAGTACAGGGATACCACATGTGTGAGACTTTTTGGGAGCCTAGCCGCGTACGGGACCCCAAAAACCAAGCACCGCCTTCAGGCTTTCTAAGGGTGTCAATTTTTGATTTCACTTCTCACTGCCTAACACAGTTTCGGAGGCCATGGAATGCCCAGATGGCACAAAACCCCCCCAAATGACCCCATTTTGGAAAGTAGACACCCCAAGCTATTTGCTGAGAGGTATTGTGAGTATTTTGCAGATCTCGCTTTTTGTCACAAAGTTTTGAAATTTGAAAAAAAAAAAAAAAAATAAAAAATGTTCTTTCTTCATTTTCAAAAACAAATGAGAGCTGTAAAATACTCACCATGCCTCTCAGCAAACAGCTTGGGGTGTCTACTTTCCAAAATGGGGTCATTTGGGGGGGTTTTGTGCTATTTTGGCATTTTATGGCCTTCGAAACTGTGATAGGTAGTGAGGAGTGAAATCAAAAATTTGCGCCCTTAGAAATCCTGAAGGCGGTGCTTGGTTTCCGGGGTCCCGTACGTGGCTAGGCTCCTAAAAAGTCCCACACATGTGGTATCCCTGTACTCAGGAGAAGCAGCAGAATGTATTTTGGGGTGCAATTCCACATATAACTATGGCATGTGTGAGCAATATATCATTTAGTGACAACTTTTTGTATTTTTTTTTTTTGTCATTATTCAATCACTTGGGACAAAAAAAAAAAATATTCAATGGGCTCAACAGGCCTCTCAGCAATTTCCTTGGGGTGTCTACTTTCTAAAATGGGGTCATTTGGGGGGGTTTTGTGCTATTTTGGCATTTTATGGTCTTCAAAACTGTGATAGGTAGTGAGGAGTGAAATCAAAAATTTGCGCCCTTAGAAATCCTGAAGGCGGTGCTTGGTTTCCGGGGTCCCGTACGTGGCTAGGCTCCTAAAAAGTCCCACACATGTGGTATCCCCGTACTCAGGAGAAGCAGCAGAATGTATTTTGGGGTGCAATTCCACATATAACCATGGCATGTGTGAGCAATATATCATTTAGTGACAACTTTTTGTAATTTTTTTTTTTTTTTGTCATTATTCAATCACTTGGGACAAAAAAAAAAAAATATTCAATGGGCTCAACATGCCTCTCAGCAATTTCCTTGGGGTGTCTACTTTCTAAAATGGGGTCATTTGGGGGGGTTTTGTACTGCCCTGCCATTTTAGCACCTCAAGAAATGAGATAGGCAGTCATAAATTTAAAGCTCTGTAAATTCCAGAAAATGTACCCTAGTTTGTAAACGCTATAACTTTTGCGCAAACCAATAAATATACGCTTATTGACATTTTTTTTACTAAAGACATGTGGCTGAATACATTTTGGCCTAAATGTATGACTAAAATTGAGTTTATTCGATTTTTCTTATAACAAAAAGTAGAAAATATCATTTTTTTTCAAAATTTACGGTCTTTTTCCGTTTATATCGCAAAAAAGAAAAATCGCAGAGGCAATCAAATACCATTAAAAGAAAGCTCTATTTGTGGGAAGAAAAGGACGCAAATTTCGTTTGGGTACAACATTGCATGTCCGCACAATTTACAGTTAAAGCAGCGCAGTGCAAAATTCTGAATTCACCTCTGGTCCTTTAGCTACCAAATGGTCCGGGGCTTAAGTGGTTAAAGTCCAACACTCCTTTATTCTTCTTGAATGAACACAATCAGTTAGACTCCCTTGTAGAACAGAACAGGAAAGGAGGTGTGGATGCGAGTAGGCCCAGACACAATAAACTCTCCACTTTCCTCCCTGAAAGTGTGTTGCGGTCTCCGAGCGAGGGGGGATTTCCTTCCAGGCGGTCTCCGATGGGAGGCTCACCTGTCACTGGCAATATGCTGCACCGGGTCTTCAAGTAAGTAAGTATCTCCCACCGGTCCATTACGCCTTCCGGATTCGGGTACCCACTCCCGGGGTTCCCTAGGACCTCCTTCCCTCGCGGAACTCAGTGTTGGGCACTGAGCTCCAGACCTCCATTCCGAGTACCTCACCCCAGGCTAAAGGTGCCTGGGATGGAACACGACCTCCGAACGTCCTCTAGGCCTAGACCCGCCTAGGGGACCGACACGAACCACCGCCCTCAGGCTGAAGGTGCCCGGGCTCGACTCCCTCCACCAAAAATGGCCGCCCCCTTTATACCCCCTCCCAGCAAGCACGGCGGGCTCCCCGCCCCACCATACAACCGCGAAAGAGACCAACAGAGGTACGCCACCGCAACGATGACTCAACCCCGGGCCCAAAGCGACAGTGCCACCTGGTGGGCCCCAGGGAACCATACATCACAGTTTTCCCCACCAGATTCAAAAAATAGAAAGCATATACCCGCTACAACTGTAATAGAAGAAAACAATCTGAAAAATAAGAAAATGACTAGAAAAATAGTAAAAGACATCCATTCTCCTTGGACACTAGCAAAAAAGCAGAGACATGTGTAGCGATACCTCCAACTAAGAAGGCCGCAGATTTAGTTTGGGCCCTGAAGACGGCTCCGCCAACCCCCGGCAATGTACTCGACCCCCTACTGGCACAGTTAGTTATGGCAGCAATATATTTCTTATACTGTATGAGAAATCTCAGACACCAAGGCAATAATGAAAGGGGTATCAAATTTACTTTAAGCTTATGGTAAAAAGGTTAACAGTGGTAACAGTGTACAGGTAATAAGTTGCAGAGCCCTGCAGCAATAAACATACTTTGCATTAGATGAACAATAAAGGTGCGCCGCGTGGGCGACCGTTAACTAGGCGCCCTGTGGCGCAGTGACTAAATGAACTAACTAGCTGACCAGGCCTGGCTCAGATATCTAAAACTCAGTCTATAGGGGGATGATGGTTTCTTCACCGGCAATTCTTTAAAGGTGGTGCACATAACAGAATAACATTTGTAATCCAGTGGGAAGATTGTGATGAAATAAACACTTTACTGAAGACTCCTCTGAGTTCAGCTCTGATATGGGTCTCTAGTGAGAGTATCAGATATAAACTTGTGGGCCACGGCAGTCTATAGGCACATCAGCAATAATCAGTATATATGGTCTGAGCATACGCTCGCTCACCCCTCCGGACGCGATCCAAGTCCGGGAACTTCCACCGACTGTGTCCTCACACACACACAGTGTCTCCAGCGATCGGGTCCCCGATCCAACCAAGGCTGTAGACAAGCGAAGTCAGATGCCACCCAGGCTCGCAGTGGGGTGGAAGGCTCTTTGGTGCTGCGCAAGGCCTCAGGCTTCAGGCCTTGCACTCCGGCAGATCCGCACAGGAGGATCAGTCACTGAAGTCTCGTGTCCCAAAGAGGCCGAGCCCAGCCTCGCCTCCTCCTTTTATAACCTCTCCCATGAGTCTCTGGGGTGGAAACATCGCCGAAAGGGATTCTGGGCAAGGTAGTTCTGGGAGTCTTAAAGGGAACCCCGCTACACACTCCCCCCACTTAAATTCTTTGGTCCCCAAAGAAACTTTAGCATACACTACGTACAACCCCAGACAGCATTGCATAAGAGGTTGGCATAGGGAATTCCCACCAAAACCGAGGGATTGGATTCCCTTTTCCACAGGTCACACTATCCTGAGTGGCCTGCCTAACTGTGCCAGAGAGTGAGTGGGGGTTGCCCTCTACCAAATGTACAGTGGAGGGGTCCGGATTCTCTACACTCCTCCTAGCAGTGATCACAGAATCTTCTGAGCTCTTCCCCATTTGTGGGTAGGTCAACTTTCTGGGAGGCCTTATGACTCTGCAAGCCTTTTGTTCCCTTGGGGTTTCTGGCTCTGGCGCCACAGGCTCTTCTTCTGTAACAGGCTCAGGCAACTCGGCAGGCTCTGTAACATCTGCTTCAGGAGCCGAAGGATACATAGAGTGTCAAGGGTCCTGTTCAGGGTAAACATCATGGGCATCTTCCCAGTAGTCAAATGAAGGACTATATGGGATGAATTCAGCGGCTTCTGCATTCAGTTGTGTATCTATAGTGTCTTCAGTAGTTGGAAGATCTATAGCAGAAGTCCCTTGAGTTGGGGAAGGCCACAGCCAGTCAAGCTCTCTCTCTTCATCTCCACTGAGTTCAGAAGCTTCTGTATCTTCAGTCCGAGAGGTCTGGGACCGAGTGTTTGGCCTGGGGGTATCCAGAATAGAAACTGGTTCAGGGGAGTCTCTCACTGGAGGTATCCTGACAGCTTCAGCAAGTGGGAGCAGGTGGTTTCGATGCCACGTCTTCAGTGGGCCTACCTTTCCTTCCGGCTTCAACTTGTAGACAGGTAGGCCCGGCAACTTCCTACAGATGACATAGGGTTCAGATCTCCATCTGTCTGCAAGTTTGTGTTTTCCAGGGACCCCCAGATTGCATAGCAGTACTCGGTCCCCGGGCTGCAGGTCTTGTATCCGGACCTTCAAGTCGAAGTTTCTTTTGTTTCGAGCTCCCCTTTGATCTGAGGCCGCTTGAGCTTGTTCATAGGCTACTTTCAGGCTGTGTCTGAGCCTGTCCACATATCCATTGTGGGAGGTGGCTGAGGAATGGTCTAAAGAGGTGCCAAAGGCCAAGTCTACAGGTAGTCTCGCTTCTCTCCCAAACATGAGTCGATATGGGGAGTAGCCTGTAGCATCACTGGTGGTGCAGTTGTAAGCATGCACTATAGCTGCTATGTGTTTGCTCCAATGTTGTTTCTTCTCACTTTCCAGAGTCCCCAACATGTTGAGCAAGGTTCGGTTAAACCTCTCCGGCTGAGCATCTCCCTGTGGGTGGTAAGGTGTAGTTCGAGTCTTCTTGATTCCCAACGAATCCAGGAGTTTCCGGATCAGTCGACTCTAAAAGTCCCTTCCTTGATCTGAATGAAGTCGCTGGGGCAGCCCAGAATGGACAAAATACTTCTCCATAAGTACCTTGGCTACTGTGGAAGCCTTCTGGTCTTTGGTTGGGAAAGCTTGAGCATACCGGGTGAAATGATCGGTTATCACCAGAACATTTCCTAGTCCACTCAGATCGGGTTCGAGGCAGAGGAAATCAATGCATACCAGATCCATTGGGCCTCGACTCTGTAGATGGCCCATTGGGGCAGCTTGATGGGGTAAAGTCTTCCTCTGGATGCAGCTTGCACACGAATGGCAGTACTCTTCTACTTCTGCCCTCATGCAGGGCCAATAGAACCGACTTCTGACAAGTTGAAAGGTCCTTTCCGCCCCTAAGTGGCCATGATTGTCATGTAGGGCAATCAGAACAGTCTCTCTGTGTTTCTCCGGAAGAAACAATTGCCATTTATCTTCCAGGTCATCAGAGGGGCCCCTTCGGTAGACCACTCCCTGATGCACCTGTAACCTGTCCCACTCTTTCCTCAACAGGCGAGCTTCCTTTGAGGAGTGACTCAGAAGTCTGTTTGGATCCTGATTCTCCAGGGCTTCCAGAACTAATTTCCCCATGGGGTCTTCTAATTGGTCACATCTTAGCTCCTTCTTGGACAGCTTTGGCAGATGGTCTTCCTCCAGTTGAGTTACCCCACAGTATTGTTTGGGGACTCCTACCATGGTAACTCCTATCTCTTCCGCCCTTGAGCCCCCTCTGGCTTGCAATTCGGCCCCCTGACATAGGGCCCGCACCCCGTCCGGTGCCACTTGAGTCCAGTCTTCCATGTCATGGGTGGGACCATGAGATCTTCTGGACAAAGCGTCTGGATCTCGATTCCCAATCCCTGGCCTGTACTTTAGGCTGAAATTGAATCCAGACAATACGGCCAGCCACCTGTGTCCAGTGGCGTCCAGCTTTGCTGTAGTGAATAGGTAGGTCAGAGGGTTGTTGTCGGTCTTCACAGTGAACTCCGCCCCATACAGGTAGTCTTTGAGCTTGTCTACTACCACCCACTTAAGGGCCAGGAACTCCAGCTTGTGAGTGGGGTAGTTTTTCTCAGAGGGGGTCAGGCTCCTGCTCACGTAGGCAACAGGCCGTTGTTGCCCTTCGTGTTCTTGATAAAGTACTCCTCCCAGACCATCATGACTAACATCTACGTGTAGTTCATAGGGTTTGGTTGGGTCTGCGTAGGCCAAGACTGGAGCAGTGGTCAGGCTCTTCAACGCCTGGAAGGCCTCTTCACACTTCTGATTCCACTGATCTCTGATGGACTCTCCCAGCTTCCTGGGCCCTGAGTCATCCTCTTCTCCCTCAGTCTTGAGCAGTTCATTCAATGGTCTAGCAATTCGGGCGAATCCCTCCACAAACCTCCTGTAATAGGAGCAGAACCCTAAGAAGGATCTGAGCTCTGTTACTGTGGTGGGTCGTGGCCAGGAGGTAACTGCCTCCAATTTCTCAGGATCTGTGGCCACCCCTTCTTCAGACACTATGTGTCCCAGGTAGTTCACAGAAGACTAGTAGAACCGACACTTCTCAGGCGAAAGCTTAAGTCCCTCCTCACTGAGTCTCCTCAAGACTTTTTCCAGCCTCCCCTCGTGTTCCTCCAGGGTTCTTCCAAAGACAATGACATCGTCCAGGTATACAAGGACTTCAATAAGGTTCATGTCTCCTACAGTCTTCTCCATGAGACGTTGGAAAGTAGCTGGGGCTCCAGACAGACCTTGGGGCATCCGGTTGAATTCAAAGAACCCCACTGGGGTTATGAAGGCTGTCTTCTCCTTGTCTTCTGGGTGCATAGGGATCTGATAGTACCCGCTCTTGAGATCCATAAGGCTGAACCACTTGGCTCCAGACAAGCTCTGTAGGGCATCCTCTATCCTCGGAGTGGTGTACTGGTCGGGTATGGTTCTCCTGTTGAGAGTCCTGTAGTCAATACAGAGCCTCAACGATCCATTCTTCTTCCTGACCACCACTATCGGGGAGGCATAGGGGCTTCTAGACTCCCGTATCACACCAGTCCTCTTGAGTTCTGCAAGTTGTTCCCTTAGATCCTCCAGATCTGCTAGTGGGACCCGCCTGACACTCTCTCTGAAGGGCTTATCTTCTTGGAGGCGGATCCGATGGGTGGCACTCCTTGCACACCCCACTTCGAACTCATCTTTAGAGAAGATCTTCTCCCATCTGGTCAACTGGGCCTTGGCTCTCTCTTTCCAAGCCCTGGGCAGATTCGGGTTTTCCAGGGATAGCTTCTCCCAAGCATCTCCTCCTTCACCCATCCCCTTGACTTCCGACAGGGTGACAGGGGCTGCAGGGCTCACTTGGCCCAGCAGCATCCTAGCTGGGATTTCCATGGGGTCATCTGTATTGTTCCTGACACTCACCGGAACTCTACAATGGGCCTTCTTCAGAGCCTTCAATGGAATCACTTCTGGTATCACTTCCAGACCAGGGGACTCTTCCCTTGGGTCGGACTTCAACATGACAAAGGGTCCAGGCTGCTCCCAAGTAAGCTTCACAGTGGCTCGGAGACAGGTTACTTCACCCGGTTGCAACCGATAGATATACAGATAGAAAGATAGATAATAGACATATACAGATACAGATAGATAATTAGACAGACAGAAAGAAAGATAGAAAGATAGATAGATAGATAGATAGATAGATAGATAGATAGATAGATAGATAGATAGATAGATAGATAGATAGATAGACAGATATATATGCAGACAGACAAATATACAGATAGATAAATAGATAGAAATATGGATAGATAGGCAAATAGATAAATAGACATATATAAAGATATGCAGATAGATAGAAAGAAAGATAGATAGATAGATAGATAGATAGATAGATAGATAGATAGATAGATAGATAGATAGATAGATAGATAGATAGATAGATAGATAGACAGATATATATGCAGACAGACAAATATACAGATAGATAAATAGATAGAAATATGGATAGATAGGCAAATAGATAAATAGACATATATAAAGATATGCAGATAGATAGAAAGAAAGAAAGATAGATAGATAGATAGATAGATAGATAGATAGATAGATAGATAGATAGATAGATAGATAGATAGATAGACAGAGATAGATATACAGATAGATATACAGATATGCAGATAGATAGATAAATAGATAGATATATAGATAGATGGATATACTGATAGATATACAGATAGAAAGATAGATAGGAGAGATATACAGATACATATACAGCTAGATAGATAAGATAGAGATAGATAGATAGATATGCATGCAGACAGACAGATATACAGATAGATAAATAGACAGATAGATATAAATATAGATAGATAGGCAAATAGATATACAGATAGATAAATAGACAGAGAAATAGACAGATATAAAGATATGCAGATAGATAGATATATAGATAGACAGACAGATATACAGATAGATAATTAGACAGAGACAGATAGATAATTAGACAGAGACAGATAAATAGATAGATAAATAGACATACAGATATATAGATGGATATACAGATAGATAAATAGACAGATAGATCGATAGATAAATAGATATACAGATAGATAGATAGCTATACAGATATACAGATAGATATGCAGAGAGATAGACAGATATGCAGATAGATAGATAGACAGACAGACATGCAGATAAATATGCAGACAGACAGATACAGATAGATAGATAATTAGACATAGATAGATAGACAGATACAGACAGCTAGATAGACAGATATGCAGTTATACAGATAGATAAATAGATAGATAGATAAATATATAGATAAATAGACAGAGAGATAGATAGATAGACAGATATATAGATAATTACACAGACAGACAGACAGATATATACATAGATAGATAGATATACAGACAGACAGATATATATATGTAGCGGGTCTTTAAATCTAGGGGAATGTTTGAGTGGTAGTTGTACTCAAACACACTATTTGATAGGGTTCTGTTAAACCATTTTATACTACAGGTGGGATGCTGGAGTGTAGTTCCCTGTGGCCTGTTGGTGGCGCTGCCATCGGAGACTAGGGTTGAACCGCTGGTACAGTGCTGTGCCTTGGATGTCCCCTCTCGGCGGTGGTGTGGTGGGCGTGTTGGCCTGCTGTGCATGTCGGGAGAGGATATAAAAGGGGCAGACCCTGTCTGTAGGGTGTGAGTTCCCGGGGGTCCGGCCCCCGGGGAGTGTGTTGTGCTGTTCGTGGGCCACCCCAGGCACCTTTAGCCCTGGGGTGGGGTTCCTGGCCCGGTACACTGGCGGATCAGTCCCAGGCACCTGTAGCCCTGGGGCTGCAACTGAAGGTCTTGGGTCCAGCACCTTCGGCTGGAGCCCACGGAAGGAGGAGGAATCCCAGGGTGCTGCCTTGCGAGGAGACACGTATCTGGAAGAGGAGGCCGGGGGAGGACCGTTCCGAGGGACTGGTGAGAGATCACAGTGAAGGAAGGGGCCCAGTAACTCTCTGGAGGGATGTCATCTCCCTGAAAGAGGCCTAATACCAGAAGTAAAGTTCACCAGGTCTGTGGCAGAGATCCAAAGTTCACCAGGTCTGTGGCAGAGACCTAAAGTTCACCAGGTCTGTGGCAGAGACTCAAAGTTCACCAGGTCTGTGGCAGAGGCCTAAATTCACACGTAACAGTTTGTGCAGAGACTGTGTGTGTTATCTAATTTGAGCATCAATCCGGCTGCTAGGATCCACTCTAATGGGAGACTATTCGGGTGAGCTGAGACTACTTGAAGATACAGGTAGTGAATATGTATTCGTTTGTGCCTGGACCTACTCCAACACCTCTTGCTGTCCTGTTCTCCATCCATCCTTTTCTATCTAATGACTATGCATATGAGAAAAAATAAACTCTACATTGGAGTTGCAACTGGTGTGGACCTTGGAGTTATTGGGGAAATAGAGTGTAGCGGGGTCCTCAAATTGATGGGATACACCTGGGGAATAGTGTGACCCAGGTGTATAATCGTGTTAGGGTTCAGACCCCTTTTTGTTTCGTGGAGGATTGGAGGATGTAGTATTCTCCTTTGCCTGTGGGTGGCGGGGTACCCACGGACTTCAGGTAGAATCATCTCCTGCAGTGCTCCCTGTTTTGTCCCTTCCCGGAGATGGTATGGCTGGGGCGGGGAACCCGCCGGGCCGTTGATGGGAGGAGATAAAAGGGGGAGACGCCCTTACCACGAGGTCTGGCGGAGAAGGAAGTCCTCGGAGGAGGAGGGTTGCGGTCCGCACCCAGGGCCCTTAGGCCTGGGCGCGGGAGATCCAGGAGTCTGGTCCAGGTGCCCATGGCCTGGTCCGGAGTCATGTTGGCGTCCATCCCAGGCACCTTTAGCCTGGGGTGAGGTACTATCGAGGAGGCCTGGGGCCCAGTACCTTCGACTGGGTCCCGCTAGGGTGGACTGTCCGAGGGTCCCTGAGCGGAGGGACTCGTATCTGAGGTGAGGAGGCCAGAGAGGTTACCCACTGGAGACCCGGAGCAGCACCAACCCGGTGACAGTGGGCCTCTGGGAACTCTCTTGGGAGGACACATCCCCCTGATAGGGGCCACAGCGTATCGAAGAGGGCTCCATTGCTGTTCATAGGGGTTGCTGGAAGAGACCCCATCTTTCCTGTTCTGTAACAGCCGGATTGGCTTAGGCGCCGCTGGTCATAGTACAGTGGCATAGAACTTAAACTTTAGGAAGTGCCTCGATCTGCTCGCCCCACCGTTGGCAAGGTTATAGGTCCCAACCAGTTTGCTGCAAAAGAACTGTTTATTGTGCTTTGCTTATTGGAGTGTCAAATAAACAAGTGTTGGACCTTTCTCCGGTGTGTGAACTCCAGTTACTGGAAGCAAAGGGGAGGCTGGTGAGCTTGCAATTACAGACTCAGTGCATTCACAGAGCACACCGGCCCGAGGAAACATCAGTAAGTGGCCTTCACTTACCTACTACAATGGGGAGGACATGGGCCGTGGCGCATCTCACTCTCACAACCCAGGAACCCCTAGACATGAGCTGGTGTGTAACCGATAAAGATGGAGAGAGAGTGAGGCCGCTACAAGAGACTTGTCTTTATTGCAGTGAAGACGGGAACCATTCTCTGGAGAACCTAACCATAGAGACCCAGTTACATTACACCGCTCAACCTCTTCACACAGGAGGGTACGGGCATGTGGCATTGGTGTGCCCCTTTTCCTACAAGTGAGCCAAAGGTAGGGAAAAGGGGTCTGGTTGCTTCATATATACAGACAGACAGATATACAGATAGATAGGTAATTAGACAGAGATAGCTAGATAGATAGATAGATAGATAGATAGATAGATAGATAGATAGATAGATAGATAGATAGATATCCAGACAGATAGATAAATATATACACACATATATGCAGACAGACAGATATACAAGAAGATATACAGATAGATAATTAGACAGACAGATACTTATACAAATAGATATACAGATAGACAGAGAGAGAGAAAGAGACAGACAGACAGATACAGATGAGAGAATACAGACCTGTAAAGCATGGCTCTGGGAGCCCTCGTGGTATACACATACAGGAGATGTGTAATGAATGCTCCAGCAGATTGTCGGGTGAAGGGCTGGAGCAGAGGTTGATTCCAGGGACAGAGGTGAAGCACGGCGCCCTCTCCCTCCCTCCACCCTCCACCCTCAGTCCAATCACAGGCTGAAAATACATACAGCACAAGGTGCTGCTGTATATGGGTGGGGTGGAAGACAATTAAAGGGTTAGAATATGTTACCTACCTGGAGCCATTCACAGAGCCGAAACAGGAAGTGAAACGGCCGCCCAGGGAAAGCACCGCCCATTTCCTACGGCAGTGCGGACACAAAGAAGAATGACCCAATGAGAGTGGAGAGGCGCCCTGTACAGGACCACAGAGCATCAGAAAACCCCGCAAATGAAGCGTCTTGCCTGTAATCATGGGATGCATTGTCCTGCGCCCAAACACAGTGCACTTAAAATAACTTTTTTTATTTATGTATAATTTTTTTATTTTAGGAAAATGCATTAGAATAAGATATTAATAGATAGTTAACACCTTTTTGTTTAGTTCAGAACTGGCCTTCTACTGAGTGCACATGAGGTGCATCTTTTGAAGAAAAGAGTGGTAATGCTTCCCACAAGACTACAGCAGAAAACCATTATGAGAAAACATCTACAGTGATATCTCGGTTCACTAACCTAATTCGTTCCACGACTCTGAATGTGAACCGAATTTAGTCACGAACCGAGGCAAATTTTCCCATAGGGTTCAATGTAAATCAGGTTAATCCGTTCTGAACTTTTTTTGTTTTTGAACCACAAAAATATGAAACAAAGTACAGTACATTATGAAGAGAGAAAACACTAACCTTGAGACGACTTCTGGCGTGGAGGAACATTCTTGTCACCTTCATTACCGCTCTGCACATTCTTTTCACCTGCATTATTGCTCTGCACACTCTTGTCACCTGCATTACCGCTCTTCACATTCTTGTCACCTTCATTACTGCTCTGCACTTTCTTTTCAACAACATGCTTGCTCTGAACAGTCTTGTCACCTCCATTTTTTTTTTCACCTCCATTACTGCTCTACACTTTCTTCTTACCACCACGCTTGCTCTGAATTCTTTGGCACCATACTGGATGTCCGGTACAGTACAGTATGTGGGAAAAAGCACACAAAAAAGCTTTACAGCAAGTGTGTACAGCACTGTATAGTATGTGCTAAAAAGAACACCAGAAAGCTTCTCAATACTGTAAGTGTCTTCACAGTACACTTTCAGTGTCTCTGTGACCGCGATCTCACCTACAGGAACAAAATATTACAGCGCACACATTCAAAAATTACATTTAACTCTTGCAAGGCTATTTAAAACACCTGAACATTTTCAAAAAATATGAGGATTTAGTCACCATATGGCCATATGGTGCTTAAGTCCACTTACTGCGTCAGTAGTATCCCATTATCAGTGGGTTCAACGCTATCCATAGAATGGAATATCCTGCTTCACTGAACCATGGTAGAAATACACTCCTCTATATGGGATAACTAAAGAACTCCTCCTATAACACAGGTGGACATTAATAAGAGGCAATGATGGGGGAGTGGGGTTCTCCAGTCCAAAGGGATTTTGTCAGAATCCATACAATAGACAAAGATTTGGGGGGCACACCCTAAAAGATGCATACACCTACAGGAAGTCACGACCACGTGTCAGAGCAGGAAAGATGGCCACAGCTCGTGTTCGTGAACCAAAGTGGAGTTCTCGTACCAAAATAATTTTTTGTAAACTCTTCTGTTCGCAAACCAAGTTGTTCCAGATGTGTTCATGGACGAGGTATCACTGTATATACACAGACAAATCTGATCATTTAGTTAAAGAATGTGATATGTACATGTAGACAGGATGAGATCCAGGAGGTGCTGTTTGATCTTAGAATTATATTAACCGCTTAAGGACCGCCGCACGCCTATTTACGTCGACAGAATGTCACGGACAGGCATATGGGCTTACAGGTACTTCCCCTTTAAGATGCTGCTGTGCGGTCGCGTGTGGGCTGCCGGCGGCACGCTCGTGACCCTGCCGCAATCTCCGTGAGCCCGACCGTGGGATACCCGCGATCGTCTCACGGAGAGATAGAGCGGGGAGATGCTAATTTAAACAAGCATCTCCCCGCTCTGCCTAGCGACAACGACACTGATCTCCGCTCCGTGTAATCGGAGCAGTGATCAGGGTCATGTCACACACAGCCCATCCCCCCTACAGTAAGAATCACTCACCAGGTCACACTTAACCCCTACACCGCCACCTAGTGGTTAACCCCTACACTGCCAGTGTCATTTTCACAGTAATCAGTGCATTTTTATAGCACTGATCGCTGTAAAAATTACAATGGTCACAAAAATGTGTCAAAAGTGTCCGATGTGTCCGCCATAATGTCGCAGTCATGATAAAAAATCGCTGATCGCCACCATTACTAGTGAAAAAAAAATGGTAATAAAAATGCCATAAAACTACCCCCTATTTTGTAGACGCTATAACTTTTGCGCAAAAAAATCAATAAACGCTTATTGCATTTTTGTTTACTGAAAATATGTAGAAGAATACGTATCGGCCTAAACTGAGGAAAAAAAAAATGTTATATATTTTTTGGGGATATTTATTATAGCAAAAAGTAAAAAATATTGCATTTTTTTCAAAATTGTCGCTTTTGTTTATAGCGCAAAAAATAAAAAAAACGCAGAGGTGATCAAATACCACCAAAAGAAAGCTCTGTTTGTGGGAAAAAAAGGACGTCAATTTTGTTTGGGAGCCACGTCGCACGACCGCGCAATTGTCAGTTAAAGCGACGCAGTGCCGAATCGCAAAAAGTGGCCTAGTCTTTAAGCAGACAAATGGTCCGGGGCTGAAGTTGTTAAAGTGTTACTAAACCCACAGATGTAAAATCTGTCTGTATATGCAGTAAAGCATGCTTGCTATACTCACTGTGAAGCCTAAGGGGTTAATCCTCTGCATTGTGTAGAAAGGCTGTTTGATCCTGTCTTCTCTGATCCTCCCCTTCTTCCAGAGTCCCCAATACATCTCCTGATATAACAGAGCCTTGGGGGCAAGCTGCACATGCTCAGTTTAGTTTGTAATGCTAGAGAGGTTTTTTTTGGGGGGGGGGGGAGGATGAATTAGCACAGGGCCAATCAGCACTGTCAAGGGGCACCTCAAAGGGCAGACAGAGGAAAATGAAAACTCCTCCTACAAGATTTAACCAGACACTGACAGAAGTCATAAGACTGCTATATACACCCCCCCCCCCCAGCTTGTCCTGCCCCTCGGTCTCCTGTGTGCACAGATAAGATGCTATGGAACAATGCCATGGAAGGGAAGGGAGGAAGGGAACACTAGTGTGTGAGTGTTTGGGGGGGGGGGAGAATGTGAAGAGGGCAGTGGACACTGCTATGGGCAGGGCCACCCTTCACGTCATACCCCCCTATCATACCCCCCCAATCCCTGCATTCTGAGAGCAATGCATTCCTTAACCTTACACTCTGAGCGCAACGCACTCCTGTTCCATGCATGTTGAGCGCAGCGCACTCTTGATCCATGCATTCTGAGCACAACGCACTCCTTAGCCATGGAGGATTTAGCTGAGTTATTTGACCACAGCATCAGCCACTTGCTCCTTGATGATGCCCAGCCATTACTGGATTCAGATGTTGGTTCTGAGGTTGAGGATGACAGGAACATGAGCCTAGAGAGAGGCGAGAACACTGGTAGACAAATTGGCATTCATGTTGCCCCAGCCGCAGCCTATTACCAACTTGTCTCCAGTGGTAATGATGATGATGGAGGAGATGAGATGATGATGAGGTCACTGATGCAACTTGGGTGCCAGATAGAGCAGAGGAGGAAACTGAAGGTGAGGGGTCACAACCCCAAGGAGGCCGACATCAAGAAAGAGTAGAGAGCAGCCATCCTACTCCATCACATTCTGCAGCTGTTATCTCCAAAAGGTGAACAAATCTGTCCCCCATCCTCCTCCTCACCCACATCAGTCTGCCCCTGCTATACCGAGTCATTACCTCGCAGCAGCCTCCACTGACAGGGATAATGGTTTAGCACAGGGTGTTCCAGGTCCTAGCAGCACATCTGCCAGCAGCACACCACAAGCTGTAGACTGTAGCCAGCAAATTTCTCTGCCCCATCTGCTGCAGCGGAAAAAAAAAATACAGTCCCTGCCACCCACATGCCCAGCGTCTAAATGCAAGCTTGTCAAAGCTGTTGGCTCTCCAACTTCTGCCTTTCGTCCTGGTGGATTCTGCCCCCTTCCGTGAATTCGCACAATGTGCTGTACCACAATGGCAGGTTCCCTGTCGCTACTACTTTTCACGTAAAGCAGTTCCATCTTTCTACCATCACGTGGAAGGGAATGTCAGCCGTAAAATCCACCTTACTTTTGACAAGTGGTCCAGCAAGCATGGGCAGGGACGATATATTTAGTTCACAGCACACTGGGTAACGCTGCTTGCAACTCAAAAGGATGCAGGACAGGGCTCGGTGCTGCAGCTTGTTGTGCCCCCATGACTCCATACAGCTGGTGGTGATGATGCCAGACCTGTGAGCTCTACCACCTCCTCCTCCACCACCTCCATGCCCTCCTCTGCAGAATTGTCCTATGAACATTGGGTACCCCCTAAGCGTTCAAAGGGCTATTCCCAGTGTCAGGCTAAAAGGTGCCATGTAGTGCTTCAGCTGGTGTGTTTAGGGGTCAGGAACCACACCAGAGCAGAGATTCTTGCAGCTCTGCAGGGACAGGCCCAGAGGTGGTTCACACCACGCCAGCTGGAGCCAGGAATGGTGGTGTGCGATTATGGTTCAAACCTCCTGTCCGCCCTTAGACAGAGAAAGTTGACATGTGCCATGCCTGGCACATATCCTCAATTTGGTGGTGCAGAGTTTCCTAAATACGTACCCAGGGTTGCAAGATGTGCTAAAGCTGGCTAGAATAGTCTGTGGCCATTTCCTGCGGTTATACACAGCCAGTGCTCGGTTGGCTGAAATTCAGCAGATAATCCACCTGCCCGTAAACCACCTGATTTGTGACATGCCCACCAGGTGTAACTCGACTTCGTCAATGCTGCAGCGACTATTCATGCAGCAAAGGGCCATCAACGAGTACCTGTGTGAATACAGCATGACGACAGGCTCAGGCCACCTCAGCTTTTCCCCCCAAAGCCAATGGCTAATCATTAAGTATGCATGCACTGTATTGTCACTATTTAATGAGGCCACAAGGATGGTGAGCCGTGACAGTGCATGCATCAGTGATAAAATCCCTGTTGTGTTCCTGCTGGATGTAAGGTACCTGTGATAGGTAGTGTCCGAAGTGGAACTTGTGTGCTGAGGATTCAGGCGAAAACGTAGTCAGGCAGATTAGGTTGGCAACAGATCAGGCAAAACGGTACACGATCGAAATCCAGAGAGTGGTCAGGCAGGCAAAGGTCATACACGAGCTGGCGGTGAAGTACAAAATCAGCAGGCTAGAGAGTAGTCAGGAATTCAGGCAGAAGTTCAACACGAAAATCAAGATCAAAAAGCAGTCACAACACCCAGGGAGCTATTCCACACAAACGGGCGCTGAGAGATAGCATCACTTCCTTTTTATGGGCTGCTTTGATTGAAAATTGTCCACAGCTGGCAGCAGGTGGGGCTAGTGAGTCCAAGGTAATGCTTAAAGGAGTTGTAAAGGTACATTTTTTATTTTCTAAATAGGTTCCTTTAAGCTAGTGCATTGTTGCTTCACTTACCTTTTCCTTTGATTTACCTTCTAAAGGTTTGTTTTCCTTGTCAGAATTTCTCACTTCCTGTTTCTCCTCACTGAACTCCACACCATCATCCGAGTGGCGTGGAGTCATCCAGAACAGCTTACTGAACAGCTTACTGAGGATAAACAGGAAGTGAGAAATTCAGACAAAGAAAACAAAGAAAAAAAATATTTAGAAGGGAAATCTAAGGAAAAGGTAAGTGAAGCAACAATGCACTAGCTTAAAGGAACCTATTTAGAAAATAAAAAATGTACCTTTACAACTCCTTTAATACTGAGAGGACATTTCCAAAAGTCCAGATCTCCTCCGTAGCACAACAGGTAAGGCTGCAGCTGTGGGACCAGGAAGATCCCGGTTCAAATACACCCAGGTACATGACACTGGAGCAGACTCTGTGTGGCATTATGGACAGGGCACTGGAGGCAGAGCAGCAGGAGGAAGAGGACTTCCTTTCCTCTCAAGGCTCACTTTATCCAGACACCATCATTTCTATGTCACAGAACACACAGGAGGATGAGGAGGAGGAGAATTCTGGCACTTTCATAGGCTTCGAAAGCGATGGCTTTCCAACCCCAGGACCCTTGTGAGTAGTACGTGGCTGGGAGGAGGAAGTTCCAGATGCTGTCATCTTGAGTGACCCTGAAAATGTAGTTTGGAGTCTTCTGTTGGTCAAGAGAGGAGCATGGGAAAAGGCCTTCTGTGAGGCATTTCAGAATTTTTTTAGTCCTCGTCGCCCAGGGCTGTCAGCTTCCACATCCCATCAGCAGCGTCTGCATCACATGGTGGACGATTACCTCGGGGCCAAAACAGAGATGGAGAGCTTTCTCAGCTGACGATCCACTGAATTATTGGGTCATGAGAATAGACCACTGGCCAGAACTTGCCCAGTATGCTATTGAGTTGCTGGGCTGCCCTGCATCCAGCGTGGCTTTCAGAATGGGCATTCAGTACTGCAGGAGGTTTTCATTACTGATCATATAACGCGTCTGTTCACAGACTCAGTGGACCGTTTGACTTTAATCAAAATGAATCAGTCCTGGATTACCAGCTATGAAGCCCCTGATGCCGATGTCACTGATTAAGTCTTTTTCGGATGTGGAATCTCTGCAGGACTTCATGGGCACAATTAACACCCACAGACCAAATTTTCAGCACCTGTTTGATAGGTGCATATCATTGCATTTTTTTTTGCCTTCATCTAGAGCACCTACATAGGGTTATGGTGGGAAGGCGCCAACATCCAAAGACCAATTTTTACGCACCCGTTATATCTATCCAAAGTCAAAGTGACACCAGAATCGTGTTCCCAGTGCACTACATTGTGGCCTCATCACACACACTGGCTCCCCAGCTGTTGCTGAGCAAAATAAAGGCAGCTTGCAGGGACAATTTTTTTTTTTTGGCTTTATAAATGCAATGCAGCAGATTCTAGACATGGCACATATCTGCCACTTTACAGGTAGACTAAGGAGACCCACCAGGCACTATATTGGAAGGAATTTTTTATTTTTTATGCTTTCATTTTAAAAATCTAAAAATCACTGCTCATTGGCTGGACAAGGGGCGTGATTCGAAGCGGATGCGACGCTAATGTGAGAGTCTGACTGCTCTTCCCCTCTCCTCTCTTCCTCCTAACCCGGTTTTCACTCCCTTGCTGGGGGGGGCCTGGATGCCGTGGGCTGACCAGGAGTCGACGGGTGGTGGAATCACATGCCCCTCGTGTGGTCTCGGGAACCCAAGCCTGCAAAGCCCTCCTCACGTGGTCTGCTGTTGGTGGGGTGACGGTGGAACTTCCCCGCTATACGAGTGCGGTGGCGTCCTGTGGTGTATCAGAAGGAGGGGACGGTGATAGCACATATCCTCCGCCTGGCCATCCAACGGAGATACTCTGCTATAGGAGGAATAATGGCGGCGGTGTGAGAGATCCCCGCTACCGCTCCCCCTCTTGTTTTCCAGCCTGGAGAGGCTGCAGCATTACCCTAATGAAGACATGCCACAGAGGGGAGTAACGGCGATGGTGTGAGAGGCCTCCGCCGTCCTCCCCCATCTTACAGAACGAGAGGTATCTGCCTGGTGGAGGTGTGGGAGACCCCCCCTTGAAATTCCATCACAGCTTTACAGACTGGAACAGAGGAGAGTGACCATCCTACTCCTGCAATCCTAGGACGTGTGAACTTTCTTGGGTGAGAAAATTCCAATTACGTATTCCTGAGTAGGAGGGGATAGATGTAAAGCAGAGACATTGTATTTTTATTTTCCCCCCTGCTTTAGTCTCATGGTGAGTAGTTAAGAGATTGGGACTGTGAAGTATAACTCTTGAACTGTGGGGGTGGATTTTTTCCCCTCTTTCTTTTTTTTGGCACTTCCCCTCCTTGCCTCCCCCCCTCCTCCTTTTTTCTTCCTGTTTTAAACAGTTGGTTCTGAGGATGGGAAAAAGGGATTGAGACAAATATATACCTCTGTGTATTAATTTTATGTCATTATGTCATCGCAGCGCACCTCAAAGGTGAGCCAAGCAGCCGCTGCCAAATTAAAGGAATTTTCACATACGCAGGGGCAGACTCCAACAAAAAACAGCCAACAGACTCAGCACGCCAGTATGTTGTCCAAACCACAGTCTGGGGCTAATGCTATAAAAAAGAGGGGGGACACCGGTTTTGTTAGTAGGTGAGTACACTTGAGACAGTAAATTAGAAAAATATTAATTTATTCATGACATCTTTAAAATTGATATTGCAATTATACAAAACCATAAAAGCTTGGAAACAAAGAACTAGATTGTGCAACTAGCCGACATGTTTCACACTGTTGTGCTTCGTCAGGGCTTAGCACTTGTCTTTTATTTCATCAAGTCTGTATAAGACATAAAAGTTTATAATTAATGTCAAGCAATAATATAGTATCAATACATATGCATTCGTTAGTGTAATACAAATTTTCTGCATATTGACAAAGTTGGAAAAACAATGCATCATGCTCACCTAGTTTGATTTGGGAGAATTGAATAAGGCGCACATCGCTAAGACATAGACATCAATGCTGATGACCGACCCACATCCCACCACGGCTGACCCGGCGGATGCCAGAACCAACAGGTCGAAACGTGAGGATTTTGACTGTATAGGCCGACCAAGTAATGGTAGGATAATCAAATCTATAAAGAGGATAAATGGTAATGAAAATAAAGGGTGTCCTATAGAATCTATAGGAACTGTTTTAACCACTTAACGACCGCCCACTGTAAAAATACGTCGGCAGAATGGCACCGACAGGCAGAATCACGTATATCTACGTGACTGCCTTTGTATAGTTGAGGGGTCCGATCGGACCCCCCTTCTTTACAGTGAGCTGTCGTTAAGTTTTCGGGAGCGATCCAGGAAGAGGGGACGGCCGTTCGATTCCGGCCACCCCCTCTCGATCGCTCCCAGCGAATCGAATCCTTCGCCTGCCTGTGTAATGTTTACACATGCAGAGGAAGTGATGTCATCTCTCCTGCGGCACTCACATATACCGAGCGCCGCACAAGAGAAGATGCAGGTTAGTGCACAAAACACTACACTGACACCAGGACACATAGGCACATAAATCGCCCCCCCCAGGCCCCCCCAGATCACCCCCCAGCCCCCAGTCACAGTGTCACTGATTGCAGTGACCATTTATTTACTGATCACTGCAATCAGTGACATTTGTGATTGTAAAAGTGTCACTACAGTTAGTTTTAGGTCCAGTGTAGCCCCCTAACCCCCCCTAATAAAGGTTTAACCCCCTGATCGCCCCCCAGATAACCCTTTCATCCCCTATCACCACTGTCGCGAAGCGATCATTTTTCTGATCGATGTCTTAGCGTCGGTGATGCCGATCGGTAGCCAGTTATTTTTTTTAGGTTCGCCGCAGGTTTTTATAGCGTCGGGTACCCCCATATATTACCTAATAAAGGTTTAATCCCCTTGATTGCCCCCCAGATAACCCTTTCACCCCCTATCACCACTGTCGCTAAGCGATCATTTTTCTGATCGCTGTCTTAGCGTCGGTGATGCCGATCGGTAGCCAGTTATTTTCTTTAGGTTCGCCGCAGGTTTTTATAGCGTCAGGTACCCCCATATATTACCTAATAAAGGTTTAACCCCCTTGATCGCCCCCCAGGTAACCCTTTCACCCCCTATCACCACTGTCGCTAAGCGATCATTTTTCTGATCACTGTCTTAGTGTTGGTGATGCCGATCGGTAGCCAGTAATTTTTTTTAGGTTCGCCGCAGGTTTTTATAGCGTCAGGTACCCCCATATATTATCTAATAAAGGTTTAACCCCCTTGATCACACCCCAGGTAACCCTTTCACCCCCTATCACCACTGTCGCTAAGCGATCGTTTTTCTGATCGCTGTATTAGTGTCGGTGATGCCGATAGGTAGCCAGTAATTTTATTTTAGGTTCGCCGTCAGGTTTTTATATAGCGTCAGGTACCCCCATATATTACCTAATAAAGGTTTTAACCCCCTAATTGCCCCTAGTTAACCCTTTCACCAGTAATCACCATATAAGTGTTACGGGTGACGCTGGTTAGTTAGTTTGCTTTTTATAGTGTCAGGGCACCCGCCGTATATAACCCAATAAAGGTTTAACCCCCTGATCGCCCGGCGGGTGATATCAATTAGGTTTTAGCATCAGAGAGGGTCTGCGTCACACCCCAGGCAGCGTCAGGTTAGTGCCAGTAGCGCTAACACCCACGCGTGAAGCATACACCCCCTTAGTGGTATAGTATCTGAACAGATCAATATCTGATCTGATCAGATCTATACTAGCGTCCCCAGCAGTTTAGGGTTCCCAAAAACGCAGTGTTAGCGGGATCAGCCCAGATACCTGCTAGCACCTGCGTTTTGCCCCTCCGTCCAGCCCAGGCCACCCAAGTGCAGTATCGTTCGATCACTGTCACTTGCAAAACACAACACACATAACTGCAGCGTTCGCAGAGACAGGCCTGATCCCTGCGACTCCAGTGCTGTAGGAGGTGATTTCACCACCACAGTTAAAAAAAAAAAGCATATATGCCGAAGCATTGGGGCAGCAGGGGCGGAGGAGCGGAGGAGCGATTTTGCTCCTAATGCCGCGTACATACGGTTGAAATTCCGACGGAGGCTTGCCCGTGGAAAAGTCTGACCATGTGTACGCGGCATAACTTTTGCGGAAAGATGCCCCCATGCTTCGGCATATATAAATGGTGCATGTATGCCCATCATTAGAAGTGGGTGGATGAAGGGCCGTATTCTAATGGTGGGCATACCCACCGATCAATCTTTTTTTTTCGTTCAGCCAACAGGCTGCATGAAAAAAAAGATTACAATACATGTCCAACAAGGATCAGCAACGTACTGGTATGTTGCTGGACTTTGAATGGTTATACCAGAATGATGCCTGCGGGTTTAGGTATCATCTTGGTATCATTCTTTTCAGCCAGCGGCCGGCTTTCATGTAAAAGCAATCCTAGTGGCTAATTAGCCTCTGGACTGCTTTTACAAGCAGTGGGAGGGAATGCCCCCCCCCGGATATAAAAAGCGCCATTGGGAAATTGGGAAAGCATTTTATCACACCGATCTTGGTGTGGTCAGATGCTTTGAGGGCAGAGGAAAGATCTAGGGTCCAATAGACCCCAGTTTTTTCAAAAAAAAGAGTACCTGTCACAACCTATTGCTATCATAGGGGATATTTACATTCCCTGAGATAACAATAAAAATGATAAAAAAAAAAAATATGGAAGCAACAGTTTAAAAATAAAATAAAAAAGCAAAATTAATAATAAAAAAAAAAAAAAAAAAAAAAGCACCCCTGTCCTGCCCTGTTCTTGCCCAATGGCGAACGCAAGCGTCGGTCTGGCGTCATATGTAAACAGCAATTGCACCATGCATGTAAGGTATCACCGCGAAGGTCAGATTGAGGGCAGTAATTTTAGCAGTAGACCTCCTCTGTAAATCTAACGGCGTAACCTGTAAAGGCTTCTAAAGGCTTTTAAAAATGTATGTAGTTTGTCGCCAATGCGCGTTTGTGCTAAATTTTAAAGCTTGTCGTGTTTGGTATCTATGTACTCGGCCTAAGATCATCTTTTTTATTTCATCAAACATTTGGGCAATATAGTGTGTTTTAGTGCATTACAATTAAAAAAAGTGTATTTTTCCCCAAAAAATGCGTTTGAAAAAT
Source organism: Rana muscosa (assembly GCA_029206835.1). Taxonomy (NCBI): domain Eukaryota; kingdom Metazoa; phylum Chordata; class Amphibia; order Anura; family Ranidae; genus Rana; species Rana muscosa. Next base: position 14,066,087 of record JARGYO010000198.1, on the reverse strand, counting down.
CGCTGCGCAAATACTGTGTAGAAAAAAAAAATGCAACACCCACCATTTTAATCTGTAGGGCCTTTGCTTTAAAAATATATATAATGTTTGGGGGTTCAACATAAGTTTCTTGCAAAAAAAAAATATGTTTTCATGTAAACAAAAAGTGTCAAAAAGGGCTTTGTCTTCAAGTGGTTAGAAGAGGATGTAAGCTTCCTAATGTTGTGTATAAAATGCCAGAACAGTTCAAAACCCCCCCAAATTACCCCATTTTGGAAAGTAGACACCCCAAGCTATATACTGAGAGGCATGTCGAGTCCATGGAATATTTTATATGTTGACACAAGTTGCGGAAAAAATACATTTTTTTTTTTTTTGCACAGAGTTATCACTGAATGAGACTTTTTGGGAGCCTAGCCGCATACGGGACCCCAAAACCAAGCACCGCCTTCAGGCTTTCTAAGGGTGTAAATTTTTGATTTCACTTCTCACTGCCAATCACAGTTTCGGAGGCCATGGAATGCCCAGATGGCACAAACCCCCCCAAATGACCCCATTTTGGAAAGTAGACACCCCAAGCTATTTGCTGAGAGGTATGGTGAGTATTTAGCAGATCTCGCTTTTTGTCACAAAGTTTTGAAAATTGAAAAAAAAAAATATTTTCTTTCTTCATTTTCAAAAACAAATGAGAGCTGTAAAATACTCACCATGCTTCTCAGCAAATAGCTTGGGGTGTCTACTTTCCAAAATGGGGTCATTTGGGGGGTTTTGTGCTATTTTGGCATTTTATGGCCTTCGAAACTGTGATAGGTAGTGAGGAGTGAAATCAAAAATTTGTGCCTAGAAATCCTGAAGGCGGTGCTTGGTTTTCGGGGTCCCGTACGCGGCTAGGCTCCCAAAAAGTCCCACACATGTGGTATCCCCGTACTCAGGAGAAGCAGCAAAATGTATTTTGGGGTGCAATTCCACATATAACCATGGCATGTGTGAGCAATATATCATTTAGTGACAACTTTTTGTAATTTTTTTTTTTCTAGTCATTATTCAATCACTTGAGACAAAAAAATAAATATTCAATGGGCTCAACATGCCAATTTCCTTGGGGTGTCTACTTTACAAAATGGGGTCATTTGGGGGGGTTTTGTACTGCCCTGCCATTTTAGCACCTCAAGAAATGAGATAGGCAGTCATAAATTAAAAGCTGTGTAAATTCCAGAAAATGTACCCTAGTTTGTAGACCCTATAACTTTAACTTTAAACCAATAAATATACGCTTATTGACATTTTTTTTACTAAAGACATGTGGCTGAATACATTTTGGCCTAAATGTATGACTAAAATTGAGTTTATTCGATTTTTCTTATAACAAAAAGTAGAAAATATCATTTTTTTCAAAATTTTCGGTCTTTTTCCGTTTATATTGCAAAAAATAAAAATCGCAGAGGCAATCAAATACCATTAAAAGAAAGCTCTATTTGTGGGAAGAAAAGGACGCAAATTTCGTTTCGGTACAACATTGCATGTCCGCACAATTTACAGTTAAAGCAGCGCAGTGCAAAATTCTGAAAACAGCTCTGGTCCTTTAGCTACAAAATGGTCCGGGGCTTAAGTGGTTAAAGTAAACTAAGGAATTTACCAAAGAATACCAAATATAGGCAGGAATATATGAAAGATATATAATATTTACACCACTGGAACATACTGCAATGGCGTGCAATGGGCATATGGATTATAACAGGGATATCACAACATAGATAGTTAGTTGTTATTGAGGCGGTAGTGAGAATTCCATCTAGGTTAATATTAAAGTTTTAACAATGTATCATATGCTAATGATATGACATAAATAAAAGGTAAAAGATATTAAGATGGAATAGAGGGACTGCTAGCAAGGCTAAATTAGTAAATATAGAAAGCTGGTAGCTTATAACATATAGTATAAATCAGTGTTTCTCAACTCCAGTCCTCAAGGCGTCCCAACAGGTGATGTTTTCAGGCTCTCCATTGTTTTGCACAGGTTATTTGATCAGTTTAACTGCCTTAGTAATTCCCACAGCTGTTTCATCTGAGGGAAATCCTGAAATCATGACCTGTTGGGGCGCCTTGAGGACTGGAGTTGAGAAACACTGGTATAAATAGTATAGTACATGTTAAGGGGCCAAGGAATAAAATGCACCAAAAGGTGCATGGCTACTAATAACATGAATGCCTGAATCCCAATTATCTCACAGACCTGCACTAATATGTAGACAAACTCAGTACCTGTAAAGGGTCCAGCCCATGTGAAGTAAGAAATCCCAGTATATCGCAGATCAATTTACTTCCATTAGTTAGAATCCTTGTGTCAGCAGATGCATCAAGAAGGCGCATGCCGGCTGCCGCCGACTGCGCCATCTTAAATTAGCACAGTCATCCCGGAAGTTAAGGGTCACGCACGACCCCTGACATCACTTCCGGTCCGGTCGTTCGTATGCCGAGCATGGGCGTGCGCAAAGGTAACGCACAGCGCATGCGCGATCCACCGTCCACGGCTAAGCTGCAGTGGAAGAGGTGGCCAACAGCAGATGGCGCTGTCTCACGGTGCAACAACCATCCAATCATCCAAAACAATCAGTTTAATTATAAGAAAGTGGCGATACTAAATCATCAACAATTTAACAATTAAAAAAAAAGGAAAATAATCTCAACATGATTCTGAATGGCATAAAGCCAAAACAGTTCATAATTGATTTGGTCAATAACAGATAATATATACATAAGTTGACGCATATAATATGTCCTCATAGATATATTTGATGTGTCCATGATTATAGAGTACGGACAAGAATACATACAAAGCAATAACAATTAGTTGAAAAAATAAACATAAAAACAGGAAAAAATAACATATATAATTGAGGGGAGGGGGAAAAAAAAGAAAAGGGGGGTAATAAGGGAGGGGAATTGCAAAATATACATACCAAATTCAATACCGAGGGGTCATATTAGTGATATACAAAGCATACCTGAACATAAAAAATTATTAGCTCTAGCACCTTCATACATAAACGGTGAAAAATAAAAGGCACTTTACACCATTCTAAGAAAGCATAGTAGAATTAGGTACACTAGATAAGTCGTAAAGTAGTTAATAATATATCAAATGTTGAAAATGAGATAAATTTAATCAAATAAATATAACATATGCCAATAGATTCTGTGTTTTTAAAGAAATGGCTTGAAAGAAATCGCAGTGTTAAGCCCTGGGGGGGAAGGTGGCCCTTTGGTTGAAGATCCATTTGGCTTCTTGCTGGAGGATTTTTTTGTGAAAGTCTCCTCCTCTTAGGGGTTCAGAAATAACTTCCAATACAAAGAAAGAAACAAAGGATGGGTCATAGCTGTGATTACAGATAGGAGTATAGAGCAGTCCTGCATCGAGATAGTACAGATGGTCTTGTACTCTTTTTGCAAACGGACGCTTAGTCTTGCTGATGTAAAATGCACCACACAAGCACGTTGCTAGGTACACAACCCCCACTGTGCTACAGTCCGCATACATCGTGGATTTGTGAAAACCGCCTCGCGGTAGGGGGCATCCTGTGCCCTCTTTTATCCACGGGCACTGCTCACAACTGCCATATCTGTATGTGCCGTTGCTGATAGTTGCCCCTACTTCCAATATTTCAGGGGTGTAATGGCTATGGATGAGACCATCCCTGATTGTTCGTGATCTACGGTAAACAATTTCAGGTCTATCTGCTACATACTTGGATATAATTGGATCCTCGGAGAAGAAATGCCAATTACTACTGATTAGTTGGCGAAAAATATCTTGATGCGCACTGAATGTAGTAATGAGTTTGGTAGTGGGGTTCTGTTCACGGGCTTTAGATTTAAAGATAAGCGTATGACGTATATTGTCTTTAGCTCTCCCATAGGCCTTTTTGATGACCTTCTTGCTGTATCCTCTGGCAAGAAGACGTAGATAGAGGGCTTTTGCTTTAAGCTCAAAATCCTCGTCCCTGGCACAATTGCGGCGTAGCCGCAGGTATTGGCTGATTGGGATGCTACGCACCAGGGAATGGGGATGAGAGCTTGAATAGTGCAAAATGGTGTTGCCAGCCATTTCTTTTCTATACAAGCTACTGTGTATAGTTCCATTCTCATTAAGATATAAACGTAAGTCCAAAAATGGGATGCTTAACGCTCCATGATACATGGCGTACCATGTATCCTACCGATAAAGATTACACTTTTTTCTCTCCTCCACACCAGAAATACTCCAGAATAGATTATTTTTTCCTCTCGCAGACTGACCTATCCTTTCTCTCGCAGGCCACTATAGAGCCAATGTTCTTATCAAACCACCATCCCATAACAGTAACTCTTAAGCCGCGTACACACGATCGGCTTTACTGATGAAAACAGTCCGATGGATTTTTTTCATCGGACAAACCGATCGTGTATGGGCCCCATCGGTCTTTTTACCATCGGTGTCAAAAAATAGAACATGTTTTAAATTTTTCCGATGGATAAAAAATCGATAGCAAATTCCGATCGTCTATGGGCAAGTCCATCGGTTTAAAAAACCCACGCATGCTCAGACTGAATTATGAGACGGGAGCGCTCGTTCTGGTAAAACTAGCGTTCCTAATGGAGAGAGCACATTCGTCATTCTGCAAATTATTGCCTCGTTTAATGCAGCGCATTGTTTTCTTCTTTATAATGGTCTTTAAACTATTTTTTTGCTGCAGATCTTTATCCCGAGTTCTGACAAACGTATTTCTTTATAGTTTCTTGTCATCTCTAGAATAATTTTATATATTTGTAAAGCCAGATCTCCCTAATTTTAATTGTTATTTAGAATCAAGATATACCATTTTTTTATTTTATTCAATTTTGGTTCTTGTGGGCTCATTTTTTTGGGTGTCAAGTTCTCACAACAACATCATTTATTTTTTATTTTTTCCTCAAGGAGGTTGGTGTCCCTTGTTAATTACACATTGTATTTATGACATCTTATTGCTACTCCCAATAAAAAAACATAGGCAAGTATTTTTACGAAATCAAAAATCCATTTATTCTGGCAAAAAATAAATAAACAGGAAGGGCAACAATTGTTAAATTAGTGGAATATATGAAGACTTTGGACTCCAAAGGCAGACATTACTATGATGAACAATAAAATCAACAACATGAGGAAATCAGGAGTAGCAGCTGAAGACATACATCATCCCAAGCTGTGGTACTCCTACAAACTGCAACTTCTGGAAGAGCAGCTTGAAGCCAGGGAATCACCTTCTGCTCTTCTTGGTAGCCTTCCTTGCACTGTTCCCTGCAGTGTTCCCTCCAGCATTTGTTTCACGGCCCCGCCCATGCCCACTTGCAGGCTGTGGCTCTGTCAGTGGTAATGTGGCAGGAGGAGGAGGAGAAGGATAGGGCAGATGGCAGAGATGAGTGGCCTCTGTCAACTGCCCCATCCCCGCCATGTGAATGGCCTTATACACCAGGGGCTCACATAAGGCAAGTTGTCTCTCCTCCAGGTTCCGAAGTTTCGATGAAAGATATGTACTAAAGGCCTCAACATGGTTGAGGGGGGCCCTCATTATGGCAGCAGCGTCCCTTATCATTTGAAGTGACTCCTCCTCCACCTTTGTCATCCGCCGATTTTTTGTGGGTCTGACGTGGAGGGGAGCCACTTGGGGACTGTGTGCTGCCACTAGGCCTGGGGACCTGTTGAGTGCCACTTGGTCCGGCCTCCTCCTGGCTGCCACTCACCCCTGCCTCCTCCTGCCTGCCACATTACGGAGCCTCTTCCTCCTGGCTGAGCTCATCCTGTGTAGAAAAAAGGGACATAGTTTTATTTTTTGTTGAATCAATCACACACAATTTTCATCTCATGACTGTTGCAATATGAATCTTAATAAATATAAATGACTCTCATTGTGACCCCTGCTTTTTTATATACTGTACCAATCATTAATGTGTAATGTGGAAATATCCACGCTACCCCCCAAAAAAACACCTAAAATCACATCCAAGTGAAAAAATTATGAAAAATGGGCAGGATCAAAATCCTAAAAAATGGGAAAAACCCCCTATGGTGAGGAAAGTCATGGTGCTGCAATTATTAATATTTAGAATATAAACTACAATGAAATGTTAAATGTGAATATGATGCGCATCCTTAACTGAAACAATGAAGTGTATAAGACAATATGTCACAAATGACATATGATATGAAAAAAGTGAATGAACACCTTTAGGGTACAATGTACCACAATATGCACAAGCACATAAATAATACAAGACACAAAGGTCCGAAAATTAAGTATACAATAAAAGAGTCCATAGGAGCAGTAAAGAAAAAAGCAACACAAAAAAAATGAATGAAAAATTGAAGAGAGACCAAAAATTCTTGAAGCTTTTCAGTCCAGCAGGTGAAAAAACTCTTTATCAGATAATGGATGTCTCCTTACCAAGAAAGATGGACCCCCGTGACAGAGGTCATACGAGCTCAACACATAGGCTTCACTCAAACCGCTGCGGCAACGATCACATCATCCAAGTTCCCCCTTCCTTAGGAATGAGGCCGATGAAGTCTTTCCAAGGTGTAACAACCATAGGTCACCGCTCACACATAGGTTAGGGAAATAGAAATAAAAAACTTCATGGTGCAGCAAGTTTTGTATAAAAGAAACTATTTATTGATAGCTGACATCCAAAAAATAAAAGACAAGGTGCCGTTTGTATGCTAAAGCAATGTAACAAACTCCATGAATAAAAACAAACAATCAGCTGTGGCTCACGCCAGCTAGCTGAAGTGTGGTGACGTCAGAATCCTGTAGCTCCTGGAGCTACAGGATTCTGATGTCACCACAATTCAGCTAGCAGGCGTGAGCCTGTCAGAGACCCAGCGCTGCTGACACACACTTCCGGGTGTCAGCAAGGAATGTCCGCTCTCCAGGTGCTAGTGTGCATGCACGGACACTTAGAATGGCCCGTATAGGACTCAGACCGCGTGCACGCATGCGCGCGTCTCCTCCAATCCCGGCGCACGCCGCTCTATTTAAACCAGGTTCACCTGAGTGTCAGTGCTGGATTGTCTTTCTGGCTAGTATCCCTGTCTGAAAACCTGCTTGTTTGACTGATACCCTCCTGAAGACTCCTGGCTTACTCTTGATTACCCTTCTCGGATTATCCTGCTTGCCTGTTCCTCTGACCTTGGCCTGGACTTTGACCACGATCTTGCCTCACGATCGGTACCTCTCTGCTAGCTCGCTGCTGAACCTCTGCCTCCCCCTGTTGTCCCTCTGAATCTTCCCTGAACGGATCTGACGCCTGGTTTCCACCACACCTGGGCCTGAAGAGGGTTCCAGTGCCTCTACCAGTTCTAAGAGGCACCCGCACCTTCTCGTGCCAATGCATCATGCGAGAGGCTGCCCCCACTACCCCGGCTCTGCTGTAGGTACATGACAGTACAATCCAGCCAGAAATGGAGTCCGGGTCGGGGGCTTCGCCTCTGGACACACTGTGCCAGCAGATCACTGATCTCACCCAGGCGGTTCAGGGCCTGCAAGAAGGCTACCGCCGACTGGAGCAAAGAGTGATCTCCATCACCCCGGGTACCTCACCTTCACTGGCCACAGCAGCAGCACCTCCAGCAGCCATAGTACCAGCTCCTCCTACCACAGTAATGGTGTCACCCCCAGAGCCACGTGTTCCTATTCCGGAAAGGTTCTCAGGGGATCGCAGCAAATTCCGTGCGTTCAGAAACGCCTGTCGGCTCTACTTCCTGCTGCAACCACGTACCTTCTCCCTGGAAAGCACAAAAGTGGGCTTCATTGTATCTCTCCTTCAAGGAGAACCCCAAACCTGGGCTCATCGCTTGATGGAACAAGCCAATGCTTGCCTAAATACCCTGGATGAATTCCTGGATGAAATGGCTAAATTGTATGATGACCCTCAACGTACTGCCACGGCTGAGACCAACCTCCGTGCCCTCCAGCAGGGACGTAGGCCAGTAGAGGACTACATCACTAATTTTAAGCAATGGAGTTCTGATACCCTATGGAATGACGCTGCCCTCCGATACCAATTTCGCATTGGCCTCTCAGAGGCACTGAAGGATGAATTGGCCCTAGTGGGGGTCCCTAGTTCCTTGGAAGACCTGATCCAGCTATCTATTCAGATAGACCGACGCCTAAGGGAGCGTAGGTCCGAAAGAACTAGCCAATACCGTCCGGTATGGATGCTACCCAGGGTCCCCAGCCACCCAGCAGCCCTGCCTCCTCCTCTCCTGCTACTGCCTCTGACGTTCCTGAGCCAATGCAAATAGGCCTTCTCCGTGCACCTCTGACCCCAGAAGAAAAACAGCGACGCCGCAGGAACAATCTCTGCTTATACTGTGGTGGAACTGGTCATTATGCGAATATGTGCCCAAACAAGACCCGTAAGTCTGCTTCCCCTCCTCCTGATCCTGGTCTCCTGACCTTAACCAACACCGCTCACATCTCTATTCCTGTTTCTTTTCAGCTTTCGGAAGGGGTGGTCCAGGTCCAAGCAATAATTGATTCAGGTGCCTGCAGTTGCTTCATAGACCGTGTCTTCGCTCAGCAACACAACATTCCTCTGCAACCCAAGTCTCAGCAACTCTCCGTGCGACAGGCTGATGGATCAAACATCAAGTCTGGGCCCATTACCCATGAAACCCAACCTCTTCCCTCAACTACCCAACCGGACCACCTGGAACTTCTCCGTCTGGATGTCATTCCATCTCCGCTATTCCCAGTCATCCTGGGAATGCCATGGCTACGGGCTCATAACCCTCACATTGATTGGTCCACCGGCCAGGTGACCTTCCAGTCCACCTACTGCATCCAGAACTGTCTCCATTCCTTCCGCCCTACCACCCTGGTAGTTGGCTGTCTGGAAGTTATCCCTGAAACCCAGAAACGAATTCCACCCGTTTACCACGACTTCAGCCTCGTACACACAAACGAGTTTCTCTGCAAGAAACGACAAGAAAACTGCCGAGAGAGCTTTCTTGCCGAGAAATTCGTTCATGTGTATGGTTTCTCGTCGAGAAAACTGACAAGAATCTCAACGAGAAATATAGAGAACCTGCTCTCTATTTTCTCGCCGAGATTCTCGTCAGCCTGTTTCTCGACGAGAAAATTGTGTGTGTGTACACTTACCTGTCCGCCGGGAAGCCCGCGCATGCTCGAAATGACTTTGACGCATGCGCGGTAGCTTCCTAGGCATAGATAGGGTGTAGCAAGATGGCGGCGACGGCATTGAATGTGACGAGCGCACGCTCGTCGTAGTCGATGACGTTACCGCGTTCGCTCCATTCAAAGAACCGCGGGTTCTTTGAAAGGAGCGTCTGTACACTTGGCCGGGACAAGTTTCTTGTCCAAGAATCTCGTCAAGAAAAACAACATGTTTTTTCTTGACGAGATTTTCGGCCGTGTGTACGAGGCTTGACTCTACGTATTTGACAAACAAAAGGCGAACATTCTTCCTCCACACCGGGTATATGATTGCCCAATTGAGTTACTACCAGGGGCAGAGATTCCTTTTGGAAGAATTTTTCCTCTCTCAGAACCCGAACTTCTTGTCCTCAAGCACTACCTTGACGAGAATCTCAACAAGGGATTCATCCGACACTCATCCTCCCCAGCTGGTGCGGGAATATTCTTTGTCGAAAAGAAGGACCACTCCCTTCGTCCTTGTATCGACTACAGGGACTTGAATAAGGTTACCATTAAAAAACGCTACCCCCTTCCGTTGATCCCAGAGCTGTTCCAGAGACTTCGCTCTGCCAAAATATTTACCAAACTTGATTTACGATGGGCATACAACTTAATTAGAATCCGTGAGGGGGATGAGTGGAAGACGGCCTTCCGAACACGTTTTGGTCATTTTGAATACCTCGTGATGCCTTTCGGATTATGTAACGCACCAGCGACTTTTCAACACTTTGTCAACAACATTTTCAGAGACGTTTTGGACCTGTTTGTGATCGTATACTTGGATGACATCCTGATTTTCTCAACATCCCTAGAGTTACACCGAACTCATGTGAAGCAAGTCCTCCTCAGACTAAGACAAAATGGACTGTACGCTAAGGCCGAGAAGTGTGAGTTTGAGCGTCAGACCATCCTCTTTCTCGGCCTAGTCATATCAACTGGGGGTGTGGCCATGGACCCTCAGAAGGTTGCTCCTATCATGTCCTGGCCTCCTCCCACTGACAAAAAAGGGGTGCAACGTTTTGTTGGATTTTCCAATTTCTATAGGAAGTTCATAAATAACTTTTCCGGCATTATAGCGCCCATTACAAACCTTACCAAAAAACAGAGCCACTTCCAATGGACTGAAGCAGCACAAAACACCTTTGACAAACTTAAGGAGCTATTCACATCTGCCCCAGTACTAAGGCACCCTGACCCTACGTTACCATATGTCCTGGAGGTGGACGCCTCTGAGACTGCGGTAGGGGCCATCCTGTCCCAACGTCTGGGAACCAAATCTTTGATGCACCCTGTGGCCTTCTTCTCCCAGAAACTGGGACTTTCCGAGAGGAATTATGACGTGGGGGACCGAGAATTGCTGGCCATAAAGACAGCTTTGGAAGAATGGCGGTACCTCTTGGAGGGAGCAGCACATCCTGTACTGATCTTTACAGATCACAAAAATCTGGAGTACCTCAGAACCGCCAAACGCCTTAGGCCCAGGCAAGCGAGATGGGCTCTTTTTTTTTCTCGCTTTAATTTTCACATAACGTTCCGGCCAGGGTCCAAGAACATTAAGCCTGACGCTCTCTCCCGTATGTTCCCAGATACCGAAACATCATCCCCGCCAGATACTATCCTGTAGCTGGAAATTTCTTACTAACTGACTTTGTGTCCCAGATCCGCCAGGCATCTTCGGATATTCCTCTCCCTCCGCATACCGGTCTCCAGGAAAGTGAGGGGCTCTACTGGCAGGGAAACAAAATATTCATACCCCAGGATCTCCGTACGAATGTCTTGCAGATTTGTCATGATTCCCCCTTGGCTGGCCATTTCGGGGGCCACAAGACCACAGACTAAGTTCAGCGACAGTTCTGGTGGCCGGGGCTAGCAAAGGATTGCAGGGCCTACGTAAATTCCTGCCCAATCTGTCTCAGGATTAAGAGTCTGAAGAACAAGACCTGGGTATTGTTAAGACCTCTGCCCATCCCCGAAAGACCTTGGGAAAGAATTGCGATGGACTTCATTGTTCAACTTCCCCCTTCGGAGGGATTTTCGTCTATATTTGTAGTGGTCGACCGATTCTCTAAAATGGCGCATTTGATCCCCATTAAGGGAACCCCATCTGCACCTGAAACAGCCAAGGTATTCGTGAAAGAGATCGTCAGACTGCACGGGATTCCGGATGACATAATTTCTGACCGTGAAGTACAATTCACATCAAAGTTTTGGAAAACACTATGTGGAACCCTGGGCATTAAACTCAATTTCTCCTCAGCCTACCATCCTCAGACTAACGGGCAGACAGAACGTACGAACCAGACACTGGAACAGTACCTACGGTGCTTCTCATCCTTCACCCAGGAGGATTGGGCATCTTTGCTCCCCCTGGCGGAGTTCGCATTTAACAATTCTATTCACACGACTACTAACCAAACTCCCTCTTTCTCCAACTATGGATTCCATCCTACTTTCCTACCAACACTGATTCCGGAATCTCCGTTACCAGCAGTCCAGGATAGGTTAAAATTCCTTTCTTCCAATAACCGTATCCTAAAGGAAGCCATTCTTAAAGCTCAGGAGAATAACAAGAAATTTTTCAACAGGAGGAGAAGGGGGGAGCTGGATCTAAAGACTGGTGACCTTGTCTGGCTATCCACAGCAAACCTGAAACTGACCTGTCCCTCTAAAAAATTGGGGCTTAGGTACTTGGGACAATTCCCAATTAAGAGGAAACTTAACACAGTGGCATACGAGCTCGAGCTTCCAGAGTCCTTTAAAATACATCCCGTATTCCACGTTTCTCTACTAAAACCTGACGTGTCAAACCCATTTCCAGATCATTACACTGGGCCCCTGAGGCCATAATGATAGATGGTGAAGAAGAATTTGAGGTTGAAGCCATCCTGGGTCATAGAAAACGACGTGGTCTCAATCAATACCTAATCAAGTGGAAGGGCTTCGGCCCAGAAGAAAATTCCTGGGAACCTGAGACCAATCTCCATGCCCCGCGGCTAATACGGGCATTTCATCGCTCCCAACTAGCCCAAGTGGGCATCCGGAGGCTGCCCCTAGGGAGGGGGCAATGTCAGAGACCCAGCGCTGCTGACACACACTTCCGGGTGTCAGCAAGGAATGTCCGCTCTCCAGGTGCTAGTGCGCATGCGCGGACACTTAGAATGGGCTGTATAGGACTCAGAACGTGCGCACGCAATGCGCGCGCCCATGCGCATGCGCGCGCCTCCTCCAATCCCGGCGCACAGTGCTCTATTTAAACCAGGTTCACCTGAGTGTCAGTGCTGGATTGTCTTTCTGGCTAGTACCTGTATCCCTGTCTGAAAACCTGCTTGTTTGACTGATCCCCTCCTGAAGACTCCTGGCTTACTCTTGATTACCCTTCTTGGATTCCCCTTGCCTGCTATCCTGCTTGCCCGTTCCTCTGACCTTGGCCTGGACTTTGACCACGATCTTGCCTCACGATCGGTACCTCTCTGCTAGCTCGCTGCTGAACCTCTGCCTCCACCTGTTGTCTCTCTGGATCTTCCCTGAACGGATCTGACACCTGGTTTCCACCACACCTGGGCCTGAAGAGGGTTCCAGTGCCTTCCAGTGGCTCTACCAGTTCTAAGAGGCACCCGCACCTTCTCGTGCCCATGCATTCCCTGTTCCCACCTCCAGGGGGTACGGGGACCGGGATCGTGCGAGAGGCTGCCCCCACTACCCCGGCTCCGCTGTAGGTACGTGACAGAGCCGCAGCTGATTGTTTGTTTTTATTCATGGAGTTTGTTACATTGCTTTAGCATACAAACGGCACCTTGTCTTTTATTTTTTGGATGTCAGCTATCAATAAATAGTTTTTTTTATACGAAACTTGCTGCATCATGAAGTTTTTTATTTCTATTTCCCTAACATATGTGTGAGCGGTGACCTATGGTTGTTACACCTTGGAAAGACTTCATCGGCCGCTTTCCTAAGGAAGGGGGAACTTGGATGATGTGATCGTTGCCGCAGCGGTTTGAGTGAAGCCTATGTGTTGAGCTCGTATGACCTCTGTCACGGGGGTTCATCTTTCTTGGTAAGGAGACATCCATTATCTGATAAAGATTGTTTTTTCACCTGCTGGACTGAAAAGCTTCAAGAATTTTTGGTCTCTCTTCAATTTTTCATTCATTTTTTTTGGGTTGCTGTTTTCTTTACTGCTCCTATGGACTCTTTTATTGTATACTTAATTTTTGGACCTTTGTGTCTTGTATTATTTATATGCTTGTGCATATTGTGGTACATTGTACCCTAAAGGTGTTCATTCACTTTTTTCATATCATATGTCATTTGTGACATATTGTCTTATACACTTCATTGTTTCAGTTAAGGATGCGCATTATATTCACATTTAACCAATCATTAATGGTTTGATTTTTTTTATATTTTTTTTAGAGCTGTTACTGATTAAAATTTTCGTGTTCGATTAATCGATTTTTTTTTAATCGATTAATCGACTAATTTCGATTAATGATAACGCACATACAGATCCAACTACTTTTAGCTGATCTCCTGGCTGTCATGGATATGCATTAATGTCTGTCTGCCATCTTACCTTCCTCCTCATGTGTTCATCTAGAGACCAGACCTCCTTCACCTGGCTTCCTTTATAATCTCCTCCCAGCCTGACTCCACCCCAGGCCCTATCACTGAACACTATATTAACCTGTGCACTGCAAGCCTGCTTTGCTGATCAACGTGTTTGTTAGGCATTGTGTGTTTGGGTTCCTGCCTGCCGTGTGCTACGTCTGTCTCTCTGTTACGTTATTGGCTTGTCCCCGACCATCCCTGTCTGCTCGTGACCCTTGACCTTCGGCTTGTTCTTCGTTATCCTTGTCTGCTTGTGGCCCCTGACCTTCGGCTTGTTATTCGGTTCTCTCTATCGTGTGCTGCTGCTTCCCCTTATCCTACGGGGCGTGAGCTAGGAAACTCCAGGGGCCGCGACCTGGTCCCAGCCTGCAGCGTAACATCCTCACCACTAGAGGCCCTGGAGAAGACCAGCTGGGTCTTAGACTCCGCGCCCTGGGGAATCTTGGCTCTCGCTTCCGTTGGGATCCCGGTTGTGCTCCTCTGGTCCCGCTTTCCACAACCACCCAGTTTCCTATCCACAGAAGCCAGCCATAGGGTTCACTACCTCGCGGTGCACTCCTGTCCCCCTACGGTGTGCATCTGTCACCTGGCCACAGGTGACCCTGACAGTTTGATCAGCCATGAACCCGGCTGACATCCCGCTTCCCGCGGATGATCCATTGCAGGGCATAGTTCGCAGACTTGAGACCCAGGAATCAAATCAGACCCAGGTGATGCGATTCCTCCAGGATCTGGCTTCTCGATTCGAGCAGCTTCAGGTCTCCTTGGGAACCCCGAATCCGCAACCCCAAGTACAACCAGCGGCTGTACCTATCGCACCAGTCGCAGCCTCACACTCACTAAGATTGCCAGCTCCGTTCCGTTTCTCTGGGGACTCCAAGGCCTGCAGGGGGTTTCTCAGCCAATGCACTATTCATTTTGAGCTTCAGCCTCAAAGCTTCCTATCTGACCGGGCTAAGGTAGCCTATATCATTTCCCTCCTCTCCGGTGAAGCTTTGGCCTGGGCTGCCCCCCTGTGGGAGAGGAACGATCCGGTGGTTTCCAGTCTGTCCGAATTCTTGAAGCTCTTTCGTAATATCTTCGAAGAGCCGGCTCGGGCTTCTTCAGCGGCTAGTGCTGTCTTACGTCTTCGCCAAGAATCTAGTTCAGTGGGGCAATATGCTCTTCAGTTTCGTATCCACACAGCTGAATTGAGCTGGAATAATGAGGCCCTGGTCGCTACCTTTTTACATGGCCTCTCTGACCGAGTGAAAGACGAATTAGCGGGAAGAGCCATTCCCGTCGGTCTGGACGATGTAATTTCATTATGCAACCAGATCGACATTCGTTTTCAAGAGAGGTCCTTAGAAAAAAGACGCCAGCACTCTCTGGGTCCTAGCCAGTCTGAGCTCCCCTCCCTTCATTCCGTGGAGCATCCTCTACCTGCTGAAGAACCTATGCAGCTGGGCCGGACCAGACTAACCCCCGAAGAACGTGCTAGGCGCAGAACTCTGGGCTTGTGCCTCTATTGTGGGGGCAAGGGTCATTTTCGTGACTCCTGCTCGCTTCGTCCGGGAAACGCTCGGGTCTAATACATTTGGAAGGTGGAGTATTGGACCCAGAAACATCACCTTCTCGCCTGCTCTTGCCGGTGTCCCTTCATGTAGGCACTTCTCCTCAGTCAACCCTTGCATACCTGGATTCCGGGGCTGCCGGCAATTTCATGGATTGGAGAACTGCTTCTTCTATGAAGCTTACCCTTTCACCTCTCACTACCCCATTGGTAGTCTCGGCAATTGATGGCACTGTTCTCCCAGGGGGCCCTATTCGCTTCCAGACGCTACCCATTAGGATGTCGGTAGGGATTCTCCACCAGGAGTGGATATCCTTTCTTATTCTACCCAAGGCCTCTACCCCAGTTGTATTGGGCCTCCCTTGGCTACAGCTCCACTCTCCACATGTGGACTGGGTCTCTGGGCAGATCCTGGCCTGGGGTTCCTCATGTTTCTCGTCGTGTCTTCTCAAGGTGACCCCCAAGGAGAGTCTTCCGGTTGCTGCCACTTCTGTTTCTTCTGATCTTCCCGCCGCATACAGCGATTACCGGGATGTGTTCTGTAAAAAATCAGCTGAGGTGCTTCCTCCCCACAGGTCTTTTGACTGTGCTATTGATCTTGTCCCCGGAGCAACTCTACCCAGGGGTCGTACCTACGCTCTGTCCATCCCAGAGACCCAGGCCATGTCGGAGTATGTAGCAGAGAATCTGGAGAGAGGGTTCATCCGGAAATCCTCATCGCCTGCAGGGGCAGGGTTCTTTTTTGTTGCCAAAAAGGATGGTACCTTAAGACCCTGCATCGATTATCGGGGTTTAAATGCGGTTACTATTAAAAATCGATACCCCTTACCCTTAATATCTGAGCTATTCGATAGGTTGAAGGGTGCCTCCATTTTCACCAAGTTGGATCTCAGAGGCGCGTACAATCTCATTCGAATACGGGAGGGTGACGAATGGAAGACTGCATTTAACACTAGAGACGGGCATTACGAATATCTGGTGATGCCTTTTGGTCTGTGTAATGCTCCAGCCGTGTTTCAAAACTTTGTCAATGAAATCTTCAGAGATCTGCTGTACCAGTTTGTTGTCATCTATCTGGATGACATTCTGATCTTTTCTGAAAATCTGCTCGTCCACAGAAACCATGTCCGCACTGTACTTCAACGTCTTAGAGAGAACAATCTCTATGCCAAGCTGGAGAAATGTTCCTTTGAATGTTCTGAGGTCCTGTTTTTGGGGTGCTTTGTCTCATGTTCGGGGCTTCGTATGGACCCTGGGAAGGTCTTGGCTATCACCAACTGGCCTCTTCCTGCTAGCCTCAAGGCCACACAGCGCTTTCTTGGCTTCACTAATTATTATAGGCAGTTCATAAGGAATTACTCTTCCATTGCCGCGCCTATTATCGCTTTGACCAAGAAGGGTGTGAATGCCAGAGACTGGCCTCCCGAAGCTGTCTCTGCATTTCACAACCTGAAACAGGCCTTTGTTTCTGGCCCCCTCTTGAGGAGACCAAATCCTGGGAATGCATTTTTTATTGAAGTGGACGCTTCCTCAATGGGGGTGGGAGCTGTGCTTCTTCAAATCTTTGAGAAGAGACGCCAACCATGTGCGTTCTTCTCCAAAAAAATTTCTCAGGCAGAGAGGAATTATGCCATCGGTGATCGGGAACTTCTCGCAATTAAATTGGCGTTAGAGGAGTGGCGTCATCTCTTGGAGGGTTCCCCTCACTCCATAACGATCTTTACCGATCACAAGAATTTACAGTATCTACAGAATGCTAAACGTCTGAATCCTAGACAGGCCAGGTGGAGTCTCTTCTTTGCCCGTTTTAATTTCACGATTACCTACAAACCTGGTTCCTGCAACGGTCGGGCTGATGCGCTCTCTAGGTCATTTGACACTTTGGACGAGGAGTCCGCCCCTGAACCTGAGCCGATCATTCCCACCTCATGCATTGTTGCCCACTCTACCACCCTGAAGTCTAAAATTCCGCCTGGTAAGACCTTTGTCCCCACTGAGCTAAGAGCTAAGATCCTTCGTTGGGGACATGATTCCAAGGTGGCAGGGCATTCTGGATTCCTCCGATCCTTCCTACTCATCAGTCGTCACTACTGGTGGCCTAATCTCCGCTCAGACGTCAAAGACTACGTTAAAGCTTGTCATGTCTGTGCTCAGTCCAAATCCTCCACACAAGCTCCTGCTGGTCTCCTCATGCCCTTGCCTATTCCTAAGGAACCCTGGGCCCATATTGCCATGGATTTTATCACCGATCTCCCACTGTCTGAGAATAATACAGTCATTTGGGTGGTAATCGATCGATTCTCCAAGATGGCTCATTTTGTTCCTCTTCCTGGTCTTCCTTCTGCCCCTGCCTTGGTTCCCATTTTCATTCGAGAAATTCTCCGCCTACATGGGGTCCCTTCTCATATTGTTTCCGACAGGGGAGTCCAATTCACGTCTCGTTTTTGGAGAGCCTTTTGCAAATCCCTCAATATTGTCTTGGATTTTTCTTCTTCTTACCATCCCCAATCCAATGGACAGACTGAGAGGGTTAATCAGGAGTTAGAGGTCTTTCTTCGCACCTTTGTGTCTTCTCACCATGACGATTGGTCCTCTCTACTCCCGTGGGCAGAATTCTCCCATAACAATCATGTGAATACCAGTTCGCAGAAGACACCCTTTTTCACAGTTTATGGAAAACACCCTCAACTTCCTCTTCCTATGATCTGTTCTCCAGACATTCCAGCTTTGGCTTCGGTTCAGGAGTCTCTCAATTCCGTTTGGGGTCACGTTCATGATTCCCTCCGGGCAGCTGCTGAAAAATTCAAAGGCTTTGCCGACCGCCGCAGGCGTAAACCGCCTTCTCTTCAGCCAGGGGACAAAGTCTGGCTCTCTACCAGGAACATCAAGCTCCGAGTTCCTTCTCTGAAGTTTGCTCCACGATTCATCGGTCCATACACGGTAACTGCTAAACTGAATCCGGTTTGTTTCAAACTCCAGATTCCTAAGAGCCTTAAAATCACTAACTCCTTTCATGTTGCTCTTCTAAAGCCTTTAGTCCTCAATAAATTCTCTCGTCCTCTTCCTACCGTGGCGCCTGTCTCTGAGGATAATCAGGAGTACGAGATCAGTCAAATTCTGGACTCCCGACTCTGTAAAGGCGTTCTTCAGTACCTCGTTCATTGGAAAGGGTTTGGTCCTGAGGAGAGGTCTTGGATCACTGCATCTGAGGTCTTTGCACCTCGTCTGTTAAAGGAGTTTCATCTGAAGTTTCCCTCTAAACCTGGGCCCAGGCGGGGAAGGGGGAGGCCTCGTAAGAGGGAGGGTACTGTCATGGATATGCATTAATGTCTGTCTGCCATCTTACCTTCCTCCTCATGTGTTCATCTAGAGACCAGACCTCCTTCACCTGGCTTCCTTTATAATCTCCTCCCAGCCTGACTCCACCCCAGGCCCTATCACTGAACACTATATTAACCTGTGCACTGCAAGCCTGCTTTGCTGATCAACGTGTTTGTTAGGCATTGTGTGTTTGGGTTCCTGCCTGCCGTGTGCTACGTCTGTCTCTCTGTTACGTTATTGGCTTGTCCCCGACCATCCCTGTCTGCTCGTGACCCTTGACCTTCGGCTCGTTCTTCGTTATCCTTGTCTGCTTGTGGCCCCTGACCTTCGGCTTGTTATTCGGTTCTCTCTATCGTGTGCTGCTGCTTCCCCTTATCCTACGGGGCGTGAGCTAGGAAACTCCAGGGGCCGCGACCTGGTCCCAGCCTGCAGCGTAACATCCTCACCACTAGAGGCCCTGGAGAAGACCAGCTGGGTCTTAGACTCCGCGCCCTGGGGAATCTTGGCTCTCGCTTCCGTTGGGATCCCGGTTGTGCTCCTCTGGTCCCGCTTTCCACAACCACCCAGTTTCCTATCCACAGAAGCCAGCCATAGGGTTCACTACCTCGCGGTGCACTCCTGTCCCCCTACGGTGTGCATCTGTCACCTGGCCACAGGTGACCCTGACACTGGCAGGCTGATTCCCAGTGCAGCTCCCAACCACTGGAAAAATGGATAGCAGGATACAAAAAACACAAAGGCCGCGCTCGATGGGAATAGCATTAAAACTTTTATAGTCTTCAAGTAGGTAACAAAATAAATATTGCACTGGAGATAAAATCAATGTAGCTACATAAACTGTAAAAATGGTGCGAGGAATACCAAATGGTAGCAAAAGCAGTCATAAAAACATGTAGCTAAGTATGATACTGGTATAAAAATGTGTACAACGATACCACTGCTGAATCCAGATGAGAAAGGGCTAACATCAGTCTGTCGGCATGTAGATGTCCCGTGAAGGGAACTATCACAACTCCCAGTGGATGGCTGTAGAATCCCAGGTTGATAGAGGGAAGTGAAGCCACACGCAAGGTAACAGCCCTTGCGTGTGGCAGATAGTAAGGTCCCGCCGGCATGCAGATATGAAGGCACAGCAAAGGAGCCCTTCAGATGGACACGGCAAGCCCTGCCAGTGTCCGTGACGTCACCGGATCTCCCTGAAGACCCGGAAACCGGCAGAGAGGTGAGTACCGATCAAAAGAATTTTGATCGATTAAAACAATTCATCGATTAATCGATGAATTAATAGTTAATTTCCACAGCCCTATTTTTTTTTAAACATTTAAATTTTGTCATTTGTAAATTATAACATCTAGTTCTCAAAAATCAATTAAGGACAATAAATATATTTGAAAATAATATACCTGGCTGAAGATGCGCAGATCCGGCTCTTCAAGCTCAGGTGGCTCCTCCTCCCCCTCTGCAGGGGTGGATGGAAGGGTGGAAGGAATGCTGGAGGGAAGGGTGGAAAGAAAGCTGGAGGGAAGGGTGGAAAGTGATTCCCTGGCCTCAATCTGGTTATCCAGAAATTGCAGATGCTTGTAGTACCACAGCTTGGGCTTAACTACTTTGTCTGCTGCTGCTCCTGATCTCATAGAAGCACGCACTTCTTTATAGCGTTTTTTGTACGCATTCCTCATGTTGTTGATTTTACTATTCATCATAGTATAGTCTGCCTCTGGGATCCAGGTCTTCATATATTCCGCTAATTTAACAATTGTTGCCTTGCGTACTTGGCTATTATGGTAGGAGCTATTTTTTTAGCTCCCAGAGGTTGCGCATTTCCTTATACTTTTCTATAAAAATTAACATCACGTCTGGCTCACGCAATTTATGCATAGTTCTTTCTACAAGATAAAAACACAAGATAAAAACAGGAGGTCAGCTTTAATTGTCCTAATCATAGCCCAATATAGGCCTTTACAATCATGAACCAGTATAGGCCACTGATGCCCCAAGTTAATTTCTTACCTTAGTAGGATTCGTTCGGCACTTCCGGCCGTCCTTACTCCGCGCAACCACAACCTTGGTTACCCTTTATATACCCTGCACATGCGTGAAACTCCGACCGCGTCACCCGCCCATGACGGTCTTTTCTGAATTTCCCCACCCCTTCTCGTTCGGCGCACAGTGGGAGACGACGACATGGCGGTGACACAGGTGCGTGCTTTATTATTAAGTACCGACGAGGAAAGCCCGGAGGCGGGAACATCCCGAACCAGGAATAAAAGATTCAAGGCGACTAATATGTCATTTGCTGAGATGGCGGAGATGGTGGACATCCTGCGGAGGAAGGATTACGATGGGAAGCATGGGCCATACGACACCCCTAATCTCAGGAAGTCTAAAATAATGGACAAAGTGGCGACGAGTCTCTATAATAAATTTGGGGTCAGGAGATCCAAGGAGCAACTCCGTAAAAGGTGGTCTGACCTGAAGCTGAGGGAGCCGGACCAGTATAGGAAGCTTAAAAAAATCCTGGACAAATATAAGCTTTTTTTTTACTGTCTTTAATCAAATTGAAATATGTATTCTTGCATGTTTTGCTCCATGTGCTTGGATTGTCTGGTTTCATATTGTAGAATGGCAACTTTCATGTGAAGTTGGACTAATTTTTGGTAATGTTTCCTAGTAAACAGCGATCGTGTAAAAAATAACATGTTTTGCACATATACACGTAAACCACATGTGGTCATGCCTATTTGGCGTTAAACAACGTTTATATATACATTGTTGTCTAGATGATGTGTTGTAAGTATAAGTAGAGTGTTAAATGGTAAACTAGGTTCTGTGTAACGGAGAGGACACTCAAGCAGCTGGTTACACATCTTGACTCAGGAGCACTATAGTGTGGGCTACCAGAACAACCTTTTTAGGGTGTCACACACAGGTGCTCCAGTGGATACCTTTGGGTGTCTCCTTTTTATTTTTGAGGACCAAGAATGAAAGTAGAAAAAAAGGAAAAAAAGAAAAAAAGAGCTGCGCAAACCTGTATACAGTGAATATACAATATAACAATAATCTGGAAATATTGTGCAATAACTATAACTTAATATAGTGACAAAAAAATAGTGACAAAAATATAATAATGTATGGTATGATATGATAAACCGACACATTAATCGAGTTTGACCCCAAAGGAATAACGGTTAATCATATAAATGTCCATATAAGAGTCCATATAAATTCTGAACATAAACGAATTGCAATGCAAATTGGAAGAAGGGTGAACTCCTAAATTGCACCAAAAGAATGCACACGTGCACCACCACCACCGTCCCCAGACGACGCTACTTATAGCGAAACGTACGTCGGGAGGTTGACGCGCTGATGTCATCGCTGAACGGGAGACTGCATGCCGGCCGGCTCTTCCCATGTTTTTATGCCTGAATTTTACCAACTTGATGTAAGTTACCACCTTTTTATTTGAATAAATGCTGTTTGGACGATATACACTATGTGGTTTCCCCTTCTCATTTTTATGACTGGTGAATACTGAGTTCCAATATCGCAAGAGTTCCTTTCCATCCTTGGATATCCATCTACTGCAAGGAAGCGAGTGATTCATAGTTTGGCATTCCAATAGCTTGCCTCTGGTAAGCACATTATTTTGGTGGTGGTGCACGTGTGCATTCTTTTGGTGCAATTTAGGAGTTCACCCTTCTTCCAATTTGCATTGCAATTCGCTTATGTTCAGAATTTATATGGACTCTTATATGGACATTATATGGATATGGATATTATATGGATATGGGCACAGGATAGCATGCAGGAGAGGTTAGTGAAGGGAAAAAGGCCTGTAGGCCAAAAATCTAAAAATTTTAAAGAAAAAACATGCATGGGGAGAAAGGGGACATTCCCAGAATCTTACAATCATGGCAATTTGGGAAGGATGAAAGAAATACAATACTTTAGCAAACAATCAAAACATATAATGTGATGTTAAAGGATAAAAATTACCTTAATATAGTCCTTCTGCATGACTTGTATGATGGCAGAACACGTTTCAGGGATAATGATCCCAAGAGCCTGGGGGGAGATGCCTGTTGAGAACTTGAGGTCCTACAAGCTTCTCCCAGTCACCAGGTATCTCAACATGGCGATAAGCTTCTGCTCGGCAGTGATCGCCTGGCGCATCACAGTGTCCTGCCTCGTGATATAGGGGGACAGCAAATCCAACAGACGGTGAAAAACGGGGTCCGTCATCCGGAAATAATTCCTGAAATCATCAAGATTATTCTCATAGATTTCCCGCAGCAGAGGCATATGAGAGAATTGGTCCCGCTGCAGCAACCAATTCTTGGTCCATGAACTCCTCCTCACCCTGTTCATGGACTGAACTCGGGTTACAGTGTTAACCGCAACACCAAGTCCATAGCCAGCACAAGCTCTACGACGAGAACGTACTTCAAACATGGCTTTAAACCAGTCGGCTGGTCAGAACGAACTCAAACAGAACACGAGGAACAGTAAGGCCTGAGAAGAACGACCTGAAAAACAGTAACGAACGGCCAAGAAGGCACTGCAAAACAGTAACCGACCTGACTGCATGCACTGAATGACAAATACGAACCCACAAGCACAAACTGAACACCCGAAAACGATCTGAAAAGCACGGAGACTGAAAAGCGCGAATCGGCTCTCACCAAACTTTTACTAACACGCGGTAACACGAAATCAGTAAAAGCAGCCCAAAGGGTGGCACCATTAGATTTGAACTTCCCCTTTATAGTGCCGTCGTACGTGGTGTACGTCACGTCGTTTTGGTGCGGTCGGTTTTTTGACTGATGGTGTGTGGGCAAGATTGATGGAAGACCGTTTCATCGGATTTCCGATGGAAAAATCCATCGAATTAGAATCCATAGGATATCCGATCGTGTGTACAGGGCTTTACGTTTCCTGAATTCCATAAGACAACGAAAACCTGGAGACTAAATCCATCGCTGCTCAAAGACCCTGAAAATGTTAGACAAGTGCGTACCTGAATCCAATTGTATTTTCAAGAAAATTCTACCCCAGATGTCTCACCCATCACGCTTTGGGAAGCACACAAATGTGTCCTAAGGAGAAAATTGATTTCTCTAGCTACGATAGCCAAAAAAAGGCACCAGGAATACATTAAATCATTAATTGAAACAATTTAATAAAAATTTACCTTTAAAAAAAATAAAAATTTATTGAAACAATTAATCGCCTGGAAAGAGCCCATAAACAGTCATCCATGCAAGCTACACTACAGGAGCTTTTGCAGGCGCGCTCTGCGTTACTGGAAGAACTGGGGAAGCGCACTAGAAGGCGATATGTCCTCAGACAGAAAGTGTTCTATGAACACGATAACAAAAGTGGGAGACTGTTGGCTCGCACGATACAGGCAGATAAGATCTCGTCTGTGATTCATCATATTCGAGATAGCCAAGGTACACTCCTTTCAAAGAATGAAGACATAGCCAAACACTTTGAAAACTTTTACTCTAAACTATACAATTTAGCGAAAGAAAAGGGTGTGGTGACCAATATGGCCAGGCGTTCCTCCCAAATATCGGACTTCCTAGCGGATTATTGCCCTAAACCTATCACCTCCCAACAGGCTGAAGCCATGGAGAGTCCATTTTCCATGGAAGAACTCCACTTAGCAATCAAATAGATGAAAGTGGGAAAAAGCCCTGGTCCCGATGGCCTCCCTCTGTTATACTACAAATGCTTTCAGGAGGAACTTACTCCCAAAATGCTGAACACATTTAATTCTCTTTCGTCCCCTCACACTTCCCTAGGCAGATTATTGGAAGCCCATATAGCAGTTATCCCGAAAGACGGGAAAGATAACTCACAAGTTTCTAACTATAGGCCGATCTCTCTGCTTAATGTAGACATAAAAATCGACGCTAAGATGTTAGAAAATAGGTTGTTGCCTTTGATCCCTGGCCTCATATCGTCTGACCAAGTGGGCTTTATCCCGGGTAGGGAGGCTATGGATAATAAAATCCGCACTTTAAATGTACAGCATTGGCTGGCTTCATCGGAGACCAGGGGATTCCTCCTATCCCTTGATGCTGAGAAGGCGTTTGACAGGGTGTCATGGGATTACATGCAGGCGGTCTTGGAGGGCATAGGTCTTCTGCCTTGTATGCTTGCACACATCACTGCCCTCTATACTAATCCCTCCGCAAGGGTGAGGGCTAATGGTCTCCTGTCAGACGCCTTCTCAATAAGTAATGGCATCCGTCAGGGCTGCCCGTTATCTCCCCTGATCTTTGTTTTGACTCTAGAGCCCCTCCTAAACAGACTAAAGTCCAACACGGATATCAAAGGAATCTCCATTGCCCACAGAGAATTTAAAGTAGCGGCCTTTGCTGACGATATCTTACTATCCTTACAATCCCCTCGGATATCGTTACCTAATCTTTTGGAAGACATAAAACACTTTGGCGAGTTATTAAATCTCAAAATCAATTACTCCAAATCGCATGCCCTAAATGTATCCCTTATCCCTCAGGAAGTCACTCATTGCCAGGAATCCTTTCCCTTTCATTGGCAGAAGACAGCCATTACCTATTTAGGCACTCAGATCACTAAGAACATAACGGATCTTTATAGCCACAACTTCCTCCATGCCCTCTCTAAGCTCCAGGCAAATTTGAAGGATTGGGTCAACCTCAACGTTTCTTGGTTTGGGCGCTCGGCCCTCATTAAGATGGTTGTTCTCCCCCGCCTATTGTATTTAATGCAGACGATTCTGATTCACTTACCGCCTCATTTTTTGCGGCATATAAAAAAGCCTGCACTAGCTTCATATGGAAGAATAATGCCCCACAAATTAAATACTCACGGCTGACATGCTCCAAAGCAACAAGTGGCATTGGTTTGCCAGATCTTTATAAATATTATCTGGCCTGCCACCTAACTAGAGTGGTGGACTTGAAACTTCACAAACTAAGGAAAGCATGGGTGATGCTGGAAAACTCTCTCACACGAACTCCGATTGCCACACTACCTTGGCTGTCACCTCGATTCTGGCCCCTGACCCTCAAGACACACCCGCTCATCGCACCCTCCCTATCGACCTTTAGGAAAGCAGTTGCTCTCTTTAACTTATCCTCACAACCGGGTCCGCTAACCTCTTTGAGAGGTAACCCTGAGTTCCCTCCGGGAAATTCAAACGCATTCCTCCACATGGAATGGCCACACGAGGAGGTTCTAGCGTGTCATTTCTTTCACAAGGGCTGTAAACGATCCTATGAGGAGCTTACAGCTGAATCACTAACACTTTCCCCTTTTGGTCTTTTAGGCAGCTGACTCACTTTCTTACCTCTAAAGATGCGAATGTCACGTGGGATAGACAACTTACACCATTTGAAGCATTATGCTCACGCAATGCACCACAACGACACCTTGTGTCATACATTTCCGCCCTACTGCAGGACGTTCCTGGTACTGCCACGATGCAGACTGTACGTGATTCTTGGGAAAGGGATCTGCAACTCACACTTGAGGACGATGACTGGGAATCCATATTCGCTTTAGCTCATAAAGGCTCGATGGACGTAGCGATCCAAGAAAACGGTTATAAAATTATCACGAATAGGT
This sequence comes from Rana muscosa, assembly GCA_029206835.1. Lineage (NCBI taxonomy): Eukaryota > Metazoa > Chordata > Amphibia > Anura > Ranidae > Rana > Rana muscosa. The sequence goes on along the minus strand of JARGYO010000198.1, from coordinate 14,039,771 downwards.
ATAGAACTCCAGCTCGTTTACATAAATTCTCACCCTCAATCCCGAATACATGTTGGAGGTGTACAGAAGAGGTAGGATCCATGATCCACATTTGGTGGGAGTGTACCTTGCTCCAGCCTTTTTAGAGGGAGGTCCACTCCATCATTACACGGGTCACCACTTTCACTCTAGACTACACTCCTGCTCAATACCTCCTACACCATACTACTCTACCCAAACAAAATTACCAAAAATCATTGGCTATGCATATGGTTAATGCAGCCAGACTCTGCGTTCCTACACATTGGCGTTCGAAAGATATCCCGACCATTCGAGAATGGTTGATCAGAATCACCAAGATAGAGGAGATTGAGGAATTGATACATACAGCCCATGACCGTTTACAGAAGTTTGGTTTGACCTGGGCCTGTTGGACGCACTTTAGGACCACGGATTACTATAAATCCTTCTTCTAATCGCTGTCCTAAAGTATTTAGATTGCTCACTGCAATCTTCCCTGCATTTTGAACTGGTGCGGGGGCCCAGGACGGAGAGCGGTCCCCACTACTCTCTATTTTCTATTCTTGACTGCTACCCCTTACCTACCCTTCTTCTCCTACTCCTTTCCCACACCTATGTCATTGTAAACCTCTTTTCTGATTACTTTTACCCCCCCTTTTTTCTTTTAATTATTATTATTTTTCTTTATTTTTCTTTCCCGATTGCGTTGTAACCGACCAAATGATAGCCTGGAGCCTTGCCAGGGGTTCCCAACATCTATACGACCATTGTAATTTCCGAATTGAGAAATTTTACCATGACCCCGGATAGGCCTGCTGATATTGGTCTACGGTGGGTCTTTGCACTCTTACGCAGGGTTACTTGCTCTCATTCAGTTATCGGACATTGCTTTGTTTAAGTGTTGGTTATTCTTGAAATGTTCATGAGCTTGTATGTCTTGTATGTACATGTAACCTAATTTTTCTTTCAATAAAATCGTTTATGTAAAAAAAAAAAAAAGGTCATGAATTCGGAAAGCTCATTAGCTGTACCAGTCCAGACGACCAAGACGTCATTGATGTACCTCTGCCAAAGTAGGACGTGGCGGAGGTACAATGAGGCGTAGTCATCTGAAAAGAGGGCTCTCTCCCATCCCCCCAGGTACAGGTTTGCGTACGATGGGGCACAGGATGTCCACATCGCAACACCCTGTACCTGGAGGTAGGTGGAGCCATTGAACATAAAGATGTTAGTGGTCAGGATATGTTCCAATAGGGTAGTGACAAATTTACAAAGTTTCCAGTTGTTATGATCTTGTTCTCTGAGGAACCCTGATATTATCTCAATGCCTTTCCTGTGGGGTATACTGGAGTAGAGGGCCTCAATATCAATAGCTGCTAAAATTGCACCAGGTGGCACCGTAATTCCCTCTATCACCCTAAGTAAATCCAAAGTGTCTTTTAAGTATGACGGAAGGCTCATAACATGGGGGCGTAGCTGGGTATCAACATATTTGCTGGCAGTCTCTGTATCCTATCCCTGATATTATAGTGCGCCCGATGGATTAAGCAGGCTTTTGTGAATTTTAGGTATTGAGTAGAAGGTCGGGGTCACCGGCCATTTAATTTCTAAGTATTCACGTAAATCCTTATCAATATGGGTATCATGGTATGCCTGTGTAATGAGGGAGAGATATTGTTTTCTGGCTTCTATGAGATTCTCATGGGGCACCTCTTTGTACCATTCATGATTGCTCAGGATTTTATTGCACATTGCTACATATTGGGCCCTATCCATGACAACAACATTTCCGCCCTTGTCCGACGGCTTGACAATAATTTGATCATTACTTGTAATATTAATCAGTGCTTCTTGTTGAGTTTTAGATAAATTTTTTGCAAAATGCTTGGGAAATGTATAGTTTTCTATTTGTTTTTTTGTCTGTTTCAGAAATGCCCAAACTGCTGGGCATGTCTGAAGGTTAGGAAATTTTTGCGATTTGGCCCTAAATTTGCAAGGTTCTGTAGTTACTGCTTTTTCTTCTTCTGGATCTTCATCCATCAATGAGGGATCAGTGGAATCACCAGATCCCTCATTCTCATCCAGAAGTTGAATCAGAATTTTAAGGGCTCTGAAGTCCAGGACCTTGAAACCTTTGTATTGATCTTCCTCTCTACCTACTGCTCGCCTCCTGTCACCATCGAAGATATACTTGTAGGTGAGATTCCTTGCGAAAAGATCCTTCACGAGGGTGAATTTATCAATTTTTTGGGATGGACAAAAACTGAGTCCCAATCGTAATACCTTGATTTTAGTCGGCGAGAGTTCATAGGAAGAGAGGTTGACTACATTGACTCCTGATCTGTCCGTGTTTGTTTGACTACAAAGGGGTCTATCTTCCCCATTCTCATGTGAGGAATGGGTGAGGCCGGGATGTGGTTTGGGCCTAAAGGGCCACGAGTCGCCCACGACCTTGGTGGGTATTACCATGACTGGTTTTAGGGGTTGCTCATAAATCGCTAGGGATGTGTGTGTACTATCATCAGTGAACATAGAAAGTGGGGTAGTACCCATCGCCATATCACCAAGTTCTTGGTCTCCAGTCTCAACATGAATAGTTGGTGGATTATTAGTTATTGACGGGGAAACAATGCGTTTTTTAAGGATGGCCCCCTGTGTATCATTAGGTCCACTCTTACCCCTTTTGGGAGCGCGTTCTCGGCCCGAGGGTCCTTGTGAGCTCTTATTCACAGGTTTCTGGGAAGACATAGATGAGGAAGAGATAGAGAAATCAGAGTCAGATTTATAGGATAAGGTATCCTGATATGTATTATGATGCTGGGGCTTGCCTTTTTTGTTTGGAAATCCCTTTTGCCATTTATAGGCATAACCACCAGAAAACGCCAGTTTGTCTTTATAAAACTTCTGATCTTTTCTTAGTGCCACATTTTTATTGTATTTTTCCAAGTGCTGGAAGAGATCTTGTTCTCTCTTCTTGAATTCATCACTGGAAGAATATTGGCTGCTAGTAGCTTGTAGAGTCTCTATCTAGATCTGAGAGATCCAAACTGTGTTTATCTCTCAACATAACTATCATATTTGCTGTACATTGATTGAGGTTATGTTCCCATTTTTCCTTAAGGGTATTTTCTGTTACATCTTATGTTGGAAATATTTGTATCCTCAGACCTTGGGGATTGACCTGTTCACGTAGATATCAATCAAAAAATCGAATATGCCATCCTAAATTGGATTTTCTTTCCTGAGTCTTTTGAGTTTGAGAAAGAAAACATCTACAGTAACCCTACTTCTGTTTTAGCCTGAGGGGCACATGAGTTTTGGATGGTATCCAAGAACTTCTCCCATACTAGCCCTGAAAACTGTGACACGAGGAAAGAAAAAAATAAATAAAAAACCAACTGTCACGTACCTTATGATGGGAGCCCAACGTGCAGGGAGCGGCCTCTCGTAATCCCCTGGCTCGAGAGCCCCTGATAGAGCAGACAGAGGCTCAGGAGGACAGGGGGCACAAGTGCCTGGCAGGTAAACAGGATATTGGGTAGTTGCGGCAGCAGATGGTGCACGGCAAACTGGAACAGTCCAAAGATAGCTGGGAGGTGCACAGTAGGACTAATCAGAATGCAGACAACAGGCAGATGTATAAAAGTCCCAGACCAGACTGCAGAAACAAGGTGGTGTATTGTAGTACAGGCTGAGGTGTACTGTAGCTCAGGCACAGGTGCAGGGTAGTTCAGGCAGAGATGCGCTATGATTCAGGCAGAGATGCACGGTGGCTTCAGGCAGGATGCACTGTAGTTCAGGTGGAGGTGCCTTATAGTTCGAACAGACCGATGGGTCGGACCAGCAGGCGACCAGGTACAGGGATGACCAAGAGAGTTGTCAGAGCAAGCCGAAGTCGGGGCGGGCAGCAATCGGGGTTAAACAGAGACAAGCCGGATCAGATAACAGGTGTACAGGAATCAGAAGTCAATAGCAGGGGTCTCGGGAACGCTGTAGACCAGACAGCAAGGAGCAAGGTATGCAGATAGTTTAAATACCTTGTTTGGCGCCAAATGCTGTCACCGCGCGTGCTCCCGCGAACGCGCGCGCGCGCCCGCCGATCGCGCTATTATGCACGCGCATGCGCGGAATGGACCTATGGAGTATAGACGATCTCCTGGCGGCACTGTTGCCAGGCAGATTGTAAAAACGCCTTTCCTGACATTGCCCCCCCCAAGGGGCAGCCTCCGGATGCCCAACTGGGCCACTTTGTCTGGGTGAGATTTCTCAAAGTCCTTGATTAGCCTTTCCGCGTGGACATTCACCTCTGGCTCCCATGAGTTTTCTTCTGGGCCGTAACCCTTCCATTTCACCAGGTATTGGATCTGGTTTCGTCTTCGTCTACAACCCAGAATGGACTCAACCTCAAATTCCTTTTCTCCATCGATAAGCACGGGTTCGGGAGGATTGGTGTCCCGATCCGTAAAGGGATCAGGAACCGTGGGCCTAAGCAGGGCTACATGAAAAACTGGGTGAATCCGGAAGGACTCAGGCAGTTTCAATTCGTAAGCTACCTCGTTAATGTCAGGGTCACCTGTGGCCAGGTGACAGATGCACACCGTAGGGGGACAGGAGTGCACCGCGAGGTAGTGAACCCTATGGCTGGCTTCTGTGGATAGGAAACTGGGTGGTTGTGGAAAGCGGGACCAGAGGAGCACAACCGGGATCCCAACGGAAGCGAGAGCCAAGATTCCCCAGGGCGCGGAGTCTAAGACCCAGCTGGTCTTCTCCAGGGCCTCTAGTGGTGAGGATGTTACGCTGCAGGCTGGGACCAGGTCGCGGCCCCTGGAGTTTCCTAGCTCACGCCCCGTAGGATAAGGGGAAGCAGCAGCACACGATAGAGAGAACCGAATAACAAGCCGAAGGTCAGGGGCCACAAGCAGACAAGGATAACGAAGAACGAGCCGAAGGTCAAGGGTCACGAGCAGACAGGGATGGTCGGGGACAAGCCAATAACGTAACAGAGAGACAGACGTAGCACACGGCAGGCAGGAACCCAAACACACAATGCCTAACAAACACGTTGATCAGCAAAGCAGGCTTGCAGTGCACAGGTTAATATAGTGTTCAGTGATAGGGCCTGGGGTGGAGTCAGGCTGGGAGGAGATTATAAAGGAAGCCAGGTGAAGGAGGTCTGGTCTCTAGATGAACACATGAGGAGGAAGGTAAGATGGCAGACAGACATTAATGCATATCCATGACAGTTAATCTTCCTTGTTATAGGGAAGGGACCCACGAATTTAGGGCCCAACTTCTTGGATGGGCATGCCAATTTTAGATTCAGGGTAGAGAGCCAAACTTGGTCCCTAGGTGCCAGGTTGAGCTCCCCTCTCCTCTTTCTGTCGAAAATTTCCTTGTTGTAGCTTTGTGCCTTAGTCATGGTCTCCTGGAGAAGTTTATTGTTGGTGGAGAAGAAATTTTGAGTTTCCTGGGCGGCTGGTACCGGACATTCGGGCATGTTGTTAGATAGAAATAATGGGTGAAACCCATAGTTTGCGAAAAATGGGGATTGCTTGATGGCAGAATGAACAGAGTTGTTGTAGGCAAACTCAGCAAGAGGCAAAAGAGGGGCCCAATCATTCTGGGAGAAGCTTGAAAAGCAGCGCAGGTACTGCTCGAGCGTTTGATTGGTGCGCTCTGTTTGGCCATTGGTTTGGGGATGGTATGCTGAGGAAAAGAACAGATCGATCTTCAGAGATTTACATAGTGCCCTCCAAAATCTTGATGTAAACTGTACCCCCTGGTCAGATGTAATGTTAGCAGGTACACCGTGCAGCCTTACTATTTCCCTGATGAAGATTTTTGCAGTCTCAGAGGCCGAGGGGACGCCCCTCATGGGTAGGAAATGGGCCATCTTGGAGAGTCTATCCACCACTACAAAGATGGTCGTAAACTCTTCTGATGGAGGTAGTTCAACTACAAAGTCCATTGAGATCATCCTCCATGGCCTCTCCGGGACGGGTAGTGGCTTTAGTAACCCCCAGGCTCTGGTTTTGCTGTTTTTGTTCTGGATGCAGGTGGTACAAGATTCCACATAGCGCTTGCAATCTTGGGATAATCGTGGCCACCAGAATGTCCGCTGGAGAAGTTCGGAAGTTTTGTACACACCGAAGTGGCCGGCTAACTGGTGGTCATGACAGGATTTCAAGACGGCCACCCGAAGTTGTTGAGGTACAAAAATCTTGTCCTTGTTCCACAGCAGACGTCTTTAGACTGTAGGGCAAGGCCATAAAATGGGCATGGTCCCGAGGAGGCCTGTCTGATTTGGGACAGGAGGTCCTCTTGTAACAGGAGGAAGTTACCGGGAGGTAGAATGGTATCCGGGGGGGAAAGGACCTTAGGTTCGGCAAACATCCGGGAAAGGGCGTCCGGTTTGGTGTTCTTTGATCCGGGTCGGTACGTGATGTGAAACGAAAATCGGGTAAAAAAGAGTGCCCACCTGGCCTGGCGTGGTCTCAGTCTCTTGGCAATCTTTAAGTATTCCAGGTTTTTATGGTCGGTATAGATCAGGATAGGATGTGCTGCTCCTTCCAGGAGGTAGCGCCATTCCTCAAGTGCGGACTTTATTGCCAGAAGTTCCCTGTCCCCGACGTCGTAGTTTTTCTCGGCCTCCGTTAGTTTACGGGAGAAGAAGGCTACTGGGTGCAATGCGGCCTTTGGGCCTTGTCTCTGGGAAAGTATTGCTCCAACTGCCACTTCAGAGGCATCCACCTCCAAGATGTAAGGTAAGGCCGGGTTAGGGTGCTTTAGGACAGAGGCCGAGATGAACAGATTCTTAAGGTTAGCAAAGGCGGCCTGAGCTTCGGGGGACCAGTGAAACCGGTTACCTTGTTTAGTTAAGTTGGTAATGGGGGCAATGATAGAGGAGAATCCTTTAATGAATTTCCGGTAGAAGTTCGCAAAGCCCACGAAGCGTTGGATCCCCTTCTTATCGCTGGGGGCTGGCCAATCCAGAATGGCCGTGACCTTCTGAGGGTCCATCTTAATACCCTCTACCGAAATGATTAGCCCTAGGAACTGAATATCTTGTTGTTCGAATGCACATTTCTCGGGCTTGGCGTACAAACCATGTTGGCGAAGTCGGGCCAAGACCTTCCGGACGTGTTCACGATGGTCGGTTAAGGAGGAAGAGAAGACCAGGATATCGTCTAGGTAGACGATGACGAATAGATCTAGGTAGTCTCTAAAAATATAGTTTATGAAATGTTGGAACGTGGCAGGGGCATTACATAGCCCGAAGGGCATGACCAGGTATTCAAAGTGCCCGAATCTGGTGCGAAACGCTGTTTTCCATTCATCACCGCTCCGAATGCGGACTAAGTTGTAGGCCCCGCGGAGGTCCAATTTAGTGAAAATGGCTGCTGTCCCAAGTCTTTGAAAAAGTTCGGGTACTAATGGCAGGGGATACCTATTTTTAATAGTTACTTTATTCAGGGCTCTGTAATCCACACAGGGGCGTAGGGAGTGGTCCTTCTTTTCTACAAAGAATATACCGGCTCCTGCAGGAGAGGTGGAGTATGAATCCCTTCTCTAAGTTGTCATCCAGATACGTCTTGAGAGTTCCAAGCTCTAGTTCAGATAAGGGGAAAATTCTTCCAAAAGGGACCTCTGCCCCCGGAAGAAGGTCAATAGGGCAATCGTAGGGCCTGTGCGGAGGTAGAGTCTCTGCGCCCTTTTTGCTAAAGACATCTAGAAAGTTGTGATAGGCCTCCGGGACCAGCCGACGGTTCTCCATATCACTCCCCAGACAAAGTAATGGGGACGAGGTGTCGGATGGCGCTGGAAAACAGTGTTCACGGCAATAGAGAGATGGAAAGCGAACCTCTCCAGTGTTCCAGTCGATCTGAGGATTATGAGCTTTTAGCCATGGTATCCCCAAGATAATTGGGAAGAGAGGGGATTCTATAATGTCCAAGCACAATAGTTCTTGATGCTTGTCCGCAGTGGTTGTGCGCAGGGGAATTGTCTGCTGCGTCACTGGTCCTGATCTGATGGCCGATCCGTCGGCAAGATGGACCGTGAGTTCTTTAGGTCTGGGCCTCAAAGGGACTTGATGTTTCAAGGCAAAGGAAAGGTCCATGAAGCCGCTGCAAGCACCGGAGTCAATAATGGCGGGAGTCCGGATGTTCCTTCCTGGGAGCTGTAGAGAGATGGAAACGATCAGGTGAGCGGAATGGTAAGGCAGAACAGGCGAGACAGTAGAGGAGAGGTGGCACTTACGCAATTTAGCGGGGCACATCCTCACGTAGTGTCCTGACTCCCCGCAGTAGAGGCAGAGGTTGTGAACCCGGCGTCGCTGGCGCTCCTCGGGAGTAAGCGAGGGTCGGATCAACCCCAGTTGCATGGGTTCAGAGGCATCAGTAGCGGAGCGTGGGGAGGTCGAAGAAGCGGAATGAGGAGGATAGGGTACCCGTGGCAGCATCCATACTGGGCGGGATGGTCCCGCTGACCGTTCAGCTCTACGCTCCCTTAGTCGCCTGTCGATCTGAATAGCTTGAAGGATCAAGGCATCGAGCGTGTTCGGTATACCGACCCGGGCCAGCTCGTCCTTCAAGGGCTCTGATAGTCCCAGCCGGAATTGGTGTCGCAGGGCGGCGTCGTTCCAGCTGGTATCGGCGCTCCAGCGCCTAAAGTCTGATACGTAATCTTCAGCGGCTCTGCGACCCTGCTGGAGAGAGCATAATGCTGCTTCGGCGGTAGCGGCCAGTTGAGGGTCCTCATAGAGGAGGTCCATGGCCTGGAGGAAAGTACTTAGTTGGTCAAGGCAGGTGTTTTTCTGTTCCAGGAGGCGGTGTGCCCAGGCCTGAGGTTCACCGGACAATAGGGCTATGACAAAGCCCACCTTGGTAGATTCAAGGGAGAAGGTCCTGGGCTGTAGCGCAAAGAAAAGTTCGCAGGCGTTACGAAAGGCCCTGTACTTGCCGCGGTCCCCAGAGAACCTCTCCGGAGTAGGGACCCTGGGTTCAGGTGGCAACATGACAACCGACGGTGCAGGTGAAGCGCCTGATGCGACAGGTGCTGAGGTAGCCAGGGTCTGGACACGCTCCTCTAGCCGGCTATATCCCTCTTGCAAACTCCTGACTGCAGCAGTAAGTCCGTCCAGGTGGCGGCATAGTTCCTCCATGGGAGAGGCCCCCTGCGTAGGCTCCGACATGGCTGTCTGGCACTGTCACGTACCTTATGATGGGAGCCCAACGTGCAGGGAGCGGCCTCTCGTAATCCCCTGGCTCGAGAGCCCCTGATAGAGCAGACAGAGGCTCAGGAGGACAGGGAGCACAAGTGCCTGGCAGGTAAGCAGGATATTGGGTAGTTGCGGCAGCAGATGGTGCACGGCAAACTGGAACAGTCCAAAGATAGCTGGGAGGTGCACAGTAGGACTAATCAGAATGCAGACAACAGGCAGATGTATAAAAGTCCCAGACCAGACTGCAGAAACAAGGTGGTGTATTGTAGTACAGGCTGAGGTGTACTGTAGCTCAGGCACAGGTGCAGGGTAGTTCAGGCAGAGATGCGCTATGATTCAGGCAGAGATGCACGGTGGCTTCAGGCAGGATGCACTGTAGTTCAGGTGGAGGTGCCTTATAGTTCGAACAGACCGATGGGTCGGACCAGCAGGCGACCAGGTACAGGGATGACCAAGAGAGTTGTCAGAGCAAGCCGAAGTCGGGGCGGGCAGCAATCGGGGTTAAACAGAGACAAGCCGGATCAGATAACAGGTGTACAGGAATCAGAAGTCAATAGCAGGGGTCTCGGGAACGCTGTAGACCAGACAGCAAGGAGCAAGGTATGCAGATAGTTTAAATACCTTGTTTGGCGCCAAATGCTGTCACCGCGCGTGCTCCCGTGAACGCACGCCCGCGCACGCCGATCTCGCTATTGTGCACGCGCATGCGCGGAATGGACCTATGGAGTATAGACGATCTCCTGGCGGCACTGTTGCCAGGCAGATTGTAAAAACGCCTTTCCTGACACCAACACAACACTAATTGGTAATTGATAAATGTATATAATACTACACGACTAAATCCGTGGATCACTTCTGATAAATACGACCTTATAATAACAAGAGCTGGTAACAAAAACAAGCCTAAGATCAATTAGTAGTAACACAAGAATACCTTGTACTGGAAAGAATCCAACAAAGAGAAATAGGGTTTTACACCCCGGTTGGCAAAGTATGTATAAAAGATATTTGGATCGTTTCCAGAAACAGAAATCGTATGGTCTCCCAGTCCCATGTAAAAAATGTAAAAGAATGCAGAGAGAGACAAAGCTCTCACAAAATGGGATTTTGAGGAGGGACACCGGTTCTGTTAGTAGGTGAGTACACTTGAGACAGTAAATTAGAAAAATAAAAATTTATTCATGACATCTTTAAAATTGATATTGCAATTATACAAAACCATAAAAGCTTGGAAACAAAGAACTAGACTGTGCAACTAGCCGACATGTTTCGCACTGTTGTGCTTCGTCAGGGCTTAGCACTTGTCTTTTATTTCATCAAGTCTGTATAAGACATAAAAGTTTATAATTACTGTCAAGCAATAAATATGTAGCAATGTGCAATAAAATCCTGAGCAATCATGAATGGTACAAAGAGGTGCCCCATGAGAATCTCATAGAAGCCAGAAAACAATATCTCTCCCTCATTACACAGGCATACCATGATACCCTTATTGATAAGGATTTATGTGAATACTTTGAAATTAAATGGCCGGTGACCCGACCTTCTACTCAATACCTAAAATTCACAAAAGCCTGCTTAATCCATCGGGGCGCCCTATAATATCAGGGATATGCAGTCATACAGAGATTGCCAGCAAATATGTTGATACCCAGCTACGCCCCCATGTTATGAGCCTTCCGTCATACTTAAAAGACACTTTGGATTTACTTAGGGTGATAGAGGGAATTACGGTGCCACCTGGTGCAATTTTAGCAGCTATTGATATTGAGGCCCTCTACTCCAGTATACCCCACAAGAAAGGCATCAAGATAATATCAGGGTTCCTCGGAGAACAAGATCATAACAACTGGAAACTTTGTAAATTTTTCACTACCCTATTGGAACATATCCTGACCACTAACATCTTTATGTTCAATGGCTCCACCTACCTCCAGGTACAGGGCGTTGCGATGGGGACATCCTGTGCCCCATCGTACGCAAACCTGTACCTGGGGGGATGGGAGAGAGCCCTCTTTTCAGATGACTACGCCTCGTTGTACCTCCGCAACGTCCTACTTTGGCGGAGGTACATCGATGACATCTTGGTCATCTGGACTGGTACAGCTAATGAGCTTTCCGAATTCATGACCTTTTTCTTTTTTTTTTGTAAACTGTGTTTATTAGGTTAGTCATGGGTTTACAAGTATGTATAACACATATGTTACAGTGACCAACATTTTATCATTTCTTCAGTAACAAAAGAAAAGAAAGAGCATAACGAAGTAAAGGCAGTTATATCATCTGAAGGAGTGTTCTCCTAGACATGTTATGTAACCATGTTGCCCTGTCTATTAACTGTGGCAGGTATAGGACCTCGGCTTGTTGGCTGGCTCGCAGCCGTTCGGGCGTGCACCCACCCTCCCGATCGATCCCTTGTATTACAGCGGTATGTGTCATCTGGGAGGGGGGGTGCTCTGCCCCTAGTCAGCCTCTGTGTTTTCCAGTTTGGGTTCCATGCCAGAGGAGGGGGGCCATTTAAGGCCTCCTACTGACCACCTCCGGCATCCCACCCGTGTCGTGACCATAGCCAGACCCCAGCTGGGGTGCCCGACGCATTCACTGTCGCTGCTCCGTGGGCTAGTGTGGTATTGGCCGAAATCCTATTGCCAGGCTTAACTTACACACTATGATTAGGGCGCTGGCTGCCAGATTGTCAGTTCGATACATTTTTAACAGTGCACAATTATGGCAAGAAGCAACTAGGAAAGTATTCAAGAGCTTAGAAGGAAAATAGGGGGTGAGGGGGGTAGGGGATATGGGATAAAGGGGAGGAGGGGAGGGGGTAGGATCTCATCTTGAGCTGATAATTTTTGCTTACGTTCCGCACCGGATTGTTTGCCGCCAGGATGATGTCTCGTTCTGTAAAAGGTGTACATGTTACGCTCAAGGTCTATGCTCTGATTCAGGATGAGGGGGGGGGGGGCGGTCAGGTTTAACTGTTGGCAAGGTCGACACGTTGACCAAAAGTTGGGTCTGCTAGCTTCAATAGTGACACCTCTAGGCTCGATGTTACCCAAGATTGGTCGGAGAAATGCTCCGTCCACAGTGACCATGTGGCTATGTGTTTCTCTTTTGTATCTTTACAGGTTGCGATCCATTCCTCTGCTTCTCTGATCTCATTTACCCTGCGTATCCAGTCCTCCCTGTCTGGCACCTGTGTCTTCTTCCAATATATTGGGAGAAGCTGCTTTGCCGCATTTAGCAGGTGGGGCAGTGCGCTTTTTTTGTAGCGACTGATTGGCATGGGAGGGATATGCAGGAGGAAATGAACCGGTGAGAGGGGGACATCTATCCCTAAGATTTCCTTAATCTGTTCCTTAATGTCTTGCCAAAAGGATGTTATCAGTGGGCATTCCCACCACAAATGTAGCAGGGTTCCTCGGCCTCCACATCCCCGCTAACATAACTCGGAGCCTGTCGGGTACATCCGCACCAAATCGGCCGGGACCCTGTACCAGCATGATAGCAGTTTATAATTAGTCTTCTGCATTTTAGTGTCTGCGGAGCTGGAGTGGGTGAGCTGGTAGAGGCAAGTGAGTTGAGGCTCCGTGAATGTCTGTCCTAGATCTCTCTCCCAGGCACGAATGAAGATGAGTTTGGAGGCAGAGGCCGAGGCGCCCAGCAGTAGGTAGAGTTCTGAGACCATTCGGGGGATTGGGTCTTCTGCTATGAATAATTTCTCAAAAGGAGTGAGTGATGTGATGTCCCTTATAGAGCTGCGATGTGTTTCGAAGAAGTTGTGTAACTGTCTGTACCTCCAGAAATTCATCTGCGGTTTACCTGTCCTGGCCGTCAGGGATTCATAGGGAATCATTTTGCCATCCTTCAACAGTTTCCCACAGCTGGCATTCCTGTCATCTATCCAGGTTCCAAAGAAGCCTGCTTGTTCCCCTGGGGGGAACCAGAGGAACCCACCCAGCGGTGCCAACGGTGACACAGGGGGGGCCAAGTGCAGTACTCGATTGAGATGGTCCCACGTTCTGAGCGTAGCGCTCGTCAAAGGGGATGCATCTGCTGACAGCCCCCTGTGTTCCCGCGCGAGCCATGGGGCGTATGACACGTTCCTCCCTGCCAAGCATTTTCCATTGAAACCCAGAGCTTAGACTTGTCATGGAAGTGCCAGTTTAGGATCCTCTGGAGGGTAACAGCCTGATGGTATTTGAGTAGATCTGGAACGCCCAAACCTCCAGAGTTCTTTCAGCGTTTCAGGACTTTCAGGGCTACCCGTGGTTTCCGTGAGTTCCATAAGAAATTGTTGAGCATACTAGACAGTTGGGTAAAGAAGTTTCTGGGCAGTGATATAGGGAGCATTTGCATGTAAAACAAGATCCTAGGGAGGACGTTCATTTTTATAATGTTGACCCTACCTAACCACGTGAAGGCAGTTTTTTCCAGAGCTGTAGGTCCTGTCTGACAGCAGTTACCAGTCTGGGAAAATTTGTGGTGTACAATAGGTCATATCGGTCTGTTAGTTGTATGCCCAGGTATCTCAGGGAAGTCTTGGCCCATGTGAAGGGGAATGCACTTTTTAAACTCTCTGTCAGTGCTGGGGGTAGGCTTATAGGCAGTATTTCAGATTTCGTGTAGTTAATTTTGAAATTAGATAATGTTCCAAAATGCTGGAGTTCCCGCATCAGGACTGGCAATGAAATCAGGGGATTCGTTAAGTGGAATAGCACATCGTCGGCGTAGGCGGAAAGCTTGTGTTCTACATTGCCCACTTTCAGGCCTCTGATGTCCGTGCTCGTCCTCACCCGTCTCAGCAGGGGCTCAAGGGCCAGAGCATAGAGAAGGGGCGAGAGGGGGCACCCCTGTCTCGTGCCATTCCTGATTGCAAATTTGGGTGAAAAAGTGCAGTTGACTTTTACCTGTGCGCTAGGTTCTGTATAGAGGGCCAGTATCCAAGCTAGCATATTGGAGCCTATCCTTAGTGTGCTTAGGACCTCCCATAGGTAAGACCAGTCAATGCGGTCGAAAGCCTTTTCGGCATCAGTGGATAAGATCAGGTATGGTAGTGGTTCGTCTCTGTTCCTAGCCCAGTGTATGAGCTGAATCACCCGTATGGCATTATCTCTGGCTTCACGCCCCGCGATGAAACTGGTCTGGTCGGGGTGTACTACATGGGGTATTAGGTGCTTTAGTCTATTGGCTAAGATCTTGGCCAATATTTTTACGTCAGTGTTCAATAAGGATATTGGGCGGTAACTTTGTGGGACCGTGGGATCTTTTCCTTCTTTTGGTATGACCGATATGTGCGCTAATAGGGCTTCTGGGGGGATATTGCCACCCTTTGTCAGGGAGTTGAAGTATCTACACATAGGTTTCACGAGTGTCGAGGTAAATTTTTTATAATACGCTTTGGTGAACCCGTCTGGGCCTGGGCTCTTCCCATTGGGTAGGGATGTGATGGTGGATTCTATTTCTGCGGTGGTGATTGGGGATTCCAATTTTATTTGTTGATCTGTGGTCAGTCCCGGCAGTCCGTTTTCGGACAGGTATTCACGGATATTCGTCAGCCTGTCTGCTTTGGCGTCTGGGGTCATCTTAGCATCTAAGTCATATAGGTCGGCATAATAGTCACGGAATCTGGAAGCTATCTTGGAGGACTGAAACAGCATTGTTCCAGAGGGTGAGCTGAGTTTGCGTATTTGCGTCTGGGCTCGTTTTGCTCGCAGGGCCCTCGCTAACATGTGGCCACATTTGTTACCATGCTCGTAGTACTTGTGGGATAGGTATCTCAGCTGTCGTCTTGCCCGTCTTTCCAGCAGGTGTGAGAACAGCTCCCTAAGTTCAGTCAGTTCCCTCAAAACTTCGGGGTCCCTCCCTACCTTGTGTTTAAGCTGCGGAGAAAACTCTGTCATAGTCTGCCTGTTGTTCTCTCTTTAGCCTAGTGCCTTGGGCGATAAGTTCTCCTCGTATCACGGCTTTGTGGCATTCCCAGATCCTACCCTCACTAAGGCCTTCAGTGGTGTTTTCACGGAAATAATTAGTCAATGCCTCTGCAACCCTAGATTCTACTACAAGGTCGTCCAGCAAGTTTTCATTAAGTCGCCAAGCCCAGGCCCGAGGGCAGGGCGAGGGTCACGGTTATCGGTGCATGATCCGATATAGTAATACTTTGAATGGACGAACTTCGCAGAAGTTCCAGGGTAGGGCGGTCCACTAATAGCAGGTCTATCCGGGTGTATACCTTGTGCACCATGGAGAAGTAGCTATAAGCCTCGTACACACGACCGAGTTTCTCGTCCAAAACCGGCAAGAAAAGTGCCGCGAGAGCTTTTTTGTCGAGAAAAACGTTCGTGTGTATGGTTTTACGACGAGAAAATTGCAGAGAATCTCGACGAGAAAATAGAGAACCTGCTCTCTATTTTCTCGTCAGGATTCCAGATTTCCTCGTCGTGTTTCTCGTCGGCTGTTTTGTGACGAGAAAATGGTTCGTGTGTATGCTTTTACGACTCTTCCAAAAGCGCGCATGCTCACAAGCAACTATGAGACGGGAGCGCATCTTCTGGTAAAACAAGCCTTCGTAATGGAGAGAGCACATTCGTCACGCTCAAAAATATTGCATCGTTTAAATGTTCTGCATTGAAATCTTCGTTAGAATGTTACATTAATCAAAACGAGTGACCTTCTTTTGCTGCTGATATTCACACAGAGTTATGACTATTTTTTTTAACCTTTTTCATGCTGCTCTTAAGAAGATTTATGTGTATTATATCGTGCAAGTTTTTAGGAATAATTTAAATGGTAATATTTTTAAAAATGATGTTAATTATAATTTCGCAATGTTTTGATAGTGATCTACCATTTAATTTTGGAATCTATTTCTTTTTCGTACATCACGGGACACAGAGCGACTTAGTCATTACTAATGGGTTATATAGTTTACCTTCAGGTGTTGGCACTGGCCAATTCCAAACCGGAAGTACCCTCCCCTATATAAGCCCCTCCCACCCGGGAGCACCTCAGTTTTTTGCCAGTGTCTAAGGTGTTGGCCAAAGAGTAACATGTGTTTTCACTGGGCTTGCGTACAGGTTCTTTTGGGCCTTAGTAAGCTGTTCCGGATCCCACCAAAAAAGCTTCATAGCTAAACGGTCGGTACCCGGGCCTTGCAGCAGAAGAGCAAGGTTTTGCCTGTAATGCTTCTCTTAGGAGGGCTGGACCCTGGGATCCAGAGCTCTGGTCATACCCACGACCAAGACGCTGTCTGTGCAGGGTGCTATACAGGTCCAGGGGAGTGGAATCCTTGGGAACCCGGTCCCTGAAGGTTTAATTACAATGCCTGCCGTGATAGGTGAAGTTTGGACTTTTGTGGACCAAACAAAGTCCTGCGGCGGGGATCAGGTAAGTGGGGGCCCTCAGGAACTTGGTTCTATTGGGGGACCCCCAAGCCTAATTTGTCTTTCTGTCTGTTACCTAACGGTATTCCCGCTAAATATCTGTGTTTGCCTATAACTACTGAAAATGTAAAATTTTAATAGTAGTCAAGAAAAAAAAAAAAAAAAACAGGGACCGCGGTACCTGTGTTAAACCACTAGAGGCCGCTGTAGTCCATTTTTCTTGTAAATGTGGATCTTTGGTTTTCTCAACTCAAAAGATCCAGGCAGCTGGTAAGTTTCTCTGAGGGAATCCACTTCCTCTGCCCTGTTGCTGCGTTCATCCACCGCACAGGCACTCCGGCAAAAAGGGCCCTGGCTCCTAGTCCTCTGTTGGTTTTCGAAAAGGGCGCCATTGGCGCACGGGCGCGCGCGCGGGCGCGTGCACGCGCCTCCTATGAAAAAAAAGGGGCGGGGCGGGTGGATGACGCTCGATGCGCGCCGCGGCGCTTCTGCGCATGTGCGGGCGTCCCAGCATGGTTAAAAGACACAGTACAAGTGTCAGCTGCATGCAAACAGAGCTAGCAACAAACAGTGGCACACAGAGGCGGTTGATGCAGGCATCCCCATAGAAAGGCACTTTAGTGGACACCAGCTGGTATATAGCAGCACCTGTGTTAGACTATTACCAGCAAAAATTGGTGTATGACGACGGGAATACCTCAGCTTTGTGCTTAAAGGATATGTCGTCCAGACGCTCCGGAAATAGATCTTCCAGGAAGCCAAAGGGGTCTCCATCGGGCTCTGAGGATATTGGGCATGCTTGCACTGCACCAATCTCCCCTGAGAATGCAGAGGTCAGTAGCCGTAGAAACCCCGCAGGAATGCCTGGTGCTGCGGCTGTCCCCAGTCCACCAGCTCCTGTATATATAACAGAGGAGGTTTTATCCTCAACTCTGGGAGGATTGGAAGAGAGATTAACAGCATTGATCGCTGCTTCCCTGTCACAGGAAAAGCGCGTCCGATCTCCGTCTCCTCCTTCAGAGTGCCTGTTAGTGGAGGAACAGCCCCACACAGAGATCGACCTACCTGAAGGGGATCAGGATGAGGTTGATTCACTTATAGAGGAATCAACAGTGGAAGAACCTTTCTCAGCTTCTCAGGCTGAAAGATTATGGGTTCAGTCTCTGACTAACATGGTCCGATCAGCATTTAAAATGCCTCTGGCGGAACCACCATCCACTACGGTTTCCTCGCTGGGGTCGCTAAAAGCTCCCCAGGCGGTCTGTTCCTTCCCAATCCACCCTTTATTAGAAGGGCTTATTTACCAGGATTGGGAGCATCCTGATAAAATATTTGCTCCCCCCAAGAGATTTCCGGTGATCTATCCCATGGAGGATAAGTTCATAAGAAAATGGAGGGTCCCTATAGTGGACGCAGCCATCTCTTCTGTTAACAAATCACTGACATGTCCAGTAGATAATGTTCCAATGTTCAAAGACCCAATAGATAAAAAATTGGAGTCTTTACTAAAATCTGCTTTCTCTACAGCAAGTATGGTGACACAACCTGCGGTAGCAGCGATTGGAGTCTGCCAAGCAGTGAAAGATCAGTTGAAACAAGTCTTAAGGGACTTACCAGATCAGCAGGCTCATGCCCTAGCTGACCTGCCTAGAGCCTTGTGTTTTGCGGTGGACGCCATAAAGGATACAATCCAACAGGCCTCCCGCTTTACGCTGTCTATAGTACATATGCGTAGGCTTCTGTGGCTCAAAAACTGGTCTGCTGAAGCTCCCTGTAAAAAACTGCTGGTTAGCTTCCCATTTCATGGAGAACGCTTATTTGGAGAAGATCTGGACAAATATATCCAGAAAATTTCTGCCGGTAAAAGTTCACTCTTACCGGTTAAGAACAAGGGTAGAAGTCCTTCTTTTAAGAGGCCTACCTCTCCAGTCCCGGGCACATCGGCTGTGAAGCAGTTCCGACGACCTCCGCGGTCAAATTCAGGGGGCAGAAATCAGGGACAATCACAGGGTAACAAGAAGCCCTGGATCAAGAGAGGTACAAAACCTCCCCCTAAGGCATGAAGTATTGCCCCCGCTCAATCGGGTGGGGGGAAGACTTCAGTTGTTCACAGAGACCTGGCGGGACACCATCAGAGACAGATGGGTGCTCTCCGCAGTAAGTCTGGGATACAAGCTGGAGTTAAAAGGCACTCCTCCTGCCCAATTTATGAGGTCAAACGTGCCAAGAGATCCCCAAAAGAGAGGATCCCTCCTTCTGGCACTAGAACAACTATTGCTCCAAGGGGTAATCATGAAGGTTCCCCTGGAAGAAAGCGGATTCGGGTTTTACTCGAACCTTTTCACAGTCCCCAAACCAAATGGGGACGTGAGGCCCATATTAAATCTAAAAGGGCTAAACAAGTTCCTAAATATCAGGACCTTTCGGATGGAGTCGATCCGATCAGTGGCCACCGCCCTACAAGGGCAGGAATGGCTAGCCTCGATCGACATAAGGGATGCTTATCTGCATATTCCCATCTTTCCGGCCCATCAGAAATTTCTACGCTTTGCAGTAGAAGGGCGCCATTTTCAGTTCAGAGCCTTACCTTTCGGTCTGGCCACAGCACCACGAGTGTTCACAAAAATTCTGGCCCCATTATTGGCCAATCTAAGAACACAGGGTGTAACGATAATGGCATATCTAGACGACCTGCTACTAATAGACCACTCAGTGGAAAAGCTGGAAGTAGCTATTCACAAGACAATCGAGTATCTGGAATATCACGGTTGGATTATCAACCGGGACAAGTCAGCTCTAAGACCAGTCAAAAGTCTGGAATACTTAGGGCTAAGGCTGGATTCAAATCAGAGAAAGATTTTCTTACCTCCAGAGAAGGTGTCGTCTTTAAGAAATTTGACCCACTTAGTGGGTACAAAAAGAAAACCATCCATACGTCTCTGCATGAGGCTGCTGGGAAAGATGGTGGCTTCATTCGAAGCGGTACCCTACGGTCAATTCCATTCAAGGAATTTGCAAAGGGCCATACTGTCAGCCTGGAACAAAAAAGTTCAGGCTTTAGACTTACCAATGTCCCTGTCCCCTTCCGTTCGCAAGAGCCTCCATTGGTGGTTGGTGCCCCAGAATCTGGAAAGAGGGAAACCCTTCAGTCCGGTTTCTTGGAAGGTGGTCACTACAGATGCCAGCCTCATCGGCTGGGGGGCAGTGCTGGAGCAATGGTCTCTCCAGGGCAGGTGGTCAGAAGCAGAAAAGGCCCTGCCCATCAATCTCTTAGAGATACGAGCAGCCCGGTATGCCCTAGTAGCATGGACATCCAAACTCCAGGGGTCCCCTGTCAGAATTCAATCAGACAATGCCACGGCAGTGGCATATATCAATCATCAGGGTGGCACCAAAAGTCGTGCAGCCCAGAAGGAAGCAAATTGCATCCTGGAGTGGGCAGAAAGATATGTCCCAGCCATATCCGCGGTTTTCATCCCAGGAGTGGAAAATTGGAGAGCGGACTTTCTAAGTCGCCAACAATTATGCCCGGGGGAATGGTCTCTTCACCCCGAGGTTTTCCAGGCAATATGCCAGCGGTGGGGAACACCGGATGTAGATCTGCTAGCATCCAGATTCAACGCAAAGGTGGACAGGTTTGTGTCTCGCACAAGGGATCCCCTAGCTTGCGGCTCGGATGCCCTAGTGTTCCCTTGGGATCGGTTCAAGCTGATATATGCATTCCCACCGCCACAATTGTTACCGCGATTACTCCGCAGAATCAGGGTAGAAAAGAAACCAGTGATTCTGGTGGCTCCAGCGTGGCCCCGAAGGGCATGGTACGCGGAGATGGTAAAAATGTCAGTGAGGAGTCCTTGGACCCTCCCACTTCGTCCGGACCTGCTGTCGCAAGGACCGATATACCACCCTTCCTTACCAGCCCTAGGTTTGACGGCCTGGCTATTGAAGCCCACATTCTGAAAAAGAGAGGGCTCTCTAATTCTGTGGTATCTACCATGATCAATGCCAGGAAACCGGTATCCAGGCAGATCTATTATAGGATCTGGAAAGCGTACATTACGTGGTGTGAGACCAAGAAATGGCATCCACGTAAGTACATGATAGGGAGGATTCTGGACTTCCTACAGTGGGCTGTAGATAGGAAGCTGGCCTTGAGTACTATCAAGGGTCAGATTTCGGCCTTGTCAATATTTTTTCAAAGGCCCTTGGCTTCGCATTCACTAGTCAAAGCCTTTATACAAGGAGTGATGCGTATTAGCCCTCCGGTTAGTATTCCCATATGTCCTTGGGACTTAAACCTGGTTCTGTCGGTTCTACAGAAACAACCGTTTGAACCATTACAACACATTTCCTTGGTTCTTCTCACCAGGAAATTGGTTTTCTTGGTAGCCATTTGTTCGGCTAAAAGAGTGTCGGAATTAGCAGCTATGTCCTGTAAGGAGCCATATCTGGTTGTCCATAAGGACAGAGTAGTATTACGTCCTCATCCAGCCTTTCTTCCTAAGGTGGTATCGAGGTTTCATTTGAACCAAGATGTGGTTCTTCCTTCTTTTTTCCCCAAACCTAGCTCAGTAGAGGAAAAGTTATTACATTCTTTGGATGTGGTAAGAGCAGTTAAAGCTTATCTAAAAGCCACTGCTCAGATTCGCAGAACGGATTCTTTGTTTGTTCTGCCGGAAGGCCCCAGAAGGGGTCAGGCAGCATCAAAATCTACTTTAGCCAAGTGGATTCGACAGGTCATAATACAAGCCTATGGCTTGAGAAAGAGACCGCCTCCGTTCAAAGTTAGGGCGCACTCCACAAGAGCGGTTGGAACTTCATGGGCAGTGCATCACCAGGCCTCCCTGGCTCAAGTATGTAAGGCCGCAACATGGTCTTCGGTACACACGTTTACTAGATTCTATCAGGTAGACGTTAGAAGTCAGGAGGATGTCGCCTTTGGGCGCAGTGTGTTGCAGGCCGCAAAAGATCCTCATGCCTGATGGCGCCCAGCTTATGTACCCCCCCCCTCATTTGGCATTGCTTTGGGACGTCCCATTAGTAATGACTAAGTCGCTCTGTGTCCCGTGATGTACGAAAAAGAAAAAGGGATTTTTATAACAGCTTACCTGTAAAATCCTTTTCTTGGAGTACATCACGGGACACAGAGCTCCCACCCCTCTTTTTGGGACACTTATTGCTTGGCTACAAAACTGAGGTGCTCCCGGGTGGGAGGGGCTTATATAGGGGAGGGTACTTCCGGTTTGGAATTGGCCAGTGCCAACACCTGAAGGTAAACTATATAACCCATTAGTAATGACTAAGTCGCTCTGTGTCCCGTGATGTACTCCAAGAAAAGGATTTTACAGGTAAGCTGTTATAAAAATCCCTTTATTAGTTAAATTTCCCACCATGTTTTTTTGCTAATCAGATTTAGTTATTCTTTTGGGGGGGGGTGATATCTGTCCCTTTTATTGTCAGTCAAATGTATCTGCTTACTCCAAAGCTAGATTTTTAATTTTTACAAATACACATAGTCAAGTATGAACTTAAACAAAAATCACATTTATTCATGTTTAGAAATAAAATAAAGAGAAGGCAGCGCTGGAGAACCTGCTGCCATTTGTGCATCCCAGGGACCCCAGAGCACACAGCAACCCTGTGTGGACACTAAAATTGGGAGCTTGAGAAGGCCAACATTTCTGAACACAATCTGACGCTGGCCTCCCAGAGGTCAGGAACAGCAGCAGGTGAGATATATGTCCCAAGTCTGTGGTACTACAACAGGCTGCCTTCTGTCCGACCACAATGAAGCAAGGCCATCACTTCCTCTTCTTCCTGGCAACCTTCCCTGCAACCTTCCCTGCAGCCTTCCTTCTTCGTTTGGCTGGAGGCTGGCCCACTGGAGGGGTACTCCTGTCAGGAGGAGGAGGAGGAGATGTAGCAGAAGGGGGTGGGGCAGAAGAAGAAGGTGGAGGTGTAGCAGAAGGGGGTGGGGCAGAAGAAGAAGGGGAGGTGTAGCAGAAGGGGGTGGGGCAGAAGAAGAAGGGGGAGGTGTAGCAGAAGGGGGTGGGGCAGAAGAAGAAGGGGGAGGTGTAGCAGAAGGGGGTGGGGCAGAAGAAGAAGGGGGAGGTGTAGCAGAAGGGGGTGGGGCAGAAGAAGAAGGGGGAGGTGTAGCAGAAGGGGGTGGGGCAGAAGAAGAAGGTGGAGGTGTAGCAGAAGGGGGTGGGGCAGAAGAAGAAGGTGGAGGTGTAGCAGAAGGGGGTGGGGCAGAAGAAGAAGGTGGAGGTGTAGCAGAAGGGGGTGGGGCAGAAGAAGAAGGGGGAGGTGGAGGTTGAGGTTGGGTCAGTTGTGCCACCTCACATATGGCGGTATTGGGGGTAATTTTCTCCATCACCCCCTTGTTGAGCAAGGTGATGAGCAGGGGCTCGCATAGGAGGCGTTGCTCCATGCTCATCACCTTGAACTTAGCCTCCACTAGGCCGGCAATGGCCTCTTCAGGGGATGTGGGCTCCTGGAGGGTGGCATGGGCCTCACGAATAAGGGCCATTGCTGCCTCACTCGTGCTCCTGTCCCTCCTGCCTCTTTTGTGAAGCCGGATGGGAGGCACCTGGGATCTGGTGCTTCTCCTTTGCCCTGCCACCTCCTGTCTGCCACTGGGCCCTGCCACCTCCTGTCTGCCACTGGGCCCTGCCACCTCCTGGCTGGCACTGGGCCCTGCCACCTCCTGGCTGCCATTGGGCCCTGCCACCTCCTGGCTGCCACTGGGCCCTTCCTCCTCCTGCCTGACAGTTTCCAGACCCTCCTCCTGGCTGATTTCATCCTGTGTATGAAAAAGGGACATAGTTTAATATGTTAGTTTAATCTTTGCATCAAACTTTGTAATCCTGATTGAAGCAATTAGAATGTAAATCCATAAATCCTTGCTTTAAATTTACCACTACATCAGATTGACTATTTAGCACCCAATTAAGTGCAGAATAATGTCTACAGATCTTGATTTCACTTGTGGAATCCAAAATATTTTATGTTTGTCATCTTGACATATTTGTCAAACATTAAGTTTATCCCAATACATTTTCATTTAATACTATACCTGGCTCCAGATGGCCAAATCAGGATCATCCAGGATGGCTGCCTCCTCTCGCTCCAGAGAAGGCTCAGGTTGGCTGCAGGGAAGTCTGGGGGGAAGAGTGGGGAGTGATGGCCTTGTCTCAATGTGGTCATCCAGGAAGGACATCCTGTTGTAGTACCACAAAATCGGGACATAAACATCACCTGCTGCTGCTCCTGACCTCTGAGAAGCCAGCACCTTAGAGCGTTCAGTCCTGTAGGTACCTCTCAAGCTCCCAATTTTAGTGTCCACTTGTTTTGCTGTGGCTGTGGGCACCTTGGTATGCACAAATGGGAGCAGCTTCTCAAGCGCTGCTTTTCTCACCCCTCTTTTTGTGGATGGGGTTTTTCGTCTCCCACAAAGCCGGCAGCTCCCTTACCCGGTCAATAAATTCCGCCAGGAACTCTTTGTCGCTAATAAAGACATTCATATTGTATCTGCAAGTTAAATAAATTATATATAACTAATGTGAGGCAAACAGTCTAACCTCCTTAACATCCTAGTCACCATATATATCCTCCAACATTCTCAAGACAGTATAGGCCAACAATTTTTACAAGTCACAAAATCACATACCTTCGTTCGCACGTCCGTCACTTGAACTCCTCTCTCCGCACACCGAATGTACTGTAGTCACATGTGTGTTTGCTATATACACACCACGCATGCGTCAAAATTCGAACACGTCGCTCCGCACACGTCGCCCGCCTATGGCGTTCTAACTAACATCTTTTCCCCGCCCCTTCTCTTTCGGCGCGCAGACAGATATGGCGGAGTTACAGCAGGTGTCTGATAATTCCGCAACTAACGAGGAGGAGACAAGCCCGGAGACCGAGGAAACGTCACGATCAAGGAGGAGATTCAAGGCATCGAATATGTCTTTGGCGGAGATGGCGGAGATGGTGGACATCTTGCTCAAGGCTGATTATGATGCCAAGCATGGGCCGTATAGCAAACCAAATAGAAGGAAGGCCAAAATCCTCACTAAAGTCGTGAAGAGTCTGAAGGCGAATTTCGGGGTGAATAGCTCAAATGAGCAGCTCAGAAAGAGGTGGTCAGACCTCAAACTGAGGGAGCCAGACCAGTTGAGGAGCATAAAGAGAATGCTCGCTAAAAGTAAGTAAAAAGTAGACTTTTATGCTATTAATCTTTTTCTAAACTGACATGTTGCTCTTTGTTTTGGTTTCTCATATTGGACTCCCTTCCAAAATGTAATATTTTGAACTTGGTTGGGCACAGTAATCGTTCGTTACATTACCGACACTTCGTTCGGCCACTATCCGCGGTTTTGGCCTATTTTAGAGCCACAAAAGTAATTAGACATCTGCCATTTTTGCTCCAATATTGTGGCGTATTTTTTCGTCTAGATGATGTGTTTGAAAAGAGAATGAAATGCAAACTTTTATCAGTGTAAAGGAGAGGACACTCAGCAGCTGCTTCCACATCTGTACTTTGGAGCACTATAGTGTGGGCCACCAGACCCGCCTTTTTTGGGTGTCCCACACAGGTGCATCAGTGAATTTTTGTGGTGCCTCCATGTCAAATAAATTACATCCAAAGGTGAATACTAAACATATTCTTGGTCATAAATAATGCATTCTTCTTTAAATTCCGCCCAAACACACACTTGTACCACACTTCCAAGCAATTTAGCTTTTTTTTTTAACATTGAGATTTACAGTGTGATAAATAGACCTTTTGTTTGATTCTCATAGGGGAGAGAAGACTGGGAGGAGGACACTCCAGGGAGCACATGCACCCCACAACTTCCAAAGACCCACAACCGAAAGATGTGCAGGAAGTTGAGGTGGAGGAAGGAGAAGTGCAGGAAGGAGAGGTGGATGACGTTGTGGATCTGGTCACCACAACAGGTCAGTATCTGTCACCACAGCTTCAGGTAAGAGATGTAGGCCTGCAGAGTTATAATACCTTTTGTTTTTTGTTTTTAGGGGATATAAATGTTGTGAAGGATAGTACACGGTTCTCTGCTGACAGTGCCCTCCGCCTCATCCAGCAAGTGATGGAATGTAGCACGAAACTGGACCTTATTAAACAAAGAATCCATGTGATGGAACAAACATTTAAAGACATTCTCGATGTTTTGGGGAGAATTCAATAAGCCATCCAAACACATTTGTTTTTACATGTTTGTTTTTGCAACTTTTTGATTTTTTTTGACAATCAAACCAGCCAAAAATTGAATCTGCACACAGTGTGTCAACATGTGCTATCTGCCATCAGGGGATATCCATGTACGTCTTTTGGGGGTGCAACCCCTTCCTCGTATCTAAAGTCGGTTGCACCCCCAAAACACATCCATTGATCACCCCTGATGGCAGATAGCACATGTTGACAATAGGGATCAGGATTGTAAATTTCCTAGATGAAAAAAATCCCAAATGTGTGCATATTCAATTTTTGGCTGGGCAAGGGGTGGCAGGACCCCATATTAGGACGGGCACATAGAGACATAGTTTGTGTAAGTGAATGTCTCAGATTGCTCAGAGGTATCCAATGTTGTAATTTTTGGAATGCAACTGTTATTTTTGTATTTTCATAATCAAAAAATTGCCGGTTTGGGGCCAGGCCAACCCAAAAAAACAGAAAAAACTAAAAATGGTGAGAATGTGCACAGAGTAAAATATTTGACCACAAATAGGGATGAGCTTCGTGTTCGAGTCGAACATACGTTCGACTCGAACATCGGCTGTTCGATCGTTCGACGAAGATCGAACGATTTGGGCCGTTCGCGCCAAATTCGAGTGACGCGAACGGCCCACAATGCACTACGCCATCGCAGTGTCATCCAGGCGCTGTGATTGGCCAAGCATGCACTGTGACCCCGCATGCTTGGCCAATCACAGCGCCGGCAGCGAGGAGAGCAATGATTGGCCACAGGCAGGATGCCTGTGGCCAATTATTGCTGAGGGGGTTTAGTACACGCCCCACACTATAAAAGGCCGCCAGCGCGGCGGCCTTGTGTAGTGTGTTCCGGAGCAGGGAAAGAGAAGCATAGGCAGGGACAGTGTCATTTTTTTTCCTTTACTAATCCTGGATTCCTTGTGTTAAGGGACAAATAAGGATAGGTAGGGAGAGTGTCAGTGTGTTATTCTGTGCTAAACCTTGTTTGTAGGGACAGAGAGGTACAGTGAGGGAAAGTGTCAGTGTGCTATTCTGTGCTAAATCTTGTTTGTAGGGACAGAGTAGGACAGTGAGTGAAACTGACAGTGTGCTATTCTGTTCTAAACCAATCTTGCTGAACCATATTTTCAATCCTTGAGTTTAGGGACAGAGAGGTACAGTGAGGGAAAGTGTCAGTGTGCTATTCTGTGCTAAATCTTGTTTGTAGGGACAGAGTAGGACAGTGAGTGAAACTGACAGTGTGCTATTCTGTTCTAAACCAATCTTGTTGAACCATATTTGAAATCCTTGAGTTTAGGGACAGAGAGGTACAGTGAGGGAAAGTGTCAGTGTGCTATTCTGTGCTAAATCTTGTTTGTAGGGACAGAGTAGGACAGTGAGTGAAACTGACAGTGTGCTATTCTGTTCTAAACCAATCTTGCTGAACCATATTTGAAATCCTTGAGTTTAGGGACAGAGAAGGACACTCGTGGAAACTATCAGTGTGCTATTCTGTGCTAAATCTTGTTTGTAGGGAGGGACAGAGTAGGACAGTGAGTGAAACTGACAGTGTGCTATTCTGTTCTAAACCAATCTTGCTGAACCATATTTGAAATCCTTGAGTTTAGGGACAGAGAAGGGCACTCGTGGAAACTATCAGTGTGCTATTCTGTGCTAAATCTTGTTTGTAGGGACAGAGTAGGACAGTGAGGGAAAGTGTCAGTGTGCTATTCTGTTCTAAACCAATTTTGCTGAACCATATTTGAAATCCTTGAGTTTAGGGACAGAGAAGGACACTCGTGGAAACTATCAGTGTGCTATTCTGTGCTAAATCTTGTTTGTAGGGACAGAGTAGGACAGTGAGGGAAAGTGTCAGTGTGCTATTCTGTTCTAAACCAATTTTGCTGAACCATATTTGAAATCCTTGAGTTTAGGGACAGAGAAGGACACTCGTGGAAACTATCAGTGTGCTATTCTGTGCTAAATCTTGTTTGTAGGGAGGGACAGAGTAGGACAGTGAGGGAAAGTGTCAGTGTGCTATTCTGTTCTAAACCAATTTTGCTGAACCATATTTGAAATCCTTGAGTTTAGGGACAGAGAAGGAAACTCGTGGAAACTATCAGTGTGCTATTCTGTGCTAAATCTTGTTTGTAGGGACAGAGTAGGACAGTGAGGGAAAGTGTCAGTGTGCTATTCTGTTCTAAACCAATTTTGCTGAACCATATTTGAAATCCTTGAGTTTAGGGACAGAGAAGGACACTCGTGGAAACTATCAGTGTGCTATTCTGTGCTAAATCTTGTTTGTAGGGACAGAGTAGGACAGTGAGGGAAAGTGTCAGTGTGCTATTCTGTTCTAAACCAATTTTGCTGAACCATATTTGAAATCCTTGAGTTTAGGGACAGAGAAGGACACTCGTGGAAACTATCAGTGTGCTATTCTGTGCTAAATCTTGTTTGTAGGGAGGGACAGAGTAGGACAGTGAGGGAAAGTGTCAGTGTGCTATTCTGTTCTAAACCAATTTTGCTGAACCATATTTGAAATCCTTGAGTTTAGGGACAGAGAAGGAAACTCGTGGAAACTATCAGTGTGCTATTCTGTGCTAAATCTTGTTTGTAGGGACAGAGTAGGACAGTGAGGGAAAGTGTCAGTGTGCTATTCTGTTCTAAACCAATTTTGCTGAACCATATTTGAAATCCTTGAGTTTAGGGACAGAGAAGGACACTCGTGGAAACTATCAGTGTGCTATTCTGTGCTAAATCTTGTTTGTAGGGACAGAGTAGGACAGTGAGGGAAAGTGTCAGTGTGCTATTCTGTTCTAAACCAATTTTGCTGAACCATATTTGAAATCCTTGAGTTTAGGGACAGAGAAGGACACTCGTGGAAACTATCAGTGTGCTATTCTGTGCTAAATCTTGTTTGTAGGGACAGAGAAGGACAGTGAGGCCTCGTACACACGACCGATTTTCTCGGCAAGAACCAGCAAGAAACTTGCTGGCAGAGAGGTCTTGCCGAGTAAATCGGTCGTGTGTATGCTGCTATCGGGTTTCTCGTCGAGAAAACCGACAAGAAACCTCGACGAGAAAATAGAGAACCTGCTCTCTATTTTCTCGTCGAGATTCTCGTCGGCATGTTTCTCGACGAGAAAAGTGAGTGTGTGTACACTTACCTGTCCTCCCGGAAGCCCGCGCATGTTCGAAATGAATTCGACGCATGCGCGGTAGCTTCCTAGGCATACGTAGGGTATACCAAGATGGCGGCGACGGCATCGAATGTGACGAGCGCATGCTCGACGCAGTCGATGACGTCACCGCGTACGCTCCTTTCAAAGAACCGCGGGTTCTTTGAAACGAGCGTGTGTACACTCGGCCGGGACAAGTTTCTTGTCCAAGAATCTCGTCGAAAAAAACGACATGTTTTTTTCAACGAGAATCTCGGCCGTGTGTACGAGGCCTGAGGGAAACTGTCAGTGTGCTGTTCTGTGCTAAACCAATCTTGCTGAAGCATATTGCAAATCCTTGTGTTTAGGGACAGAGAAGGATAGGCAGGGGACAGTGTCAGTGTCATTGTTGCTAAGCCTCCTGCACAGTATACACCTGAAGGTAGCCCTTATTGCTGTTTTTCCCATCTCCCTGCAGGCCATCCATTAAAATGTCTGGAAGGCAAACAAGGAGAGGCAGTCAGGATGGAGAAAAAAAGAGGGCAAGCAGGCTCTGTGTCTGGGGGCAACAGTGCTGGTCGTGGACGCGGTGCATTGTCATCAGCACATGGCCATGGGACACGCTTGTCCTTCTTTTCGGCAGCTGGACATGTTGAGCCACATCATGCCGAAGACTTGGTAGAGTGGATGACCAAGCCCACCTCATCCTCCTCATCCTCTCTCACCCAGGCTCAGGGTACTGGCAAAGCAGCTGCCAAAGCGTCCTCTTCTCTGGTATCATTATCTTCATTAGTCAATCCTTCCCTAGACCCACCATGTCCTCCTCCTGAGGAGTCCCCCGAACTGTTTGAGCACAGTGTTGGGTACATGCTCCAGGAGGATGCCCAGCGTTTCGAAGGATCTGATGATGATACCCAGCTAGAGGAAGGCAGTAGCGTGAGAGCAGAGAGAGGGGATGCTCAAGAAGGACACTAATCTGGCAGTCATGCTCCAGCAGCTGCAGCATACTGCCAGATTGGCTCCAGTGATGAGGAGGGAGGGGATGATGAGGTCACTGACTCCACGTGGGTGCCTAATAGGAGAGAGGAGGAGGAGGAGGATGAGGAGGAGGCACATCTCCAACGAGGCAGGATGCCCTTGAGTGGCCAGCGTATGGGCAGCACACCGACGGAATCACACCGCAGAGCTCCGCCTGTGCAGGGCGCTGCTTCTGCCCGTCATTCAAAAAGTTCTTTGGTGTGGGCCTTTTTTGAGGCGAGTGCATCAGATCGCACAGCTGCTGTTTGCAACATATGTCTCAAGCGTATATCGCGTGGCCAAAACATCAGCCGCTTGGGCACCACATGCTTGATCAGACATATGTTGACCTGCCATGCAGCTCGTTGGCAAGCCTACCTTAAAGACCCACACCAAAGAACAAAGCTGACCTCTTCTTGCACCGCATCAGCTGGGATCTCCAACCCCACTATACCTTCAGTCCTCTCTGAAACCTGCTCTGAGAGGAATGAAGGTGTAGAATTAGGTGTGTCACAGCCAAGTACTTGCGGGCACTCTGCTAGCAGTACACCAACGTCCGATTCTAGCAGGCAAATTTCCCTGCCCCAGCTGCTGGACCGTCGAAAGAAGTTCACTCCCAGCCATCCACATGCCCAGCGGTTGAATGCTAGCTTGGCTAAATTGCTAGCGCTTCAACTGCTGCCTTTTCAGTTGGTAGACTCGGCCCCCTTCCGTGAGTTTGTGCAATGTGCGGTTCCTCAGTGGCAGGTTCCCAAACGCCACTTTTTCGCACGGAAGGCGATTCCGGCTCTCTACAGGCATGTGGCAGGCAATGTCTTGGCCTCGCTGGACAGGGACGTTACCTTTCTTTCACGGCCCATTGGGTCACTCTTTTGGCAGCTGGGAAGGATGCAGGACAAGGTGCAGTAGTGTTGGAGGTTGTTCCACCACCACGCCTCCAAAATGCTACTACTGGTTGTGACACACCTCTCTCCTCCACCCCCTCCTCTTCTTCTTCCTCCATGGCCTCTTCCTGTGGTTTGTCCTCGGAACCAGCGGTGCTCCGTAGGCGTTCAAGGGGCTACGCAAGTACGCAGGCAAAAAGATGCCATGCCGTGCTTGCGCTGGTGTGTTTGGGGGACAGGAGCCACACTGGGGCAGAGGTCCTGTCTGCTCTGCAGGGGTAGGCCGAGAGGTGGTTGACGCCACGCCAGCTTAAGCCAGGAATGGTGGTTTGCGACAATGGCACCAACCTCCTCTCCGCCCTCCGACAGGGACAACTGATCCATGTGCCCTGTATGGCTCACGTCCTTAACCTGGTGGTGCAGCGGTTCTTGGGCAGGTACCCGGGCTTACAGGATGTCCTGAGGCAGGCCAGGAAAGTCTGTGTGCATTTCCGCAGATCTTATAATGCCAGTGCTCGCCTGGCTGAGCTGCAAAAGGAGTTGAACCTGCCCAAGAACCGCCTTATATGTGAAATGCCCACCAGGTGGAACTCAACGTTGGCCATGCTGCAGCGGCTGCACACGCAGCAGAGGGCCATCAATGAGTACCTGTGCGACTACGGCACCAGGACAGGGTCAGGGGAGCTCGGGTTTTTTTCACCACGCCAGTGGGGCATGATCAGGGATGCATGCACTGTCCTGGCACCATTTGAGGAGGCCACGAGGATGGTGAGCAGTGACAGTGCATGCATCAGTGACACTGTACCTCTTGTCCACCTGTTGGAGCACACGCTGCGTGGAATAATGGACAGGGCACTTGAGGCAGAACAGAGGCAGGAAGAGGAGGACTTCCTTGCCTCTCAAGGCCCCCTTTACCCAGACAGTGTTCCTTCTGTCCCACCCATCGCACAGGAAGAGGAGGAGGAGGAGGAGGAGGAGGATTGTGTCAGCATGGAGGTGGAGGCTGGCACTCAGCATCATCAGCAGCAGTCTTTTAGGGATGATTTACAGTCCCAAGAAACCAGTGGACTTGTACGTGGCTGGGAGGAGGTGGCTGCGGATCATGTCGTCCTTAGTGACCCAGAGGACTCCGGACTGAATGCCTCAGCTAACCTACGCTGCATGGCCTCCCTGATCCTGCAAAGTCTGCGGAAGGATCCTCGTATTCTTCAGATCAAGGAGAGGGACCATTACTGGCTGGCCACTCTCCTTGATCCACGGTACAAGGGTAAGGTTGCGGACCTTATCTTACCGTCGCAGAGGGAGCAGAGGATGAGACAACTCCGGGAGGCCTTGCAGAAAGGTCTGTGCAACGCGTTCCCAGAGACTGGGAGGTTACAAACTCCTGGTCCTGGACAACGAGTTGCTGAGGCTTCGGGCAGTCAAAGAAGGAGCGGTGGGGAAGGTGGCCGTCTGACCGATGCGTTCAGACAATTCTTTAGTCCGCAGCCCCAAAGTATGATCGGTTCCAGCAACCATCGCCAGCGTCTGATATACATGGTGCAGGAATACCTAGGGGCAAGGTCAGACTTGGACACCTTCCCCACCGAAAATCCTCTGGCTTACTGGGTCTTGAGGATGGATCACTGGCCAGAGCTTGCACAGTATGCAATTGAGCTACTGGCCTGTCCTGCATCCAGCGTTCTTTCAGAACGCACATTCAGTGCTGCTGGAGGATTTGTCACGGATCACAGGGTGCACCTGTCCACCGACTCGGTTAATCGACTGACCTTCATAAAGATGAACCAGTCTTGGATCACCACCAGCTACCACACACCTGATGCTGATATAACAGACTAATTGATTTTAAAATGTCACATCCCTTCAAGACTGATGCTGATGCTGAGTTCCTGTGCTGTTATGTTGACTAGCTATCCTCCTCCTCCTCCTCAATGATCCGATTAATGATGATAGCTTGGAAGATCATTTTGGTTTATGGGTGCCGCCACCAGTGGCTAAGGCCCAATTTTTCAGCCCCTGTTTAACAGGGGCGTGTAATTACAATTTTTGATGCAATACTTTGCAACAGGCCTCATTGCTGTGCTCCAAGTACAGTATCTGTGAGGGGTTGCAGTGTTGTGCCACCAGTGCCTAAGGCCCAATTTTTCAGCCCCTGTTTAACAGGGGCGTGTAATTACAATTTTTGATGCAATACTTTGCAACAGGCCTCATTGCTGTGCTCCAAGTACAGTATCTGTGAGGGGTTGCAGTGTTGTGCCACCAGTGCCTAAGGCCCAATTTTTCAGCCCCTGTTTAACAGGGGCGTGTAATTACAATTTTTGATGCAATACTTTGCAACAGGCCTCATTGCTGTGTTCCAAGTACAGTATCTGTGAGGGGTTGCAGTGTTGTGCCACCAGTGCCTAAGGCCCAATTTTTCAGCCCCTGTTCAACAGGGGCATGCAATTATAATTATTGATCTAATAATTCACAGCAGGGCCCATTGCTGCGCCCACCAAGAGTAACTGTCAGGCCTTACAGTGTTGTGGCACCAGCACCACCATCACAACCACCACCACCACCAAAGGCCCAATTTTTCAGCCCCTGTTCAACAGGGGCATGCAATTATAATTATTGATCGAATAATTCACAGCAGGGCCCATTGCTGCACCCACCAAGAGTAACTGTCAGGCCTTACAGTGTTGTGGCACCAGCACCACCATCACCACCACCACCACCAACACCACCAAAGGCCCAATTTTTCAGCCCCTGTTCAACAGGGGCATGCAATTATAATTATTGATCTAATAATTCACAGCAGGGCCCATTGCTGCGCCCACCAAGAGTAACTGTCAGGCCTTACAGTGTTGTGGCACCAGCACCACCATCACAACCACCACCACCATCAAAGGCCCAATTTTTACTACCACTGATCAACAATTATATGTTATTACAATTCCTGATATAATAGTTGACAGCAGGGCGTTCCAGCACCCACCAAGAATAACTGTGAGTGCTTTCAGTGTTGTGCCAACACCAACACCTAAGGGGCCAATTTCTGCAGAGTATATACGGCAGGTCCCTACTTTCAAACATCCAACTTACAAACGACTACTACTTGCAAACGGAAGAAGACAACAGGAAGTGAGAGGAAATCTACCCCTTGGAAGGAAAATTCTCTCCTGTAAGAATTAATATGGGAGAAAGGTTTCTCCTCTCTTTATCACCAATCCTTGTTTCAATAAAAACACCACATTTCAAAAACAGTTGTCATTGGGACGCAAAGTGAGGCGAAATGTTCTGAACAGGGGCACAGACAGCAAAAAAAATGTGACAGGGGTGATAACCGTTCCCTATGTTTTCCAAAAAGCTAAAAAAAAGGAATTTGGCATGGAGCTACACTTAAACAATGCAGCTGTTCAAAATTACAAACAGATTCTACATAAGAACAAACCTACAGTCCCTGTCTTGTATGCACCGCCTGTATACGGCTGTTCAGAGTATATAGGGCCTTTTTTATTTTGTGTGCGGGGTTCCCCTTAATATCCATACAAGACCCAAAGGGGCTGGTAATGGGCTGGGGTGGGGGGTGGGGGGGTTGATGGGGTAGCTATGCCATTTTTCCTAAAGATTTTCATCCATATTACCGGGACCAGACATTGCATTAAAGCCGCAAGCAGTTTTAAATGGCTTTTTTTCCTTTAGAAATGTTATTTTGTGCAGGGACAGTTCTAAACACGGGAAACACGTGGCACTTCACAGGCATACTTTAGACACCCCCCAGGTACAATATTTAAAGGAATATTTGACTTTTTTTTTTTCACTTTATGCATCATTAAAATGACTGCTCCCGGAAAACGTCCGTTTTTAAAACTTCTTTTTGCATTGATACATGTCCCCTGGTGCAGAACCCGGGTTCCCAAACTCTGTTTCGGACAATAACATGGATAATAGTCGTCATAATTAGCACTTTAGAATCCGAACGTTCACATCCATTGTATTTAATAGGGTTCTAATGTTCGTGCGAACTTTCGGTCCGTTCGCGGGTTCTGGTGCGAACCGAACCCGGGGGTGTTCGGCTCATCACTAACCACAAACAACGTGTAGCTTCTTTTTATAATACCCTCTAAGCTTATTTGGTTATTTTGTAAGGTTACATAGTGAAATGGTTGTTATTTACTAAAGTAAAATACACTTGGCACTACAAATGCACAAAGACAAACTAGGAGACAGGAAAGAACAAATAATTAAAGGTTTAAACAAGCTTTTTATTGGGATCCTTAGACATAGGCTGGCATAGGAATTGCCCCCCTACCCGTGAAATACTCCATGTATTTGTCCCGAACCTCACGGGCATTTTGGGAGGGCAAGCCAGGACGGGCAGATTCCAGGCCCGGCAGGGGAAAGTCCAGCCTCTGGCAAAACTGAGGCCATATAGGAATTAGATTTTTGGCTCAGAAAGTTGTGTAGCACACAGCAGCATAATACGACATAGTTTATTTTGTAGTCCGCCAAATGTATTGAAGTCATAAAAAGGCGGAACCGGCTGGCCATTATGCCAAAGGCATTTTCGACAACTCTTCGGCCCCTGGCCAGCCGGTAATTGAACACCCTCTTCTCTGGGGTCAGGGTCCTCTGGGGAAATGGCCTCATAAGATGCCGTCCGAGTCCGAAGGCTTCATCAGCCAAGAAAACAAAGGGGAGTCCTTCAATATTCCCTGCATCCGGTGGCAATGCAAGGTCGTCACTCTGGAGACGGAGGGCAAACACCGTCTGGATGAAGGATCCCCCATCGGACATCCGGCCATTCTTCCCTACATCAACATAGAGGAATTCATACCGTGCTGACACCACCGCCATCAGCACAATGCTATGAAACCCCTTGTAATTGTAGTAGTAGGACCCAGAACGGGGTGGCGGCACGATGCGGACGTGCTTCCCGTCTATGGCACCACCGCAGTTGGGGAAGTCCCACCGCGTGGCAAACTCCGATGCCACAGTCTGCCATTCCTGTGGCGTGGAAGGAAGCTGTGGAGTGAAACAAGATGAAATAATATTAGAATACCAAAGTCATACATTACAAGGAAATTCTATAAAAAAAAATTAGAGGCCAACATCAATCAAATTCTACGTTTATTAAGGTGTTTAAAATAAGTATAATGGAAGGCTCATTTATCAGATTCATCACCCCCTCTGATGGGCCATTACTAAATTATTTTGGGGGGGGAGATGTGTTTGGCCACAGGATAGCATTGCAGTGGCGGTGCGTCCAGAGTGGGCGCTGGAGCACTGCCCCCTCTCTCCTGTGCCCATCACTCAGAACAATACATAGGTTCATGCGTTGCATGAACCTATGTATTGTCTATGCCGCCCACTATTCAGGTGGATGGCCTCTTGTAAAGCGACCGACATATGAATAATTGCGGCATTTAGGGGGTTCAAATTGCATAGCAGAAACAGGTAGTAAAATAGTCTTGCACATTACAACCTGAGGGATGTAATTGGCTTCCTAAAAGTAAAATAGGGGACGCAGGGGGGGGGGGGCATTCCTTGGGGAAACACTGGCAGGCTGCTCTGCCAATCATGTTCACCAAGTCTGTTTAATGGTAACATGATTGGCTGATGCAACATCAAGGGAAGGAGAAGACATCAAGGACAGAAGAAGGATGGCGCTGACCACAAGAAGGTAAGTGCAGGGCTGGGGGGAAACTGGCTGCATTAGAGGGGACTAAATGGCTGCATTGGAGTGAACAAAATGGCTGCATTAGAGGGGACAACTGGGGGCGTTTAATAGGCACCAGAGCAAAAAAAGGAGGAAGTTTATTTCCTAAATTGGAGTTTGAACCCCCAAACATTTGGAGCAACAGGCGCCCCTGCTGGAAAAGTTAGTGAAGGGAAATATTTATGGAGGAGAAAAAAGGGGCAATCTAAAGCTTCCAGCATGCATGGGGACAAAGGGGACATTCTCAGCATATTACAATCATGGTAATTAGGGAAGGATGAAAGAAATACAATACATTAGCATACATGTAATACATAAAATGTGATGTTAAAGGAGAAAACTTACCCTAATATAGTCCTCCTGCAGGACTTGTATAATGGCAGAACAGGTGTCT
This sequence comes from Rana muscosa, assembly GCA_029206835.1. NCBI lineage: Eukaryota > Metazoa > Chordata > Amphibia > Anura > Ranidae > Rana > Rana muscosa. The sequence goes on along the minus strand of JARGYO010000198.1, from coordinate 14,002,798 downwards.
GGAATTATGAGGCCCAGAGCCTGGGGGGAGATGCCTGTCGTGAACTTCAAGTCCTGAAGACTTCTCCCTGTTGCCAGGTAACGTAAGGTGGCGATGAGCCTCTGCTCAGCACTGATGGCTTCCTGCATAACGGTGTCCTGCCTGGTAATATAGGGGGACACCAAAGCCAACAGTTCCTGAAAAACGGGGTCAGACATCCGCAGAAAATTCCTGTAGTCCTCAGGATTATTCTCGACGATCTCCCGCAGCAGAGGCATATGGCAGAATTGGTCCCGCTGGAGCAACCAATTCTTGGTCCATGAACTCCTCCTCACACCATTCATGGACTGGTCTTGGTCCAAAACAAGCAGACCAACACCAAGCGCACGCACAGCACGAACTCGACGATGAGAACGTCCAGGCGACATGGCTAGGAAACGGTCGTCTTATCAGAACGTACAGAACAGAACGCACTTTAGAACAGCAAGGCCTATGAATAACGAACTGAAAAACAGAAACGAACAGGCAAGAACGCACTGTAAAACAGATACGACCTGCCTAGACGCCCTGAAAGTCAAGATACGAACCCACAAGCACAAACTGAACCGCAGAAAACGATCTGAAAAGTACGAAGACTGAAAAGCGCGAATCGTCTCTTCCCAAACTTTTACTTCACACGCGGTAACACGAGATCAGCAAAAGCAGCCCAAGGGGTGGCGCCAAGAAAAAAGATCTTCCCCTTTATAGTGCCGTCGTACGTGCTGGACGTGAGCGCGGAGAACAACGAGGAAATTGGGAAATGTCAGTGTGTACGCATAGAAAGCTTGACGAGAAAATCGACAAGCTTAACAAAAATCTCGTCGAAAAAAACGACGTGTTTTTTACGATGAGAAAATCGGTCGTGTGTACGAGGCCAAAGTCTCTATCCGTGGGGTGGAGAACTCTCCAGCTATAGACTAAGCCTGCGGTCTGAAGGGATTTGCGGAAATGCTTAAGGAAGGCATGCGAGTGCGTAGGTTTTCTGTGTGACGTGTCTAGTGAAGGGTCGGGGCTCACGTTAAAGTCGCCTCCCATTATTAGGGCGCCCCCTCTCGGAACTCCGCCAGGCGTTCCAGGGCTGCGTCAATGAAAGTCAACTGGTTTGAATTAGGGGCATAGATGGTGGCAAAGGTGTATTTTGTGCCCGCTATGGTTCCTGCGGGTCTACCATGTCATTCACGTGCTGGAAAGGGCAGTTTTTGTGGACGGCTATTGCAGTGCCTCTTGATTTGCTAACTGGGGAGGTGCCAATGTACCACTGGTTGTAGAGATGTGTGGGTAATTTGGGTCTTGACTGGTGTGTGAAATGTGTCTCCTGTAGGAAGACTATCTGTGCCTTCAGTTTTTTCAGTTCCCACCATAATTGACTGCGTTTACAGGGGGAGCATAGACCTCGAACATTATATGAGGTACGACGTTCTGACGTCACCGCGTTCTTACTACAGACCCGGAAGATACGGGCTGCACATCGAGGAGCCAGTCGGCTCGATTGTTACATGCCATTTTTAACTTCTTAATCGTAAGTGTAACCTTACTTGTTCAAAATAAACTGTTAAAGGGTTTTATGCTATGCGTATTCATTCATCATTTCATGTGGCGTGACTCCGGGTGCTGCTGGCTGAGGTCCACATCCCTGCACGCTGTATGCTGAGCTGAGGCACTTTTTTGGAGGTCTACATCCTTGTATGCTGTATGCAGAGCTGAGGTGTTTTCCATAAAGAACCCCAGGCTGGGTCATTAGCCTATGCTGTTTTTGATATCCTGTTATAATAGATCACGTCCATTTGGTAAGCGGCAGTGTTTACTTAGGTGGAGGTACTTTACTATCATCACAATTTCCCAATCATGTTTGGAACAAGTTTGGCACAGTGGATTCTTCACATTTATACTACCATTTAATTTTGGACATTTGGGAAATATATTATTTTATATATCTCTGTTAATGGACTTAGTCTTATTCATTTATTACATTTTTATTCCACATAAATTCTTTTTGCATTCCATTTTTTTTTTCACTTGGACACTATTTCACTTAGTGGTTGACATTTATGTTTATTTAAGTATGGTATATCACCATTCATGATCATGTTTAGCGCAACTTTTTTTCTTACTATATTTGTTCGTGTTGTATAGCACTCTGTTGCTGCTTGATTAGTTTAGTTATTTCGAATAGTGCAATTTTATCTTTTTCCATTATATGAGATTACCTTGAGATCAGCCATGGTGATATGGTGTTGTTGGGTGGCCTCTGATTCTGCGGCTTGTCATGACCGTTTTATCAGTGAATGAGTTTAATTTTAAGTTTACTATTCAGTTTGATACTACCAGCATCCCATTTTTGGACTTACGTTTATATCTTAATGAGAATGGAACTATATACAGTAGCTTGTATAGAAAAGAAACGGCTGGCAACACCATTTTGCACTATTCAAGCTCTCATCCCCGTTCCCTGGTGCGTAGCATCCCATTCAGCCAATACCTGCGGCTACGCCGCAATTGTGCCAGGGACGAGGATTTTGAGCTTGAAGCAAAAGCCCTCTATCTACGTCTTCTTGTCAGAGGATACAGCAAGGAGGTTCTCAAAAAGGCCTATGGGAGAGCTAAAGACAATATACGTCATACGCTTATCTTTAAATCTAAAGCCCGTGAACAGAACCCCACTACCAAACTCATTACTACACTCAGTGCGCATCAAGATATTTTCCGCCAACTAATCAGTAGTAATTGTCATTTCCTCTCCGAGGATCCAATTATATCCAAGTATGTAGCAGATAGACCTGAAATTGTTTACCGTAGATCACAATCAATCAGGAATGGTCTCAACCATAGCCATTACACCCCTGAAATATTGGAAGTAGGGGGCAACTATCAGCAACGGCACATACAGATGTGGCAGTTGTGATCAGTGCCGTGGATAAAAGAGGGCACAGGATGCCCCATACCGCGAGGCGGTTTTCACAAATCCACAATGTATGTGGACTGTAGCACAGTGGGGGTTGTGTACCTAGCAACGTGCTTGTGTGGCGTATTTTACATCGGCAAGACTAAGCGTCCATTTGCAAAAAGAGTACAAGACCATCTGTACTATCTCGATGCAGGACTGCTCTATACTCCTTTCTGCAAGCACATAGGTCTTAATCACAGCTATGACCCATCCTTTGTTTCTTTCTTTGTATTGGAAGTTATTTCTGAACCCCTAAGAGGAGGAGACTTTGACAAAAAAAATCCTCCAGCAAGAAGCCAAATGGATCTTCAACCAAAGGGCCATCTACCCCCCAGGCCTTAACACTGCGATTTCTTTCACGCCATTTCTTTAAAAACACTTTTTGTTAGGAGGTATAGTGGTAGAACTAGAATCTATTGGCATATGTTATATTTATTTGATTAAATTTATCTAATTTTCAACATTTGATATATTACTTTACGACTTATCTAGTGTACCTAATTCTACTATGCTTTCTTAGAATGTTGTAAAGTGCCTTTTATTTTTCACCGTTTATGTATGAAGGTGCTAGAGCTAATAATTTTTTATGTTCAGGTATGCTTTGTATATCACTAATATGACCCCTCGGTATTGAATTTGGTATGTATATTTTGCAATTCCCCTGCCTTATCACCCCCCTTTTCTTTTTTTCCCCCTCCCCTCAATTATATATGTTCTTTTTTCCTGTTTTTATGTTTATTTTTTCAACTAATTGTTATTGGTTTGTATGTATTCTTGTCCCTACTCTATAGTCATGGACACATCAAATATATCTATGAGGACGTATTATATGCGTCAACTTATGTATATATTATCTGTTATTGACCAAATCAATTGTGAACTGTTTTGGCTTTATGCCATTCAGAATCATGTTGAGATTATTTTCCTTTTTTTTTTTTAATTGTTAAATTGTTGATGATTTAGTATCGCCACTTTCTTATTATTAAACTGTTTGTTTTGGATGATTGGATGGTTGTCGCACCGTGAGACAGCGCCACCTGCTGTTGGCCACCTCTCCCACTCCCACCTTTGCGCACACGCATGCGTAGCATACGAACGACCGGACCGGAAGTGGTGTCAGGGGTCATGCGTGACCCTTCACTTCCTGGGATGACTGTGCTCATTTAAGATGGCGCAGTCGGTGGCAGCCAAAATGCGCCTTCTTGATGCATCTGCTAACACAAGTATTCTAACTAATGGAACTAAATTGATCTGCGATATACTGGGATTTCTTACTTCCCATGGGCTGGACCCTTTACAGGTACTGAGTTTGTCTACATATTAGTGCAGGTCTGTGAGATAATTGGGATTCAGGCATTCATGTTATTAGTAGCCATGCACCTTTTGGTGCATTTTATTCCTTGGCCCCTTAACATGTACTATACTATTTATACTATATGTTATAAGCTACCAGCTTTCTATATTTACTAATTTAGCCTTGCTAGCAGTCCCTCTATTCCATCTTAATATCTTTAAACTTTTATTTATGTCATATCATTAGCACATTGTTAAAACTTTAATATTAACCTAGATGGAATTCTCACTACCGCCTCAATAACAACTAACTATCTATGTTGTGATATCCCTGTTATAATCCATATGCCCATTGCACGCCATTGCAGTATGTTCCAATGGTCTGAATAAAGACACATTATATATCTTTCATATATTCCTGCCTATATTTGGTATTCTTTTGATAAAGTCCACTTTCCTTAGTTTACTTTAAAACAGTTCCTATAGGTTCTATAGGACACCCTTATCATTATTTTCATTACCATTTATCCTCTTTATAGATTTGATTGTCCTACCACTACTTGGTCGGCCTATACAGTCAAAATCCTCATGTTTCGACCTGTTGGTTCTGGCATTTGCCGGGTCAGCCGTGGTGGGATGTGGGTCGGTCATCAGCATTGGATGTCTATGTCTTAGCGATGTGCGCCTTATTCAATTCTCCCAAATCAAACTAGGTGAGCATGATACATTGTTTTTCCAACTTTGTCAATATGCAGCAAATTTGTATTACACTAACAAATGCATATGTATTGATACTATATTATTGCTTGACATTAATTATAAACTTTTATGTCTTATACAGACTTGATAAAATAAAAGACAAGTGCTAAGCCCTGACGAAGCACAACAGTGCGAAATATGTCGGCTAGTTGCACAATCTAGTTCTTTGTTTCCAAGCTTTTATGGTTTTGTATAATTGCAATATCAATTTTAAAGGTGTCATGAATAAATGTATATTTTTTTAATTTACTGTCTCAATTGTACTCACCTACTAACAGAACCAGTGTCCCCCCTCAAAATTCCGTTTTGTGAGAGCTTTGTCTCTCTCTCTGCTTTCGTTTACATTTTTCACATGGGACTGGGAGACCATACGGTTTCTGTTTCTGGAAACTATCCAAATATCTTTTATACATACTTTGCTATAAGAAAGAGTCTGGGACATGGCCAGGTAAACCCTGTGAGTGGGGGGCAAATGTCCCTATAGGAAATTTACCGGGTGAGGGGATGGAGGATGTTCAAAGGCGATCAAAGCCACCATCTAGTACGGTAATCCCGGGAGAAGTAGAACCATCATTAAAGGAAATATTGCACGCAATTAACTCCTGTAAACCTTCCATAAATGAAATGTCTGACCAGCTTGTGCGGGAAGAACTGTCCCTTGTCAGGCATGACATGCAAAAAGTGCGGGAAAGGACTACCACTCTCGAGGGGAGGGTTAGCTTAATAGAGGACGATTTGAACCCTATGAAGCGGGAGATGAGAACTATAAAGGAACAAATTCCATTCAGTCCACACCTCTTATTCTAGAGGGGTGAGTAGCTTTATTAGATCTGGGGTGGTCTTCACTTGCTTTCAGTCTAAGATAGATGAACTAGGGCGATATATTTTCCTGTTCTGCAGG